>CM063504.1:156001127-156028627 GCA_032207245.1 Pardosa pseudoannulata | reverse complement strand
TTTAATTTAAGAGCTACAGTCCATAATTTATTTTGTGGTAATCATTAGTGATTAAGTTCCAACGATCAAGCCTCTTCAATATAATTAAAAAAATTTAAGAATCCGCATATATATAAAATCAATATTTTTCCAAAAAGATTAAATAAATTTAGATAAAATTGTTCGACCTTTCGTTTCGAAAAGGCGACTGATTATTCGTCTGAGATTAAAAGTTTAATTTAAGAGCTACAGTCCATCATTTATTTTGTAATAATCATTACTAATTAAGAACCAACGACCAAACCTCTTCAATATAATTAAAAACCTTTAAAAATCCGCATATATATAAAATCAATATTTTTCCAAAAAGATTAAATAAATTTGGATAAAATTGTTCGACCTTTCGTTTCGAAAAGGCGACTGATTATTCGTCTGAGATTAAAAGTTTAATTTAAGAGCTACAGTCCATCATATATTTTGTGATAATCATTAGAACGACTAAGCCTCTTCAATATAATGATTAAAAAAATTAAAAAATCCGCATATATATATAAACTCATTATTTTCCCAAAAGATGTATACAAATTTGGATAAAATTGTCATCAAAACTGACAAAGAAACATAATTATATCTAATAAGATCTATAAGTTTCTTTCATTTCAAATTAAAACCTTATTTTTAAAAAGTTGCTTCTGTGTAGTATATTTCAAAGCATAAATTTGCACATAGAGAAAGCTACAAGGTTCACCATAACTTTCTAGATTCTGTTTTTGAAAAATATTCAAAATCATTATAGGAACTATTCAGGAACTCATAAATGTAGGAAATATAATAATTCACATTTATATAAACTTAAAGTTTGACACCTTCACATTTAGCATGTTTTGAATAAACAACAAGCAAAATTTTAATCATCGTTTCACGGAATTACACGGGCATTTCACAGAAGTGTTAAATCTCCTTTCTAGATTCTTTTTTAAAATATAGATTCAAATTCATTTTTGAAACTATTCAGTAACTCATAAAAGTAGGAAATGTAATAATTCACATTTATATAAATTTAAAATTTGAACCCTTCACATTTAGCTTGTTTTAAATAAACAACAAGCAAAATTTTAATCATGGTTTCACGGAAATTTCACAAATTCTTAAAATTAGTGCAAAACTTTAAATTAGTAATATTTTGAAATTAGTAATATGTAGAGTCATCGTATCGGTCACAGGTACACGTCTATTAATTATCTAGTAAGAAACAATCTTTTTATCAATTTAAGTTGGGTTTGGCATTTTATCAAGAACCTTCCAAAACCTACAACCACCAAATTTATTTTTCTATTATTCTTATTTTCTGTTATTTACGAAATTTTACTGATATTTATGGTATAAATGTCCCTTTATATCACTAAATATTCTTATATTATTTTTTGTTATTTAAGTGCTAAATATTTTAATTTAATACCCATGTAACATCATATAAATATTGGACTTCGAAAACTTAAGAGTGCTTAAAATCTTGACTAAGATATAAATCAAAGCTAAAATATTATGAACAACTTTTAATTTCATTTTATTACATTTGGTGATTTTTTAAGATATTGATATAAATACTGCAAATTATGAACAAATCATAAAATATAGGCACCGTTTAAAATTTTATTATAGAAATGTTACTATATGAGCTGTGTTTTAAAAATATCTTCTAATAACTGCCTATAGTCAGACCAATATTATTCCAAAAATACAAAATATTTTCAGCTTTATGATAAAGGGTTATAAACGATATTATTTTAGGTTTTTTTCAAGTGTTTGTGAATCCTAATTGCACTTGCCCTTGAAAGTTCACTGGTAGAGGTAAGAATAAATATATATTTTACAAGAGTTCATGACAACAGTTCGGGAATAATTCAACAAATAATTATTTAGAAATTTAAACAATATTTAAACTTAAAATTGACCATAATATCTTGACTATTTTGTGTTCACTGAAATCTTATTCTTATGAAATAAATATTTATAAAGCTATATGTAAAAGAAAGAATTTATAAAAAAATCCCATTAAAGTATTTTTTTCAATTGTTCCACACAATATAAAAAGACACAATATCTTCTACCTTGATTTGTGAGGATAATTGCTCAAAAATTATATTTCTGTTCTACAAATTTACTAATAATTATTCTTCTGCAATAATATAATTAAAATTTAAACTTTTTAATTTTATTCTTAATTTTTAATTTATTTTAGTTAATAATTTAATTTAATTTTTAAATTTAAATTGTTTTAGCTTTCATTTTATTTAATGGATTTAGAGGAAAATATTCATATTTTATATAAATTTAAATATTTAATAAATGAGGAATATTTTTCTTTTAAAATTCCTTGCACTAAATAAAATAAGCGAAAAGAGGTGTATAACACACATTACCATCCTTTCATTTTAAAATATCAGAAAATTTCAGAACAACAAAATATTTTTAAAGGTTCGTTAAATATTTGTTACCCATCTTCAGAGAAACTTATAATTTTTCAGTCAATAAATTTTCTCTCAGCATACTTCACGTACAGTCTACGTAATATTTTTATCTGAGCTTGAGCAAATATGTTTAGAAATTTTATAAGTAATGTGAAAAGCTCGCTTTACACTAGATAAACAACTTGAGAGAGTGCTCGAAAAATGGAACATTTGATAGATTTGTTGTACATGATATTTTTCTAGAATTGTATGCAGTTACAGTCAAAAAGCGTTCGGTACATAAAAGAAAAATGCCTTTTCCGTAGGATTCTTTTACGGTAAGTTTTATAAAAATATTAATCTTCTTTGTGAAACAATTGAGAAAATCCTTACGTAAAGTTAGAAAGACACTAAATGAGTAGTAAATTAGTAAAATATTTCTAAAATATCTCTACTAGAGTTTCAGAGATATACACACACTTTGATCATAAAAACAAACCATTTTGCCACTTGTTGATATATTAAATGAATACTATAGAATAATACTAATAATGAGTGATGATAAATGAATACTATAGAATAATACTATAGGATATACTAATAGAATATACCAGCAAATACAAATCCAACGTCAGACACGAATTAAGATTGAAGTCAGTTGTTTTGCAGCTAGAAATGATCTGCATAATCGATTCCAATGTATGCTGCGTCAGAAAAAAACAGACTGAGTCAAAGCAGCTTTTTGCTACTGAATGCGTTTGCATTAATATATCTGCTCCTTTTAATCTACAGAACAACTAACAGGTTTTATTATTAATTTATATGCACATAACTTACGTTACATTTGTGTCTTTTATAATATTATTCTTATCAAATATAAATGAATCAAGAAGTTGGAAAAATATATAGTTTCAAGTTTAAACTAAGACATAAGCATACACAAAACTAACATTCAATGCAGGTCATGTCACAATAATATATTTGGTATTGTGTGTGAAATAATGTTAGCGAAGAACCATCTATGATATACGTCTATACAGGGATTAATTCTAAAAAGAACTTTATTCCTGGTCTGTACTCTTACTTAATTAACTCACTATTAATTTTCTTAATTTAAAAGAACTTTAAATCTCTAGAGAATGAAGACCGGTTGGATATATGGTATTTTTGGGAGTCAGATTTTCGTTAAGATGGACAGAAGGTAAAGTTTGGAATTAAAGAATTAGGCAATCATGTGATAAAGAAAAAATGATTAATATAAAATAATTTCAGTCATAATCTTAATATTATGGAGAAACAATCGTAAAAGAGATAAACATACACAAAATATATGTTCAATCCAGGTCATGCCACAATAATATCTTTGGTAATGAGTCAAAAATAATGCTATCAATGAATTCTCTATCTTAGATGTCTATAGAGAGACCAATTCTCATAAATACTTAATTCCTGGTCTTTATTTTTACTGAATTAAATCACTATTAATTTTATTCCTTTAAAAGAACTTTAATTCTCTATTAAAGGAAAACCAGTTGGACATTTGGTATTTTTATGACTCAGACTTCCGTTAACCTGGATAAAAGGAGAAGTGTGGAATTAAAGAATTAGGCAATCTTCTGATAAAGAAAAAATGATGAATATAAAATAATTTCAATCATAAAGTTAATATCATACAATAAATAATGATAAAAGACATAAACATACACAAAATATACATTCAATCCAGGTCATGTCACTATAATATTTATCGTATATTGTGTGAAATAATATTAGCAGTGAACCCTCTATGTTATACGTCTATACGGTGATCAACTCTCAAAAAGACGTAATTTTTGCTCTGTAATTTTACGCTATTAACTCACAATTAATTTTCTTCCATTAAAAAAAACTTTAAGTTTCCATTGAATTAAGACCAGTTGGACGTTTGGTATATTTAGGAGTCAGACTTTCGTTAACATGGGGAAAAGCAGAAGTTTGCAATGAAAGAATTAGGCAATCATCTGATAAGGAAAAATGATAAATTTAAAATAATTTCAATCATAAAGTTAATATTATAGAAGAAGCAATCGTAAAAGACATAAACATACACAAAACATTTATTCAATCCACGTCATATCACAATAATAATTCTGGTATTGTGTATGAAATAATGTTATCAGTGAATCCTCTATGTTAGATGTCTATACAAGGATCAACTTCCATAAAAACTTCATTTCTGAGATGGATTTTTACGCATTTAATTCACTATTAATTTTCTTCCCTTAAATCAACTTTAAGTCTCTTTAGAATGAAGACCAGTTGGACGTTTGTTATTTTGGGAGTCAGACTCTCGTTCACCTGGACAAAATTAGAATTTTGAAATTAAAGAATTAGGCAATCATTTCATAAACAAAATGTGATGAATATAAAATACATTCAATCATAAAAATAATATTGTACAGGAAGCAAAAATAAAAGACATAATCACTTCAGACACAAATCATACATTCAATCCAGACCATGTTCCAGTAATACTTCTGGTATTGTGCGTAAAATAATGTTAACAGTAAACCCTCTAAGTTAAATTTCTACATAGGGATCAACTCCCATAAAAACTTCATTCCTAGTCTGCATTTTTACGAAGTTGACTCACTATTAAATTTCTTCCTTTTTTAAGAACTTTAATCTCCACTGAAGGAAGACCAGTTGGGCATTTCACATTTTTCGGAGTCAGACATTCGTTAACCTGGACAAAAAGAGAAGTTTGGAATTAAAGAATTGTACAATCACCTGATAAAGAAAAAGTGATGAATTTAAAATAATTTCAATCATAAACTTAATATCATAAGTAAATAATGATAAAAGACATAAACATACACAAAACATAAAGTGAATCCAGGTTATGTCACAATAATATTTTTGGTATTGTGTCTGAAATAACGTTATCCGTCAACCTTATATGTTAGACCTGTATACAGGGATCAATTCTCATAAATACTTCATTTCTGGTCCTTTTTTTACTCATTAACTCAATATTAATTTTCTTAATTTAAAAGAACTTAGAGTCTCTCTTGAAGGACGACCAGTTTGAAATTTGGTATTTTTGGGAGTCAGACATTCGTTAATCTGGACAGAAGAAAAAGTGTACAAATAAAGAACTAGGCAATCATTTGATAAAGAAAATAGGATGAATATAAACTAATTTCAATCATAAACATAATATTGGACAGGTAACAATCTTAAATAAGTGTATACTCATCATTCAAAACTCTGTCCTTGTAGGGTAAATATGCTCATGACTTAGTCATAATTAAAAATAAAAGTTCCAACAGTGGCTTTGATGATTTCTTGTAATTAAGTTACGGCTATTACTCAGGCATACTTATTGTTCAGTAAGCCGGGAAATAGAAAATAATAGCAGCAAATACTATGTGTAGCGTCGAGTAAAATTGACATTTACACACACACACACACACACACACACACACACACACACACATATATATATATATATATATATATATATATATATATATATATATATATATATATATATATATATATATATATATATATATATATATATATATATATATATATATATATATATATATATATATATATATATATATATATATATATATATATATATATATATATATATATATATATATATATATATATATATATATATATATATATATATATATATATATATATATATATATATATATATATATATATATATATATATATATATATATATATATATATATGTATATATATATATATATATATATATATATATATATATATATATATATATATATATATATATATATATATATATATATAAATATATATATATATATATATATATATACATAAATGCATACATATACTGGGTGATCCGACAGATGTTTCCAGTTTTAAAGCTTTAAATCCAAACATTGTAAATATATATATATTAAAGTAATTATAAGTTGGATCGTTTGGTGGTTGAAATTTAAAGTAAAACTATTCTAAAAATACTTGATACAACTACAGGTACATTTATCACAAACTTAACAAGATTAAATTTAAATTCCCACACCGCCTGTAAGGGGATACGATCCTGGGACATCTTGTACTGAAGCCCGCTGGGTTGACCACTGAGAAACAGATACGTTATCAATGAATAGTTTCAAGCAGTATTATAAAAATCTCAATAAGCACGAAATTCTGGATTTTTGATTAAAAAATTATCTGTTCCACTGTGCATCTAAATCATTATCGAAACAACTTAATTGCATATACAAAATTTCATCAAAATAAGTGCAGCCGCTTAGGAGGTCTCGAACTGAAGCTCACTGCGGGGACCACTGAGCCACAGATTGGATCGCAGTGAGTGGTTTCAAGCGAAATTTTGATAATCTCAATCAGTGCGCAATTCTGGTTTTTTAATAAAAAAAACTATTTTTTATGAAACAAATGTGTATTTAAACCATTCTGGAATCATGTTACAGAGAAAAAATTTCACCAAAATCAGTCCAGTCGTTTAGGAGGAGTTCTATTACAAACAAACTTACAGAAGAAATTTATATATAAATATATACATACATATATACATAGGTATAGACATATTCGTAAAGGTGTTGATATATTGCTCATACTATACTACACACTGTCTAAAATTTTAGAGTGTGAAATTTACCAATTAAAAACAGTTTTCAATATACTTCAAAACGCACAAATTCCTGCTGATGTTTTCATAATTCATTTAGTTGTTATAAATCTTTATGAAAACCTTAGATTTAAAAAATTCTGGTATTACGAAAGTATTAAACGTAGGTATAAAGAAAATAGCTTGGTACTCCCCGTAAATGAAAACAATGTTTTGTGGAGTTCTGAAGCCTAAATGTATATTTTATTTGCTCAAGTGATTTGCTTTTCTGATTAGGCACAAAGAAAAGCGTAAACGTCCGCAAAGAGGGCTTAATACAAAGAAACTGTATTTCTTTATGTGATCAATTTGGGAGTTTGTACCATTATGATACTCCCACAAATCTATAGTGTAAACAGTCACAAAGCAATAACACAGAAAGCTTTCTAAATTAGTCATTATTGGAAATAATAATTTAAAACCACATTTTGCTTTGCCTTCTATAAAATACTGACCCTGTTTTTCTTTTATATTTAAAACTAGAATTTACCATTCCTATGACGGAAATAGTAAATTTTTTAATTTTCTCTTTTATAATTTTTAGAGCACTGACCTTCGGAACCGGAGTTCGTGGGTTCGAGTCCCACTGAGGCATGGATGTTCGTAGCCATTCAGAATCGGCTTTAAACAGTAGGTCCCGGTCTCATTAGCCCTCGTGTTGCAAAAAAGTAGAACGTAATGCTACCAACCAACCAACCAACTCTATTATAGTTTTCTCTAATAATAATGTACTCTATGAGGCAGTTACAAATATGGTTTTTGTTTTGGCAGAAAATTTTCTTTTTCACGATCAATACTTTGTTTATCCTCATACTCTTCTAAAATCTCATCAAATCAAATCAAAGGTGGTGATGCAACTGGACCCTATGGTCCGAGACTGTCAATCCAGAGGTTTCTATCAGTAAGCACAAAAATGACAACGAGCGAAAAAAAAAAACACATAAAAGAGCAAAGAGATAGAAGGGTTGATTCGTGAGTTTATAACACAAAACTAGAGAGTAGAAAGTTTAGGGATAGTATAACATAAATTATTTTTGTGGCCAGTGACATCCGTACAAAATAGGCCGAAATCTAAAATCTCTAGATACTATGAAGGCAGTTTAGAATCACTTTGAAATAATTTAGAAGGAAAATTAAAGTTTTCTAAGTCAAAATTATCGGTAATTTTTTACACAGTAATTAATGGGAGTAAATGAATGAAACTATCATTTCCACTACACCCTGCAGGTAGATAAAATTTATTAATATTCTTGAAAAAAATTTTATTGCAACAAAAAAAAAGGTAATTAAATTTAAAATTATCACATATGTACCTAATCTATTATTTAAGCACACTATGAAAGAAAACTATTTACGTAATATCTTAATATAGTTCAGTGATTAAACGTATAAAAATAATGCAGACGATATTTAAATAATTTAAAATAAGAATTGATTAAATGAGATGATTAATGGAATGACGTCATAATGATAGAAAACCTGTTATTTTTACCTAATTATTATGCGACAAATTTATACATTTAAACACCTGCTCCTAAACGTGGAAAATGCCTAAAGGTGGATATTAGCCAAGAAATTCAGAACCGTTGTTTAATCTTACTTATAAAAAATGGCGATTGAAATATAAAAATTCCACTTGAAAGGAAGGCACGTATACTTTAGACGGTGATGACAAAAACTTCTAAAAAATGATTACATATTTATAATTGTCAATTATCTTTTCTAATATATATATATATATATATATATATATATATACAATATATATATATATATATATATATATTTATATATAAATATATATATATATATATATATATATATAATATATAATATATATATATACATATACATATAACATATATATATAAAATATATATATATATATATATACATACATATATATATATATTATATATATAATATATATATTATATATATATATTATATATATATATATAATATATATATATATAATAATATATATATATACATATATATATACATATATATATATATATATATAAAATATAATATATATATATATATATATATATACATATACAGAATATATATATTATATATATATAAATAATTTTTATATTATATAATAATATAAAAATTATCTAATATTTTAAAAATATATTATAATAATATATATATATATAGTAATTATATATTATATATATATAATATATATATATATATATATATATATATATATATATATATATATATATACATATATATATATATACATATAATATATATATATATATATACATATATATATATATATATATAATATATATATATATATATATATATATATATATATATATATATATATATATATATATATATATATATATATATATATATATATATATATATATATATATATATATATATATATATATATATATATATATATATATATATATATTAATATATATATATATATATATATATATATATATATAATATATATATATATATATATATATATATATATATATACATATATATATATATATATATATATATACATATATATATATATATATATATATATATATATATATATACATATATACATATATATATATATATATATATATATATATATTAATTAAATATATTTTTAAAAGGGTATCTAAGATTACCCTTGTCATTCGCCTTATACTAAATATAAAAATTATTTTATTATTCATGTAAGGTAAATATTTTCAGTTACATATTTAGATAATTATTGCCATCCTTCTTGATAAACTTTTATCACAGTGTCTAAGAGTTACATATTTATTAAATTATTCTGCTGTAAAATTTATAGTTGATTAAATATCATCACATGTAGCACTGTGAAGTACCTCTATAGACAACAGAGTTTAGGAAAAAAAATTCTACAACCAATTTAATGTATTTTTAAAATAATTTTCGTCTATAGATTAATTGCAGTTTTGGGAGTAAATAACTTTAAAGGTATAATCCATTCATTTACGATATGACATACACAATACACACAATATTTGATTTGGTTCTTGAAGAAAACTCTTCCTTTAAAAATTTCCTTTCCTTAAATATCAACAGATTTTATATCATAATATGTAAATAAATACAACACATTCAAGGAAATCGTAAATCATTATTTCAATTGTTTCGATTCTTGCTTATATATTAAACCCTTCTGGTAAAATGACGAGTCTAGATCGTCATTAGTTTTTCATTCCATACCGTACAATGACGAGCTACACTGGTCATGGGATTAAAGTTACTGTTAAATATGATAATTAATTTAGTTTAAAATTTCTAGTGCACTGAATTCGGCAACACTTTTATCACTTATGAAAATCACAAGTCACTATTTCATATTGTTTACTTAGAATTTCTTGGTACAAGTCATTGCCAAATTAATGAGTCAGAATAAAAGAAAACCTACCAAGAAATGCCGTGTGTGTTACAAGAATCAAATTAAAAGTGAGACTACTTGGCGGTGTAAACAATTAAGAATTCCTTTGCACTTTGTTTTGAAAAGTAACACTCGCTTGAAGACTATTATATGTATACCTTATTAATGTTTTGCTTTGATATTTTCTTAATTTTACTGTTTCTGATATTATTTAACACTATGTAAAAAGTGGATTTGAATTAAGAATATGTAAGAATTGTAAAATGAAACAAGTTTTTTAAATAAAAATTAAATGGTTATTTCATGCACAGTTTTTTATTATTAAATCATACCGGAAGGGGTTAATGCACATCGTATATTTTGACTGTAACAGTTTAAGACACCATCTCATTGGGGCACATCTCTCACACAGAATTTCTCTTTTTTTCCTCATGAATCATGACAATAACGCCACCTGTCGGCGTGAACCTCAATATATGCTGAAGTTGTAATTTAAGTGTATGCGTTATAGGCATACACTTACGTTTCAACTACTATACGTATACACTTACGTTCAACACTTACGTTGTATATTATTTTCATCTGTTCTATGTGACTGTTAGCTTTCGGAGAGGACGGTTATCGTAAACTATGTTTCTGTATACTTGCAAAACATATAAGATTCACTCTTAAAATTTTGAGATTCAACTAGGTTTTTAAAGTTATACTTTCAAAAGTTTAGGTGTGTTCAAAGAAGTCTCCTCTAGCATGAATGACTTTTGTAGAAGCGTTTTTCACAGATTAAATGCCTCAAGCCATTCATTTCTTGGAATAGATGAAAAAGGCTTTTAAAGCCATATCAGTCTCTTATTGTGAAAGAAAACGAAGTCAACGTAAGTTCTTTTTTAGATTAAATAATAACCAAAAGTCACACATGGCTAGATCAGGTGAATACGGCGATGCTGTATCACTTTAATTTGTGTTTGTTTAAGAAATCCAACTGTTAAGAGGGCTGTATGAGAAGATGCTTTTTCACGGTGAATCATTTGTCCCCTAACGTTCACTTCTGGTAGAATTCATGGAAGACATTTAGTGGTATACCAGTTTATTGTTACTGTCTTCTGTCCTTCCAACTTGATTGCTTTGACCAATCCCGTACTTCTGAAGAAAACGGCATACATCACTTTTTTCACTGCTCGTTGTATTTTCAATATTGTCGGCATGACACCCATGCTTTCTTGACGTGTTGGAACGTCAAAAAACTGTAGTAAGTTTCAGGACCAGTTACAGTTTTAGAAATGATATGGTGACCACCATCATTTAGCAATTTAAAAGTTTCTTTACCGAAAGTGAGACGCTCCCCTTTTTGATGCTCAGTTAGATTATGGGTAACCCAACGGCAAAATAAATTTTTCGTATATAGTTATTCATTAATAATTTTCTGTATGGCTGCGGACCTAATGTTCAGTTCCTACTGTATAATTTGATAGGTACAGCGATTAACATCCGCTAATATTTTTCGTATGGCATTCACATTATCCAGAACTACTGCCGACGGGGGTCTTCATTTGTGTTCTTCATCTTGAAGAAAACTGCGACCTCTGCTAAATTCTCTAAACCATCTGAATACAGTAACACGAGCTGGAAATTTATCACCAAATGCCAATTGCAACAATTGAATCATTCTTTTTGATTTAATCCTGCTCTAAAATTCTGAAAAATTATATCGCGAAAATGTTTTCGCGTCAACTCCATCTTCTCTTGTGTTTAAAATTTATTCTACGCTAAACAAGTTGGAGTAAGTCAGTAAAAATTCGTCTACTGTGTGAAAAGCTTTTGTATTATAAAGTTAAACTGATATTTTGTTTTATAAATTCTCTTTAGAATTTTTAGAGTCTCCCTCGTGTAAGCACATCTTCAAACCTTAATTTTTTTGTTCTGGTTTCCGTTTCTGTTCAACTAAAAAAATATACAGATTCAGTTCCGGTTTTCGTTATGCAAAAAATAACGGTTTATGATTTAGTTCCGAATCAATAATTTTATTTTATGCATATTCTTATTTGTACTAAGAATAAAATTCTAAAATTCTATCTGAAATAAAAATATAATTCTATTGAAAATTAGAAGATATTATTAAATTTTTAATTGGTCCACTATGTGAATCTATGCAATGTACGATACGAGTGATGAGCAAAGAATGATAAACATTGGCATTGTTATCTATTATTAAAATTGCTTTCGACAACTGAAAATTAATCTCAGTTAAAATCTGCCTTCTACAATTAGTTTTATGTAAAACTGAAACAGAAAAGTACTATTCTACATCAAAACAGAAATTTGAGAATCATTGTACATGTAATGACGATAATTTTAGGGATAATGTTAAACTGAAATATACTGATAAGTTGGTTATATTAGGAAAACGACTGAAGACATATCGAACCGAAGTAAACCGATATTTTTTTTTCGGTTCAGTTCCGGTTCGAAGCTCTGGATAAGTAATGACTGAGAGTGAGAGTGATATAGATTTAATATTATACATTCCTTTAAGTTTAATAAATATTCAAGAGTGAAATATGTTATCTCAGAATAAGGGATGATCCCATATCGACCTATCCTATATTGCAGTTAAGTTAAATTTATATTTTCTTAGAAATAACTATGATTTAAAAACTAATGAAAATCCGGCAATGTTGGTAAAATGCAAAGATATTATCTGTTGATAGAAATGAGTGACAATTACATTATTCTTATTCATGATAGAGATAAGATTATTTGATAAGTAGAACACTTGTCTGACAATCTTAGCTTATCATGAATAATAAATGTCTAATGATGAATAATAATGAATAATATATATTCTTGCCTATTAACTAAGTAGAATAAAAATTACCTTTCAATAGATAAGATTGGATTTTCAACGTTATTAATTAAATGTAGTTATAGTTGTATTGTTTTGTTAACAACTTTAGGCTCATTATCCTAATTTGTAAATTACGGAGACTGATTCTTTCTGAAATAGGAATGAAAATATATCTTATGCTTTTAATTTACACAGGAACTCTTTTACAAGTATTTCTTCTATCGGTCTGAAAATGCATATCTATATTTTAAAAACATAAATTTTATTTTAAAGTTAATTTTATGAGAGGTTAATATGCAATTTTTAACATACATTTATCTTTATTCTTTATTCTTGATCTTTGATGTCACGGGGAGATAACACCAGAAAGACGACTGAGACATATCTTAAGGGTCGGAATGATAACCTTTGTTTAAACGCCTACGTCAGTGGAAGGTATTACGTTCCAATCTTGAGCATTGAGCATGAGCGGAGATTTGTTTTCCCTCAACGGAAGCTAGTGTGTTGTGAGTAATAAGGCATACCATCTGTCAACCGCATCATTCCATTTTTTCATGTAATAAATGTTCGCGTAGTTTTTAAGTCTCGTCAGCAATTATACAGAATATAGACCATTTACAGCACATACAGAAATAAGTTTGAAATGTTTTTAGTAGTGACATGCCAGGCAGGTACGCACCTTTTAACTACATGGAACATATGAAAAATGTGATGTTCTTTTATGGTATAAAGGATAGTACATCTGAAAAAACTGTAATAAGTTTCATCACCCGTTACAATTTTAGAAATGACATGGTGACCACCATCATTTAGCAACTTAAAACTTTCTTTACTGATAGTGATACGCTCCTATTTTTGGGGCTCAGTTAGATAATGGGTAACAAAACGGCAAACTACTTTTCTCATATATAGTTATTCATTAATAATTTTCTGTATGACTGAGGATCCAATGTTAAGTTTATTCTGTATAATTTGATAAGTACAGCGATTATCAACCATTAGCATATTTTGTATGGCAGACACATTATCCTGGATTACTGTCGAAGGCGGTCTTTATCTGTGTTCTTCATCTTGAAGAAAATTGGCCAGGGAGTTCCACCCTCACTAAATCCTTCATATAGCACACAATCCCTGCAAAAAAATAAATCCTTCTATATTTCTATCTAGATACATAACTTATACTAGACCATGACCTCAGACCGTGATACAATGGAGTATTGTAGATCACTACAAAAGGAAACTACCGCTTCGGCATTAACTTAATTGCCGATTAGATGAACGATGACGAAATGGTAGAGCTCTAGGTACCGTAGTTCGCAGGTTCTAATTCCGATGCCAGCATGGAAGTTATTAGTCATGCGAAATCGGATTAAATAGTAAGTCTTCGAATAATTAGCCCTCGTGAGCAAAACAGAAGACCGTCAAAATGAAACCAAAATTTTAATTATCATCTTCCAATCAGCTTCGAGTCAAGTGGTTCGTGGCTAAATGGACTGAGTTTGGTGCATAAATGAATGTTGAACTTAGAGCCTATTCTACCTACAAAATATTGTCATTACAGTGATACAATTTACTATAGCTAGTAAAATATTAAGGTGGAAAAAATATAATTTTCCTCCAAAGATTAAAAATTCTTAGAAAATAGAAAAAATATTTTCTTTTGAAAATTTTAGTATCCATAATTTTTAATTACATTTGTACTAATACTTTAATAGCTGTTTTTCTTAAACGAAATTTATTATAAGTGATAAGAATCATTCAAAATCTTTTATTGCAGTATGATTAACACTTTTAGAAAGAGGAAATCGATAATAGCACATATTATGTATATATATATATATATATATATATGTATATATATATAACTGTGTGTGTTCAATATATTAATATTAGTGTGCTTAAAATATCTTTTAAAATTAGCCTTTTACTATCCTCATTCTTCCATATCTACTTTACTAGCCGAAAATCTCAAGAGTAAAATTAGAACTCACGACTTGAATTCTTTCAACCCATATCCCAAAGCTAACTCTTAAATAAATCATAATTTTCCCCCTTGTTACATATTCCAGCTGTAACAATAAAATTGTTCACTTTTCCGATGATCTAAGTCGCTTAATACTAACTCAGCTGTTCTTTCTTGGAAAAAAAAATCATCTCATTTTTCGTTGTGGGACCGACATTCTAAATGAAAAGTGTTTTCACGCATCACTCAATGGCCTGATCTCGTCAGAGAAACATGTATTTTCCCAGTGTCGAATAGACTTGAAGTTCCACGTTAGACTCACTTTCGTGTAATGGAGCCTCAACTGCTTACTACTTAGGCTCAGTCATTGTCCAGTTAGTCCAGCCAATCAAAAATATATAGAGACTTGAATTCAATTGTAGCCGGTAGTCTTATTTCGCTGTGTTACATATATTTATTAACTGAACCATGTGGAATTTGCTTCCACAGTGACGTCCAAGACATGTTGCCCATGGATACCACTTTATTCTACTGATGTCTGAAATTTGAATGAGAAAGGTGATAATATTAAAGTAGAGCTTGAATAACAAAATTAGTTTTTCATACGTTTTTATCCAATTTTATCCCCTTTCAGGTTCATTTTATTTCAGGATTATGGGTCAAAAAATGTCAATTTTTTACCCATATGCTTATTTTTATACATATATAACTTTTTAAACATAATAGCATCATTTGTATAGAAAATTGCCTGAAAATTATTGTAAAAATCATTTTAAATAAATAAGTAATTTACATGTTATTTGGATTTCTGTACGGCACAAATCATTAGACTTTGGAGTCAATTCAAACTAACTATAAATATAAAGCTTAGAATACCTAACTTTCATCTTGAATAAAATTTTATTTATATCCTATACATTTACGTAAATGATTATGGAATTATTAATCAAAATTTGGTCTTGTATGATACAATAGAAAACACGGTACTGCACAGAGTCCAACATCACAATCTGGACAGTAGAACCTTGATTCTCTCCTTACCTTCTTCCCTCTACTGTCTCTCTTTGAGCAGCAAATAATCTAGTAGCCAGAAATGTAAACAAAAGCCTTCGAAACCATAAAAAGCACATGTGAATTTATTCGGGAAAGACTGATTGCACAGTGTAAAATTTCACAGTGCCCTAGCTATACTCGGGATAATCCAGGATGGTACATTTCTCCTGCCCGAGTTCAGCTCGGGTAAAACCGGGAAGGGGATTAAGTGTCCAAGCATCTTTTATATATGTGTGCGTATCTTCTTGTGTTAGATTGTGTTAGTTTTGAAAAAAATATTGAAGCTTCTTTACCTGAAAATTTATTAATGATTAAATAAAACTCATATGTCACTCTACTTTTTAAAATACGGTTTTTTTCTAAAACCTACCCGTTAAATAAAAAAAAATACACTAATAGTGAAACAACTTGGAAATTTCAAATATAAAAAATATAAATTGAGTTTATATCAACATTTATGGCAAACACTTTATGCATCAGCATAAAAGTGGTTACAATAAATGTTGCATATTAGTAAATATAACTTTATTAACTATTGTTACTGATTTCTGTAGAGATATAATCTTGTTATGTTACTTTGCATATCAACGTATCATTTAAATGGAAGTCTATTTTAATAGTCTCTTCTTAAAACCGTGGCTTGTTTGTTTTTTGAATTATTGATAAGTTTTAATAGCAGATAAAATTTCCAAATGTTTAATTTTTTCTTTGGAAAAAACATACTCTTCTTCCGCACTAGCTTTATACATTTTTAATTAAGGAAAATGCATTTTTTTTTTGTTCCTGAGTGGTTTGAATAAAATATTAAGCATCCAAAATTCAGGGAAATGCAGATGTAAACTAAATTGATTTTAAGAAACTAGAACTCCAGAATTCCTTATTTTTTACATTTTGTTAGACTCATAAAGTTAGCTATTTATATGTATAAATAAATTTTTAAAAATAAAAAATATTTTTTTTTAAATTCGCTCTATGTTAAGCTATATTTTTCTCTATCTTACATCACAGAATGCATAACATTTGAAAACTTTAAATTATAATACTTAACCCTCCGAGTGGAACACACCGATTAAAAAAAGTCTCCAAAAATACGCTAAAGTTTTATTGTGTCAATGGCCAAATCGTTCTATGTTTTTTTACTTCACCCTTTTGGAATACGGGAAACCCACCCTCGTTATTGTCCGTTTACATCCAGTTATAAATAGATATAGAAATATATATTATAGATTTTTAATTTTTAATACACATAAAGCTCGTCAAGTCTGGAAGATCATCCCATAAGAAATGATGGATTCTAAAAGTTCAAATAAAAATATTCTTTAAGAGAATGATTTATATTTTTTTACGAAAGCTATCCAGGATATTTAAGTGCTGCAATTAGAGATACATTTGTTACCGCAAACAAAATACTTCGAAATAGAGATTTACAAAGCCATGAAAAGCTATCAGCGTCTTTGTGCTTCAGGGAGTAGGGGTGTATCCCTCAATAAATGTCAGTCAAAGAGGGATGCAGATTCTAAATCATCGGATTGGAGGAATTGTAAGTGCGAACCGCTTAGAGGGTTAAATTAAAAGCTCTGTAGAATTGAGTACCATTCGGCTATAAAGACCATCTTATAATTGTTATTATTCAATACATTAGGTTTTGAAAATATTTCAGAAGATATCTAAAGTTATATTCAATATACATAGCTGGAATTTGAAGACAAGTTATTCATAATCTCTGAAAAATTCTGAGGAAAATATTAATATTTACATACTTTAAAATATTTTTTTAGTATAAAAATTCTAATTTTTTCCATTTCAAAATAAAAAGTATCTATATAGTTCTTAAATTTTTTATCATTAATTTTGTCAAGTTTACTATAACGCTTGTGTACAATATATTCTAGATTTTGTCAAAATCCAAGCGCTTGTAAAACGTTTCATAATATCAGTTTTGAATATTACTGTCATATATGATCATTTTACATAATGATTTTTAAATCTTAGACATTTTAATTAAATTTTTCAATATTTTTATACTGTATAAATTCCAGTATATTAATTGTATAGCTTATGCCAGAAAATATTCAGTCCGTCTAGAAATTAGTTTCAAAATTGTACTTCATAATTTAAAAAGTTCTATGGTTAATTAAAAAAAAATATTATAATAAACTCTTCTCGACTTTATGTGTCAGTACTGTATACAATTCAATATTTTTCATTATTTTTTAGTCACAAATTTACATTTCGAAGATGATTTTTTAACGGTAGCTACGTTGAAAACGTAGTATCAATAGCAGACAAGAAAGAGCTATTTTTAGAGTAAAATATAGTAAAAATTATTAGTTAAAATGTTTTTTACTTAATCTCAAACAATATATATGCCTTAAAATTTCTAAGTTATTTATTATTTTTGTATTATTTTATTGGTAGCTAATAGCTATAATAATGGTCTTAATTTTTTGAGAAAATTTATTTTCTATAATTTTTATTTCTAATAAATATCATGTAAAATATTTTTAAAGAGTTGAAAAAATAGTTTCATAATTTCAAACATTTTATATATTTTCGGTATTACTTTTTGTAATTAGCTGTAATTGTATCGCCTACATATTTATTATTTTTGTATTTTTTTGTATATTTATTATTTTTGTATTATTTTATTGGTAGCTAATAGCTATAATAATGGTCTTAATTTTTTGAGAAAAAATATTTTCTATAATTTTTATTTCTAATAAATATCATGTAAAATATTTTTAAAGAGTTGAAAAAATAGTTTCATAATTCCAAACATTTTATATATTTTCGGAATTACTTTTTTGTAATTAGCTGTAATTGTATTGCCTACATATTTATTTTTCTTGTGTTTTTTGTATATTTATTATTTTTGTATTAATTTATTGGTAGTTAATAGCTACAATAATGGTCTTAATTTTTTGAGAAAAATTATTCTCTATAATTTTTATTTCTAATAAATATCATTTAAAAATATTTTTAAAGAGTTGAAAAAATAATTTCATAATTTCAAACATTTTATATATTTTCGGTATTACTTTTTGTAATTAGCTGTAATTGTACTGCCTACATATTTATTTTTTTTATCATAATTAAGTATAAAGAGGAAATAATCATGGAATTTCTGCATAATTTGGAAATTTTAATAATTTTTTACGAAACAATTGGGTTTCATAAAGCTAATAAATATTTTGGATTTTATGCCTTGCAATACTCTTTCTATATATGAGAAAATAATTTAAAAATTTGGGTTTAAACTAATTTTGTTTTAAATTTTACTTACATTCAGCGACGTCTTGAGATTTAATTGTTTAGTTAAAACTTCATTTTAATGATAATAAATTTTATTTTAATTGTAAACTACTTTTTATTATTAAAACTTCACTTATTACACAGTACGATTTGCATTTGGAGAAGAGCATTTTACGATGAATTCGTAATGTGTACGAAGCAAAAATAGATGTGCTAATGAAATAGATTAAGTTAAGAAATATTTATTGTCACTTAAATACACATTTGGCGACCTATTAAAAACAATTTATAGAGGTAAATGGAAGGTGAAGAACAGCATAATGAATTGTAATTCCAAAGCAAAATGGGACATATAATATCTTTCTCAAAATCTCATAAATCAAGGGTTTTTCTCATTATAAGGTCCTTTATCAAAAGTGATTCTATAAAGTTATTGGGTGAAAATTCTTCAGATTATATCTAAAGTTATATTCAATATAAATAGCTGGAGTTTGATAGACATGTTATTCATACTCTGTCAAATAACTTGAGAAAAATTCTTAAAAATGTTAATATTTACATACTTTAAAATACTGCTTTTAGAATAAAAAATTATAATTTTCTATTTTAAATTATCTTAAATTAAAAAATAATAATGTAGTTCTTAATTTTTTATCATTAATTTTGTCAAGTCTCCTACAACGCTTGTCTACAATATATTCTATTTATATTAGATAGATTTTTTTCACATTCTAAGCACTTGTATAAGGCTTCTAATATCAGTTTTGTAACAATACTGCCATATATGATCATTTTACATAATGATTTTTAAATCTTAAAAAATTTAAAAATGTTAACTATAATTTTTATTATTTTTTATACTGTGGGATCTTAAGTATAATAGTTGTATACTGTATAAAATCTAGTATATAGCATGTATCAGAAAATATTCACTCGTCTAAAGAAATTAGCTTTCAAACTTGTACTCAGTTTAAATGATTCTATGCTTAATTAAAAAAAATTGTTTATAATGAAATACTCTACACTTTGTTTGTCAGTACTGTATACAATTCAATACTTTTCATTATTTTAAGTCACTTATTTAAATTAGAAAGATGATTTTTTTAACGGTAGTTAGGAAGAAAACATAGTACGAATAGTATACTGGAAGCAGTATATGTGTAAACATTTCTTCTTATTTATTTCTTTTTATACTGTTTTATTGGTAACTGATAGATTAATGATGATCTTAATAATTAAAAAAATATTTTCTATAATTTTTATTTCTAGTAAATATCATTTAAAATATATTTTTAAAGAGTAGGAAAAATAATTTAATAATTTGAAATATATATGTTCTGTATTATTTCTTCTATTTGGATGTAATTGTATTTTCTATATATTCATTTTTTTTCATAGTATGAATAGCAGACTGGCAGCAGTATATGTCTAAAAACTTCTTGTTATTTATTGTTTTTTGTATTGTTTTTTTTGGTAGCCAATACCTGCAATAATTGTCTTTATTATTGAGAAAAAATATTTTCTATAATTTTCATTTCTAATAAATATCAAAAATATATTTTTTAAAGAGTTGAAAAAATAATTTAATAGTTTAAATTATTTTATATATTTTCTGCAGTATTTGTTGATTTTCGCTGTGATTTTATTTTCTACATATTTATTTTTTTTTTCTTATCCTATTTCAAGAAAAAAAAGAAATTTTACAAAATCATGGAATATTTTTGCGTATATGGTAATTTTAATAATTTTTTACAAAACAAATGTGTTTTATAAAAACTAATAAATATGTTAGTTATATGCCTTGCGATGCTATTAATATAAATGAAAAAATTATTTAAAAATTTGGGTTTAAAGTAATTTTCTTTAATTTTTTTTTTTTTACATTTAGCGACGTATTGCAATTTAATTGTTTGGTTAAAACCTTCAATTTAATGATTATAAATTTTATTTTCATTCTAAACTAGGGTTTTTATTTTGAAAACGTCCCTTACAGAAAGTACACAGTAGGATTTGCATTTGGAGATGAACATTTTACGATGAATTTGTAATGTGTAAGAAGCAAAAATTCCTTGTATTGATGAAACAGATTAAATTAAGAAATATTTATTGTCACTTCTTTACACATTTAAATACTTCACTTACTCCCATATATGATAATTTTACATAATTATTTTTAAATCTTAATAATTTTAAATCTTAAAATTTTAATTACATATTTCAATATCTTGTTATACTGTATAAAAGTATACTGTATCAAGTATACTTTTATACAATAGACCAATTCATTAATATTTTATCATTAGTATCAAATACTGTATCAAGTATATTAATTGTATAGCTTATTTCAGAAAATATTCAAACTATATTATTCAGACTAGATTATAAGTGAACTAGATTTCAAACTTGTACTTTAAAGTTTAAAGAATTCTATATTTATATAAACTAGAAAATTATTAAAAACTTGGTTTTAAACTAATTTTCTTTTTTAATTTTACTTAAATTTAGCGCCGTATTGTAATTTAATTGTTTAGATAACACTTAATTTTAGTGATAATAAATTTTATTTTAATTGTAAACTAGGGTTTTTATTATTAAAACTTCACTTATAGAAAATACACAGTAGGGTTTGCATTTGGAGAACAACATTTTGAGATGAATTCTTAATGTGTACGAAGCAAAAAATCCATGGGCTAACGAAACAGATTAAGTTAAGAAATATTTATTGTCACTTATATACACATTTGGCGACCTATTAAAAACAATTTATAGAGGTAAACGGAAGGTGAAGAACAGCATAATGGATTGTAATTCAAAAGCAAAATGGGACACATAATATCTTACTCAAAATCTCATAAATCAAGGGTTTTTCTCATTATAAGGTCCTTTATCGAAAGTGATTCTATGAAGTGATTCGATGAAGTTCATCGTATAAATAATGACCTTCAAACCCACAAACGATCCTTGCTAACGGCTTCTGGAATGACATAATATTATTTCCAATAACAGTAATATTAAGGATTTTTTCCCCTCAAAGTGAATTGGTATTTGGCGAGGTCCGGTATTTCCGATATATCTAACTCAAAAGCTAAATGAGGAACAATGTTTTTATTTTTTTAAGCCATTTATTTTATTGAGTGTAGAGTCATTCTCTGTAATGATTTTTGTAATGTTTTCTGCACTTACTGTTATATACATTATGAATGTATCTGTAGATGTTAATGCTGTTTAAAATAGGTCTAAGACATTATATGCATGAATACATGTGTTCGACTTAAATCTTATTGATACATGTAAGTTTAGGATTAATTTAGTGTAAATTGTTATTTTAAATAAAGTGTCAAAAATGAATATTTATACTTCTCGAACAGAAAGTATACTTGTGATCGAAGAGTCAGTGTAAATTAGTATTTTAAATACAGTGTCAAAAATGAATACTTATACTTGTGATCGAAGAGAAAGGCATTAAATACTGGCAAATAAGAAGATGTTCTAAATACTGTATTTTCTGTAAACAATATTAAATTTAAAAAATGTTTTGTAAGTCTTATAAGTTTTACAGCCACTATATCTGCAGTAATACTTTGAAAATAGAAACCTTTACCTACAGTAGGAACCCTACAGCTGATACATATTATCAAGGCTTTTCTGTGTGATACTGGTGTATAAAATAAATTTCAAATCATTTAAGAATATGCGTATTCTGTTTTGTTTAATATTACTAATAAATTTATATTTTCGGTTTCTATAAAGTGTTTCACTACAATATCTGAAATTATTATTTATATTAGTAATGTAAGAGTTAAGGAGAGCTCAAAAGTTAATGCCCGAATTTCTTTTGGAAAAAAATACAGAAAAGTAAGTTACATAGCATTTAAAAAGACTGACAATTCAAAGGAAGTCTTTATGTTGTTTATATGAGTTGTTACTTGAAAACAATTCATGTAAGCTACGTCAAACAATGGTACAGAATTAGATAATAACGATTACTATTTAATGATAGCAGTGCTGTAAGCCTGGTGGAATAAAATCTGTTAAATTTCAGACATTAAACCGTGTTTTTGATATATGCCTCGATATAAAAATAAACATAAATAATGTTCCACAAAAAATTACCCAATAAACATTCAGGATGAACATTTCTAGCTTTTCAAATCTGAGGTTGTAATATAACATGTAGTTTATTGTATTTTTAAATACAACAAAATGAAAGTTGTTTTTCCAATTGCTATACTATAAGTTTTTAAAGAGAAGGACATAAAGTCGTATTAGTCAAATTTGTACAAATTTAAATGAAGTTAAATAATAGTTACCTATTTGAAATACATTCTTTCTGAAGACAGGGAATAGGTTTGCAAAATTAAAAAAAAAACACTGTCTCTTAACTCCTTATCGTCTAAAATATAATACTGTTGAAACTATTTAAAACATAAATTTACCATGTTTTACATTCTGATATTAACCCTATGTCCTCAAATTATTTAAAGTTCTGAAAAACACCGCTTAATAACGTACTAAAATCTGTATAACATGTCAACCTCCAAGAGACGGTAAAGCAGTGGATTCAGTTTAAAATTCGTTTTCACAAAATGAAAGACTTTCAAACATATCAATCTAAAACAAACAAATGATAAAGGTTTCTATGTATCGTAAATAAAATCGAAGTATAGTTCATCGGAAATAAGACTTAATAAATATTATCTTAAAAATTCATTTAGAGAATTAATTTACAGAAGCAATGAACTAACAAAAATATGCCAAATACTTCCTTTCACTATTTCAATAGTTTAAGAAAATATGTATCAATGTTATTAAAACCTATTTTAATGTTTTTTGCTTAAGATGTCTCTGATTAGTTATTGCTGGATATACTACTCCAGATTAATAAAACCTCCGAAACCAGCTAACAAAATTCAATACATTTAATTATAATTTAAGCCTAAAATATTTTTGTTTTTATAATTATTAAACAATATCCAGAAAAAATTGACGTTTGTAACATGATAATTCCAGATGAATTTGTAACATTCGAAACATCATCGGATTGTTTATAAATATCTATATCCAATATTACTTCAGTTTAAATTACACTCTTAGTGTCAGTAACATTAACATGGGATCACAATGGGATTAGTTAATACACATCACAACCCACTTCAGCATTTGCCAAGGAACAATCCAGCAATATCTACTGCTTTCGCTCGTATGCATTACTAGTGTCTGTCTGCTTAAATCCTAAGATGAAGTAATAAAATATTCTAGAAAACCTACTTCTCTTTCACTCTGGAATAATTCCACAACAGAGTACTTGGTATATTATTAGAATCTTACTACACTCCAGATCTTAAAATAACAGGTTAGAAATATCGCTTGAAGAATTATTAAATTTTGTCACATTTAAAGCACACCTTGAGGAAGATACTCAAGATATAAAATTATCATTTCTGAATTTCGTGGGTGTATTTGCTTAAGAATTAACTTCGTGTAGTTTGGGAAATCACACGAAAGAATTTAAGGTTAATTTTGTATATGCGCGGTGTATTTGCTTAACCCCTTCCGGTACGATTTAATAATGAAACACTGTAAGTGAAGTAACCATTTATTTTTTATTTAAAAAACTTGTTTTATTTTACAATTCTTACATATTCTTGATTAAAATCTACTTTTTACATAGTGTTAAGTATCAAAATTAAGATAATAGTCTTCAAGCTAGTGGTACTTTTCAAAACAAAGTGCAAAGGAATTCTGAATTGTTTACATCGCTAGGGAGTTTCACTTCTAATTTGATTCTTGTAACACACACGGCATTTCTTAGTAGGTTTTCTTTTATTCTGACTCATCAATTTGGCAGTGACTTGTACCAAGAAACTTTAAATAAACAATATGTAATAGTGACCTGGGATTTCCACATGTAACAATAGTGTTGCTAAATTCAGTACACTAGAAATTTTAAACTAAATTAATTATCATATTTATCAGTTACTTTAGTAGCATGACGAGTGTAGCTCGTCATTGTGCGGTATGGAATGAAAAAAATAATGACGACCTAGACTCGTGATTTTACCGGAATGGGTTAAAGATGAAGATCATGAAGTTTGTGAGATAACACAGAAAAATTTAAAGTTAATTTTTAAGCTTGTTTTTTTGTTATTATTGCTATTCTTTTATCAGAAGTGTTATAAATATCTCCGTTGGCCCACATGAGATCTAAGTTTAAAGATAATGAACACTTAAAAAAGATAGCATTTATTCATCTAATTGCTTGTGGCGATTACTTTGCAAATTTAAAATAATAATCAGAATCGACATCTGCAATCTTCCTATAGTTTTTATCAAAGAAATGGATTTCGAATTAATTACTATTTTAACGGTATATGAAATATTCTTCCAAGAAATTACTAATACTTCTGGAGTGTACTTGCAGTACCTTTGAAATTTTTCATTTTGTTAAATATTAAAGAGTTTAAATTATTATGATTTTTATGGTAACACTTGAAATGATGGACACAATTTCATGAATTTAGACAAATATTTTTTGTGAGAGGAATATTTTTACTAAACATTGGAGAACAAATTATTAGAATATGTCCCAACTGCCCCAGGTCTAAATTTCTTCATTTCTAAATTTCAAGATTTTAACTGTATACTATAAAAGTAAAGCACAGTACTTGTATATTAACCATAACCAGTTTATGTATCATTACATAAAAATATCAGTAAAAGCATTCCAAATATAAAATATGATACCAAACGTAATTTATAATAACTATTACGTTTAATTTCGTCAAAGACCAATTATTTTGACATAATTGCTGATTTTTACATAACAAAGAAAACTATTAACACTTAATATTTTACATACTTGAGTTTATTTAGTTTAATGTTTCGAATATTTCATAAATACATTTTTATTTTTTTTTCATGCTTTAAAAACAGCTAAAGAATTATTCCGCTGATATAAATTATGAGATTTTCTTCTTTTGTCCTTTAGTTTATTGCTTAAATAAAATGCTCATATATGTAATCATAATTTAAATGAGATTAATGAAAAAAATATTGTTTTTATGCATCTGGTCATAAAAAAACTAATTAAATATTAATTTAATAAGGAAACTCAAGGAAGCATTTGCTTTTTGGAGTTGTCTGCACTTTATATGTAGTTAACTTGATCTGTTAATGATGCAGTGTTAATTAAGCAACTAAATGTTAAATAAATGGATAAACATAACCTTAATATTTGTAATCATCATGTAAGATAATAAATGTTCTGGAAGATCCTTTTTCATTAAAATACCCTGTAAAAGAGTTTTTTTTTCATGCATAAATGTATGTAATTTCTACTTTTTGCAAGAGAATTACACCGCCAGCAAGATGTACGATAAATAATTCATATGCTAGAGTATTCTTGTATGAACGAAATTACTTACAAGATATTTCTAATATTATATTGACAGAAATAATAATTTTGTTTTATCAAAAGTTTTATAAATATAACATTCTGGAAGATCATTCAAAGGGAATTTTATTTTTTTAACACTCAGAGAGTTATAAAATAAAATAACAAGTTGCTAATGAAATTTACTATTTGATTTTTAAAAATTAAAATTATTCATTTAATTAGATTAGATTTTATATAAATTCGATGGAAATAAATCCAAAACATTGTTCAGAATAATCACATATTTTTTTCATAAAAAAATTATTAATTTAACTTGTTTTACATAAATAATTATCCTGCTTTTTTTAAATTTCAATTTCAAAATCTTTTTACTAACGAATGCAAAAATATTACATAACAGGAAGTTGAAAATTTTAGAATAAATTTAGTAAAAATTTCTTTAATCAATTATTAAGTAAATTATTTTCTTTCAGAC
>CM063504.1:155958627-155996127 GCA_032207245.1 Pardosa pseudoannulata | reverse complement strand
TCCCACAACAAAAACAGACTTAAAACGCGAATTATGTTGAAAACCTGAAACTTCTGTATAGACAGAAAGTTTACAGTTTTATGACAGAAAGGAATGTTAAGTGGAAAAATACTCCGTTGAACACAACATGTTGAGACTGGTAAGATATTTAGATGAATTAAAATGGAAGAGAGGAGTTTTTTGAAGAAAATATAAAGTTATATAATTTTGATATATACAGGATATATATATATATATATATATATATATTATATATATATATATTATGTATATATATATATATGTATATATATATATATATGTATTATATATAATATATATATATGTATTTTTATATATATTTTTATATTTAATAATATATATATATATATATATATAATATATATATTATATATATATATATATATATATATATATATTATATTTATTTATATTATATATATATATATTATATATATATATATATATTTATATATATTATATATATATTTATTATATATTTACAATATTATATATACATATATATATTATACATATATATATATTATACATATATATTATATATATATATATTTATATATATATATATATATATATATATATATATATATATATATATATATATTATTCAAATTATAATTCAAGTTAAAAAATTAAAAATAAATGTTAATGAAAAAGAGCTATATTAAATAAGAACGAGCTTTAATTAAAACTTTTATAAATTCCCCAAACACAATATATTATAGTTTATATTATAGTTTACCAGTTTGGTGTATTGTTATGTATGTGAGAAAATTGATAGCTTTATTTACCTTTCTATAACTTAAATTTTTATCCCAAACACACGAGATTAAGTTATCTCAATCGTTCTAGGTAAATATATCATAAGATTTATAAGATCCGCTCTGCTTAAAGATGATCAGAGGGTTAGGCATTGGTAATCGGTACGAAAGTTTGTGGTTTCGAATTCCACTGTGACATGGCTGTTCGTAGAAGTTTTAGAAGAAAGTAGCTGTCTAATTAGTCATCCTATTGCAAAAAAAATATTCTTTAGCGTTTCAAACCATACCAAATCTTACAGAAGCTATATTCTGCTGTAATTAATGAAATATTATGCAGTCATGCAATACTTGAAAGTATTCTCATGTTAATCAATTAAAGTGTTCGTTTTCAATTTCATTAATAATTGTAAATCATCAGTCAAGTAAAAAGTTATTAAAAATAACTTGTATTCTTTAACTGTAGGAAATATTTTTAAGATATAGATATAAAAATGTTTTAAATGTTTGAGGGTCACTAATGTAAAGTTACGAAAAATTATACTAACATGAATTCCATTCTCTATTTATACATTAATAAATATAAATTTGCTTTTTTATCTGGTACTCGTTGTATGTAATACAACTACTTCTTGTTGCTAAATTCTCTGAAAAAATAGTTGTTTAAATCGGGAGTTATAAGCTTTGAAGAATATTTTAAGCATTCGATATCAAAAGCAACAGTATTCGAGATAAAAGAAACCTGGAATCTGAATTTACTGTAGTTCAGCATTCTTTTATTGTTTGTAGTTTGTTTCCTTAAGTTGAAATGTTTTACTCTATATCTCCGAGGAGAAGAAACGTGTAAGACAATAAGAAGAACAGAAGGATTTTCTTTCAAACGCTTCGAATTTTTGGAAGAAAAGAGAAAAAACAATTGCTTAAAATATCATCACTGTCGCTATCGAGTTTAGTTAAATGGTATTGTTTATAGTTGTCCTATAAATTACGTACTACTTAAAGATCAAAATCTTTAGCATTTTTATTTAACTCAGTAATGAAGCAGTGCGTATGAAGAAGAAAAAAAATATCTTATAGTTTCTTTGTAGTTAAGTTTTTCTTATGGGAACAGATTGTGCATTATTTAAAAAATACTCACTACCCTTAAATATAAGGTCGCAGAAGAGTTTAGAGCTTGTAAATACTTCCTTTTTTGTTGTTTATAAAAATTTGGAATAAACTGGATACACATTTATAAAATATAAAACATGTATATGAGTTTAGAAAATACTATTAAATACATAGCAATTAAATATAAAAAATTAAAAATAAAATATAAATTTTATATAACTTTTTATATTTTATTCTTGAATATCTACATGCATTCTTGATCTAAAATTTATTTTTAATTATACTTGAAAAATGCCATTTGTATAACGAGTTTAAATTATTGATGCCACTTTAGAACCGATTTAAAACTTTAATTTTCTAGAGTCTATTTATTTTAATAAGTTGTAAATTTAAAAGGGGAAGAAAAATTTACTGAGTTTCAGATTTTGGTTTAAATATAAAAGATTGGGGGACTGACTTATTCAAAATTAATTTGAAAGTGGAGACTCTAAATAGTTTTGCGAACAGAAAAAATTATCGAACTGCATGCAATATTCGAAATCTTATAATGCAAGACTAAGTAAAATCATTTTTGGTAACTTTATATGAAAGAGTAAGAAAGGTAATTTTTGTATATTAAAAATATCCCCCAGACAAAAATTTCTTAAACATACTTCCACATAAAATTCACGATAACAAACAATATACACTCATGTCCATAAATTAAGGATAATTCAGAATCACACAGAAATTGAGCTCTAAAATAAAAAATTTCACCTGTAGAATTATCACACACATCTTGAAGAAGAATATGCAAATTGCAGGAAACCACCAGATGGCGCGGATAGTACGTCACAATGACGAGAGTGTATGAAAGGGGTATATAAGGAATGGTAGCAAAGAAGTAAAATTGTTCACAAGCGCTTTAAAAGCCTTTCAGTGCAATAACCGCATAGTTATGGCACAAAGGAAGCATTTGGATGATTTTTTACGTGGTAGAATTATCGGACGACTGGAATGTGGACGTACCCAGCTGGAAGTATCCGAGGAACTTGGAATCGCCCAGAGTGTCATCTCCAGGCTTTGGCAACGATTCAAACATGATGGTAATGTGAGTAGATGTTACAGCACAGGTCGCCCCCGAGTTACTACGCCGAATGTGTGGGACATGCTTGGCCGACGAATTGCAGCCCGTCAACCCCCTCCCAACTATCTATCGGAACTTCGGAGGGCATTGCTTGATGAGTGGTGTAATTTTCCCCAAGATCAGATTGATAATCTGATACTCAGCATGCGTAGGCGTTGTAACGCTTGTATTGCATCGTCCGGGAGACATACTCCGTATTAACCATCATACTAACCATGTTATACTGTTTTCTGTAAATAGGTTCTTTTTTTAAATTTGCTCCAGGGAGTAAAAATCGCAATTGTATTAATTATGTCAAGCATATAGCATATTTTTGCTCTTTACCTTTTGTTTAATAAATAGACTTCACAAATAAGTCAAATTTGTTTTGCTTTTGTCTCTTTCATTGCCTAAACTTCATTATCCTTAATTTATGGACATGAGTGTATATGCATGTATGCATGTGTATGCATATATGTATATGCATATATATATATATATTATATATAGATATATATATATATATATATATATATATATATATATATATATATACACACGACTGTGTGTAGATATGTAAGTATGAAAAACGAGGAACTTGCCCAATCCCCATTATTAAATTCGAAAATAATTTTACCCCATCAAGAGGTTCAATTTATTCATGATTTAAATATAAAATAGGAACAGCTGCATCAGTCTCTGAATCAGTTGTGAACTTTATATCATCTGTAATATTTCTGAATAGAAATAAGTCACATCATCACATTTATAATATGTATTAGAACAAGTCTAAAGAAATCCCCTTCCTTTTTCTTCTGTGTATGACAGTACTATCAACCTTCAAACTCATCTGCTTAAATAAAAAGGCAATATGCCTATCCAAGTATGTTTCTATGTTTCTTTTATGTTTCTTGTATTCTCCTTCATCTTAGCCTTCAGACTGAAATATACTATTTCAGGAAAAAGTCTAAATCTTAGAAATGTTACACACTCTTATATATATATATATATATATATATATATATATATATATATATATATATATATATATATATATATATATATATATATATATATATATATATATATATATATATATATATATATATATATATATATATATATATATATATATATATATATATATATATATATATATATATATATATATATATATATATATATATATATATATATATATATATATATATATATATATATATATATATATATATATATATATATATATATATATATATATATATATATATATATATATTATATATATATATATATATTATATATATATGTATATATATATATATATATATATATATATATATAGATATATATATATATATATATATATATATATATATATAGATATATATATATATATATATTATATATATATATATATATATATATATATATATATATATATATATATATATATATATATATATATATATATATATATATATATATATATATATATATATATATATATATATATATATATATATATATATATATATATATATATGTGTGTGTGTGTGTGTGTGTGTGTGTGTGTGCAATAATATTTTTACCTCAACACTTAACCAGTGCATTTGTGCCTATCTTAATATAATTTATTCTTCATTCCTCAGTGGTTATTCCTCATTGGTTATCGTATACAGCTATAAATTGAGATGTTTGTGTTTTTTTGCAGCATAATTCTGTGACAGTAGATGCCTAAAAAACTCCTAAATTTTTTTCGAACCTAAAATTTCTTTAGTCTTTAACTACATTTTTATTACATCGTGACTGCATCGTATACAGCAAACATACTATTTCCTGCGGGATGTGACAAATTATTCATTACACTTAAGTATACACACGCACACTCGTATGCACACATACACATGTAAAGAGAGTTATTTGAAATGAGAGACAAAACAAACTGTATAATAACAGAAGCAATAATAAAAATGAATTTTAAAAAATTGCTTTATGTAATTGTAGGATAAAGGTGACAATATACAAATAAAAAGTAATTTTAGAGTAATTAAATTAAATCTATCACATTACAATTATTTTGCATTTATTAAAATTTTGTTCAATATTCATTGTGTAAAGTGTTTTTATTAATATATAACAATTTCTCAGTGATTTAATTTAATATTTTCTCGTGGTTATTACTTAATTTACTTTCAGCATGATGAAAATTTCAGAATTCTACGAAAAAAACTTGCATACAGATTTCCCTACTTTGTAGTATGATATATATTTGTCTACATAATTACGCAAAAATCTAAAAATAATTAATTAATGTTATAAATGAACAAATTTGCCATCTAGAACAAAAGTTTTTTCGTTTAGCTGAGGACAAAATATATAACTTTATCAATTTATTGTTTTAGAGGGGGAAAGTTTTCTACACGCAGCTTGTTAATTTGTTGAGAAATGACAGGTATATATCAGATATAGGTCACAGAAAATTAGTTTTGCTTATTTTTCTGAATGAAGTTTCCAAAATATTCTGTTTAATAGATATATATACGTAATTGGGTACTTTATAAATATAACTGAAAAGAAAAATATAATTTGTAGTGACTTTATCAACAATTTATTTTTATCATAATTTAGAATATCATGTCTTTTCCAATCTAACATGGAATAAATTAAGGACTGTATATATTTTTACGATAGCAGACAGAGTTTAAATTTAGATATCCATTCTTTTCTGGATGAGCATTTAAATATTAATGAACATTCTGTAAGGCCTACCTAATTGTCGATTAACAATAATCGATGATTAAAATTACAGAGTTCTGAAGACACTAACCAGTGTCTTTAAAAATACTAAGTTCAGCCTAAAAACCGTAACTGGCTTATCCAAGCGACATATGCGGCTACAGACTGGATTGTTCGCAGCTACATTCTTTACAGTAAATTAAGTGGTTCAAACCGAGTCTGCATTTAAATGTTTGAAAGTATGTGCCACTCTGGCATATGTGAAAGATAGTATTGTGGTCAGTGGATTTCTGTTGATCTGGCTTTCGGTGACATTCTATTGTGATTAATTTCATTTCCCTGTATTGTGAGTTAGATTTCTAAACTGTATGTGTTCAAGAATTATAAATTTTTACCTACCAAATGTGTCGTTTCAACAGTTAGTGAATTTCATATATACATGTCCTACCTGGGGTAAAATTCCACATCTCTATAATTCTTTTAAAAGATATAAAATTATCACAAATTTTAAAGTAGCTGTAATGTTCTATTTCTTACGTAATTTACATGGAAATATGCACTATTTACTTAACGTAATAATTTAGTTTTAAATATCACTCATTAATTTTTAACGAAGTAGGTAAAAAGAGTGTGTAACTCTTAAAGTAATAATAATTAAATACTTAAGTTTATTAATATTATAATTTATTAATGTTGTAGTTTAATTAATAGTTAAATTTTTCTGTTAGGTAGAAAATAATGTATATTGATAAATATCAGGTAGATAATGATATAACAATATTTTATTGTAAATATTTTAAAAAAAAAAAAAAATTATAATATATATATATATATATATATATATATATATATATATATATATATATATATATATATATATATTATATATATATATATATATATATATATATATATATATATATATATATATATATATATATATATATATATATATATATATATATATATATATATATATATATATATATATATATATATATATGTATATATGTATATATATATATATATATATATATATATATATATATATATATATATATATATATATATATATATATATATATATATATATATATATATATATATATATATATATATATATATATATATATATATATATATATATATATATATATATATATATATATATATAATATATATATATATATATATAACAAAAACCTCTTAAATTCAACTCAAACTTTAAAAAAATTAAATTATATCAAACAAATAAATAATAAAGAATATCTCGGACTTTCAAATTAGCCTAGTAATTCCAATTGTTTCTTCTAAATAAATGCATTCATTTATCCAGATACACTTAAAGATTGTTAGTGTAGATTATTGCATAACACTAAAATATATTTCTAGAAAAATCCTTATATAACCAGAGCCGAAGGATGGACGAATTGTTAGTGTTGTGGCATTTGTAGTAGGAGTTCGTACTTTGGAATCCTACTGTGGCAAGTATAATTTATATAGCCCGATAACAGAAAATAATTTACAAATTGTACAGTTCATTAGTTACACGTTACTTTAATATGATGTTTGTTGGAACTGTTCCTAACAATTTAAATTATAGTTTTTAGTACCATTAAAAGGCCATTTACCTCTTTATTTCAAATTTGTAGCTAACAACTCATTCAGAATGAAGCAGCGTATTTTATTGTAAAACATAGAAAAACGGGACTGCTACACTAAGTTCCAATTGCTTTGGAGAGCTACGGTCTACTGTTTTACTACACGAAAGCTAATGAGACCGGATTTTGGTTTTTGGTTTGAAGGTCTACGGTCTACTGTTTGAGTCTCGAGAGCTGATGAGACCGGAACCTACTGATCGGATTCCGAACTGCTACGAAATACAGGCCAGCAGTAGGATTCAAACCCACGAAGTCCGATACGGTAGGGCAGCACTTTACCATTCGGCCATAGTTTGATCATTTTGCACTAAGACCTGTCTCCATTTTTTTTCGAAAATACTCGGCTTCCACTATAGTCGAAAGAAATTCAAGTTGCAATCAGAAAACTCTGAATGTTAAAAAAGGTAGTGTTTGAATTAAAAAAAAACATTCGTATAATGTTAAATTCTAATTATTTGCATAGAAAGAAGCGGGGTAAATATAGTCACAGACATGTTTTGTAATTAAACACATATTGCATATTAAAAGAAAATGAATTTTTTGATTCTGATCAACTGATGTTTTTAAAAACTAGTGTTTTATGAAAAACATTATCGCCTTAAAAAAGTAGATACTGACCGATATTTAAAACAATATATTTATATTCTTTATCTTTAAATCCTTTTTAATTTTTTAATTGGTGAAACGTAATAGTTGTGTAATGTGAAATGTATAGATAAAATTTTGTAACGAAATATCCACAGTGATGCTAGAAGAATTTTAAAAGGCTGAAGTATGAATTAGTTTAATTCACATTTTACATAGTAATGTAAACTACATTTTGCAAAATCCTATTGAGAAGCCTTATCAATTTGTTAAAGAATCCATTACAATATTGCACATGATATTAGTTTGTTCACTCCATATAAGTATATAGTTCACAGGTATAAGAATACCTTTCCCTACACAATTACCATCTAGGTAAGAACATTCATCTCTGTATTGCTAGGAATTGGTTTCAGAGGTACGAGACATATATAATATGAAGAGAAAATTGCGAAAGGAAAGCTTTAAACATTTAGACTCTTATGAAATGTGATTATTTGATCATTTTTGGGTATCTTTGTCAATAATATTTATTTTCCTTTCAATTGATGGTAATCATATTGAATGGCAAGTATAGAAGAACTGTTATTACGTATGTAAAAACAAAAGTCTATTAATTTATTTTTAAGGTAGGTTGGATAATTACTAATAAAAAATGTACAATGCTTTATTTTTAATTGAGGTATGTGGTTTCTAAATCACTTCTTACTTTGTATGTCCGCTATGTCATTAAATATTCAAAATTGGATTTTAAACATGGGTTTTGTATCATTTCCCATAAAAGTCAAAATTTGTAGACAACAAACTTTGAATGCAAATAAAACAAGTATTTTAGTATTCAACCTCAAATTTTAATTTTTAAAAATATGAGTTTATAATGTAATATTTATATAAGCAGAAGTACATATATAATATAATATTCAAAATAATAATATCTATGATACTTTTACATAAATAAAATGTGTTCTGAAAACATGTAGAATCAAAAAATACACTTTAATATTCCCTCAAGCTCAATGTATATTGATTGATTTTTTTAATATTTTTTTCTGTAGCTTTAATTCATATATAACAAAAATTCTGTTTCTAAATTCATTTATGTTTTTAAATTCTAGACAATGTTTCATATTTTACTTTTTTATTGTTCATCCAGATTATATTTTGTAATTGAGTAATATTTTTTAAAACTTTTTATAAATTCCTCTGCTTCAGTTCCAAAACAAAAGCTTTAATAAACTATACCAAGAAAGTTGGAAAGCATTAAGGATAAAAACCTGTCCCTAGAGCAATCACAACCACTAAGGTAAAAATTATGGAGCTTGAAAAAATTGAAGTTTCTAAACAAGATAATATAATAAAAACATTTTTCACTGAAATAAAACAACCATTTCACTACAACAAATTACTAGATTAAAAATACTGCAAAGATTTCGCTTCCATTTTTGAGACAAAAAATCATTTAGTAATTTTGTTGTAGTTATAATAATTGCAGTTATAAAGATAACAGGGAGTTTTTGAACGTTTCATTTTGAATCAGCTACAAAGCAACTATAAGTTATTTTTGATAGCCTAAATGTGAATAATTTTAATTCAGGCTTTTTTTTTTGCACATATATATAGAGGCATTTTGTATACTTATATATAGTTTTAATATCCGTGTATACATACATATAAATACTATTATACTAGTTAAAAATTTACATTTTTTGTACAAAGAAAGGGACTTAAAAATTGATTTTACTTAAAAAACTTAAATTTCTTATACCCTTCTAATTAATGAAATAGCTTAATTTACAGTGAATAGCACGGGAAGTCATTAAGTTTAAAATTACTTCCTATATCCTTTAAACTGTAATTAGTTTCGGATGGCGAAATAAAGATAATTAGAATTTGTAAACTACAAATTGGTTTAATGACGTGCAATAAGTCCACTAAATTTACAGCCAATATGGTAGCGTAATAAGACAACATAATTTCAGACTCATTTTATTATAGTTATCTATTTTAATGTGCTGAAAAGGCTTATCAAATGAAACTCTTTATAAAAACTTACAAGCTGATATGCATTAATACTAATACATTAAAAGTACTCACCTAATAATGAAAATATCTATGCAATCTCTAGAGATTTGTTTTGTATTTCGTTATCTAACTTGTATTAACGGATAAACAACACATTTTCAAATCAAACTATAACTATTTTTAAGGAATGTATAATGTTAACTAGTCAGTTGATATTTCATATTAATGTAGTTCAACAAATTTATTTATTCTGAATACAAAACTAATTCTATCGAGTTTATGCATTGAAATTTGAATAATCAAAGAATAATTTTTAATTTTGTATACATATTTTATTTTATAAAGCAGGAAATGTTAGATAATAAGTCACACTTATTATCTTTACACATATTATATTATCTAAGAGATACAAAATATATTTCTTAATTACAAACCCACGTGGTAAGCAAAGTAATTACTAACAAGTTTCAGTTTGATTACACTAATAATATTGCTTCGAGTCTAATACTGTTTTATCAGTTTCAAATGCAACAACCAGACAAATGAAACCCAGTGTGTTACGTAATTAAAAGCACTGAACATAATTATTTATTTCCTGTTCTGTGTATTAATATCTATATCTATTTAAAGATATTTTATAAACTATATAGATTATCAAACAAATTTTGACGTTTTACTCATTCCACTAGGATTCTGCTGGTATTTTCTATCTCCTTTGTATTTTTTTTTATTTTACGAATTTTCTATTACTAGTATAACACTCGTACTAATATTTCAGGTATTTCTACTTAGATAATAAATCAAATTTATTACCTTTACACATGATATAATAACTAAGAGATACAAAAATGTATTTCTTAATTACAATCCCTGTGTTAACCAAAGTAATTAATAACCAGTTTCAGTTTGATTACACTGATAAAATTGCTTCGAGTTTAATACTGTTTTATCAGTTTCACAAAAGAGAGCAACAGACAAATAAAACCCAGTGTGTCATATAATTAAAAGTACTGCCCATAAAAATTTTACCGTGTTCTGTGTCTTTATATCTATCTAAAGATATTTTATAAACTATATAGATTATAAAACAAGGTATGACGTTTTACTCAGTTCACTAGGATTCTGCTGGTAGTTTTCACTTACTTTCCATTTTTTTTATTTTACGTATTTTCTACTACTCATATAATACTCGTAATAAAATTTTACACATTTCTACTTAGATCAATTTTTAGCCAAATTTATTATCTTTACATATATCATATTAACTAAGAGATACAAAAATGTATTCCTTAATGAGAAACCCACGTGTTAACCAAATTAATTAGTAAACTGTTTGAGTTTGATTACACTGATAAAACTGCTTAGAGTCTAATACTGTTTTATCAGCTTCGTAAAAGCAACCTCCAGACAAATGAAACCCAGTATGTCAAGTAATTAAAAGTGCTGCCCATAACATTTTTTCTGTGTTTTGTGTATTAATATCTATATCTATTTAAATATATTTTATAAACTATATAGATTATCAAACAAGTTATGACATTTTACTCAGTCCAGTAGGATTTTGCTGGTATTTTTACCTACTTTATATTTTTTTTTATTTTACGTATTTTCTATTACTCGTATAATATCCATACTAATATTTTAGGTATTTTGCATTAGATAATCAATCAAACTTATTATCTTTACACATATCATATTAGCTAAGAGATACAAAAATGTATTTTTTTATTACGAACCCACGTGGTAACCAAAGTAATTTTTAACCAGTTTGAGTTTCGTTACACTAATAAAACTGCTTCGTGTCTAATACTGTTTTATCAGTTTCGCAAAAGAAACCACCAGACAAATGAAACCCAGTGTGTCACGGAATTAAAAGTATTGACCACAACTATTTCTTCCATTTTCTGTGTTTTAATATCTATATCTGTTTAAAGATATTTTATAAACTATATAGATTATCAAACAAGTTATGGCGTTTTATTCTGTCCACTAGGATTCTGCTGGTATTTTTTACCTACTTTGTATTTTTTTTATTTTACTTTTTTTTCTAATACTCGTATAATACTTATTACTCGTAAAATACTCGTACTAATATTTTACTTAATTCACATTCTATAATAAGTCAAATTTATTTTCGTTACACAAATCATATTAACTCAGAGATACGAAAATGTATTTCTTAATTACAAACTCATGTGGTAACCAAAGTAATTAATAACCAGTTTGAGTTTCATTGTACTAATAAAACAGCTTCGAGGCTAATACTGTTTTATCAGTTTCGCAAAAGCAACCACCAGACAAATGAAACCTAGTGTGTCACGTAATTAAAAGCACTGAACATAACTATTTCTTTCCTGTTCTGTGTATTTATATCTATATCTTTTTAAAGATATTTTATAAACTATATAGATTATCGAACAAGGTATGACGTTTTACTTAATCCACTAGGATTCTGCTAGTATTTGTTTACATAATTTGTATTTTTTTATTTAAAGTATTTTCTATTACTTGTATGATGTTTATTACTCGTGTAATACTCGTACTAATATTTTACGTTTATCTATTTAGATAATAAGTCAAATTTATTATCTTTACACATATCTTATTAACTAAGAGTATCAAATATGTTATTTCTTAATTAAAAACCCAAGTGGTAGGTAAAGTAATTAGTAACCAGTTTGAGTTTGATTACACTAATAAAACTGTTTCATGTCTAATATTATTCTATCAGTTTCGCAAAAGCAACCAATAGACAAACGAAACCTAGATTGTCGCGTAATTAAAAGTACTGCCCATAACTATTTATTCTGTGTTCTGTGTATTAAAATCTATATCAATTCAAAGATATTTTATAAACTATATAGATTATCTAACACGTTGTGACATTTTACTCAGTCCACTAGGATTCTACTGGTATTTTTACCTACTTTGTATATTTTTATTTTACATATCTTCTATTACTCGTATAATACTTGTACTAATATTTTAGGTATTTCTATTGAGATAATAAGTCATTTTTTATCTTTACACATATAATATTAACTAAGAGATACAAAAATGTATTTACTAATTACAAACCCACGTGGTAACCAAAGTAATTTTTAACCAGTTTGAGTTTCGTTACACTAATAAAACTGCTTCGTGTCTAATATTTTTCTATCAGTTTCTCAAAAACAACCACCAGACAAATGAAACCCAATGTGTTACGTTTTAAAAGTACTGATCATGACTATTTCTTTCATGTTCTGTGTTTTAATATCTATATCTATTTAAAGGTATTTTATAAACTATATAGATTATCAAACAAGTTATGACATTTTACTCAGACCACTAGGATTCTGCTGGTTTTTTTTACCTACTTTGTATTTTTTTATTTTAAGTATTTTCTATTACTCGTGTAATATCGTACTAATATTTTCAGTATTTATTATTACATAATAAGTCAAATTTATTATCGTTACACAAATCATATTAGCTAAGAGATACAAAAATGTATTTCTTAATTACAAACCGACGTGGTAACCAAAGTAATTGACAACCAGTTTGAGTTTCATTGTACTAATAAAACTGCTTCTAATCTAATACTGTTTTATCAGTTTCGTAAATGCAACCACCAGACAAATGAAACCCAGTGTGTCACATAATTAAACGTACTGATAATAGCTATTTCTTTCGTTTTCTGTGTATTAATATCTATATGTATTTAAAGATATTTTATAAACTATATAGATTATCAAATAATTTATGACGTTTTACTCAGTCCACTATTATTCTGCTGGTATTTTTTACCTACTTTGTATTTTTTTATTTTATGTATTTTCTAGTACTTGTATAATATTCGTACTAATATTTTACGTATTTCTGATTACATAATAAGTCAAATTTATTATCGTTACACAAATCATATTATCTAAGAGATATGAAAATGTATTTCTTAATTACAAACCCATGTGGTAATCAAAGTAATTGGTAACCAGTTTGAGTTTGATTGTATTGATAAAATTGCTTCGAGTTAAATAATGTTTCATTAGATTCACAAAAGTAACCACCAGACAAATGAAGCCCAGTGGGTTACGTATTGCCCATAACTATTTATTCTGTGTTCTGTGTCTTAATATCGATATCTATTTAAAGATATTTTATAAACTATCTAGATTATCAAAAAAGTTATGATATTAAACTCAATCCACGAGGATTCTGTTGGTATTTTTTACTTACTTGGTATTTTTTTTTATTTTACGTATTTTCTTTTACTCATATAATACTCGGACTAATATTTTACGCATTTCTATTTAGATCAGTTTTTAGTCAAATTTATTCTATTATTTTTACATATAACATATTAACTAAGAGAAACAAAAATGTATTCCTTAATAAGAAATCCACGTGGTAACCAAAATAATTAGTAACTGTTTGAGTTTGATTATACTCATAAAACTGCTTCGAGTCTAATATTGTTTATCAATTTCGTAAAAGAAACCTCCAGACAAATGAAACCCAGTTTGTCACGTAATTAAAAGTACTGCTCTTAACTATTTATTCTGTGTTTCGTGTATCTATAACTATATCTATTAAAAATATTTTATAAACTCTATAGATTATCAAACAATTTATGACATTTTCCTCATTTCACTATGATTTTGCTGGTATTTTTACGTACTTTGTATCTTTTTATTTTACGTATTTTCTATTACTCGTATAGTAATTGAACTAATATTTTAGGTATTTTTATTTAGATAATAAATCAAATTTATTTTCTTTACACATACCATATTTGTTAAGAGTTACGAAAATGTATTTCTTAATTACAAACCCACGTGGTAATCAAAGTAATTAGTAACCAGTTTGAGTTTAATTGTACTAATAAAACTGCTTCGAATCTAATAATGTTTCATCAGTTTCGCAAAAGTAACCACCAAACAAATGAAACCCAGTTTGTAGAGTAATTAAAAGTACTGCCCATAACTATTTCTTCTGTGTTCTGTGTCTTAATTTGTATATCTATTTTAATATTTTTATAAATTATATAGATTATCAAACAAGTTATGACGTTTTACTCAGTATAATAGGAATTTGCTAGTATTATTTTATTTTACGTATTTTCTATTACTCGTATAATACTTGTACAAATATTTTAGGTATTTCTATTGAGATAATAAGTCAGTTTTTCATATTTACACATATCATATTAACTAAGAGATTCAAAAATGTATTCCTTAATTAGTAACCCAAGTGGTAACCAAAATAATTAGAAACAGTTTGAGTTTGATTGCACTGATAAAACTGCTTCGAGTCTAATAATGTTTATCAATTGTTTAAAAGCAACCTCCAGACAAATGAAAAACAGTTTGTCACGTAATTAAAAGTACTGCTCATAACTATTTATTCTGTGTTCCGTGTATCTATATCTATATCTATTAAAAATATTTTATAAACTCTATTGATTATCAAACAATTTATGACATTTTCCTCAGTCCACTATGATTTTGCTGGTATTTTTAAGTACTTTGTATTTTTTTATTTTAAGTATTTTCTATTACTCGTGTAGTATCGTACTAATATTTTCCTTATTTATTATTACATAATAAGTCAAATTTATTATCGTTACACAAATCATATTAATTAAGAGATACAAAAATGTATTTCTTAATTACAAAGCCATGTGGTAATCAAAGTAATTAATAACCAGTTTGAGTTTGATTGTACTAATACTACTTCTTCGCGTCTAATAATGTTTCATCAGTTTCGTAAAAGCAGCCTCCTGAAAAATGAAACCCAGTTTGTGACGTAATTAAAAGTACTGTCCATAACTATTTCTTTCATGTTCTGTGTTTTAATAGCCATATCTATGTAAAGATATTTTATAAACTATATAGATTATCAAACAAGTTATGACGGTTTACTCAGTCCACTAGGATTTTGCTGGTATTTTTTTATTTTACAGATTTGTATTTTTTTTTTTTTTTAAGTATTTTCTATTACTCGTATAACACTTGTACTAATATTTTAGGTATTTCTATTTAGATAATATATAAAATTTATTATCTTAACACATATCATATTAGCTAAGAGATACAAAAATGTATTTCTTGATTACAAACCCACGTGGTAGCCAAAAAGATTATTTAACAGTTTGAGTTTGATTACACTGATAAAACTGCTTCGTATTTAATATTTTTCTATCAGTTTCTCAAAAGCAACCACCAGACAAAAGAAACCCAATGTGTTACGTTTTAAAAGTACTGATCATGACTATTTCTTTCGTGTTCTGTGTTTTAATAGCTATATCTATTTAAAGGTATTTTATAAACTATATAGATTATCAAACAAGTTATGACATTTTACTCAGTCCACTAGGATTCTGCTGGTAATTTTTACCTATTTTGTATTTTTTTTATTTTACGTATTTTCTATTACTCGTATAATAATTGTACTAATATTTTAGTTATTTTTATTTAGATAATAAATCAAATTTATTTTCTTTACACATATCATATTAGCTAAGTGATACAAAAATTTATTTATTAATTACAAACCCACGTGGTAATCAAAGTAATTAGTAACCAGTTTGAGTTTGATTGTACTAATAAAACTGCTTCGAGTCTAATACTGTTTCATCAGTTTCGCTAAAGTAACCACCACACAAATGAAACCCAGTTTGGAACGTAATTAAAATTACTGCCCATAACTATTTTTTCTGTGTTCTGTGTCTTAATATCTATATCTATTTAAATATTTTATAAACTATATAGATTATCAAACAAGTTATGACGTTTTTTACTCAGTATAATAGGATTATGTTAGTACTTTTTTATTTTAAGTATTTTCTATTACTCGTATAACACTTGTACTAATATTTTAGGTATTTCTCTTTAGATAATATATAAAATTTATTATCTTAACACATATCATATTAGCTAAGAGATACAAAAATGTACTTCTTGATTACAAACCGACGTGGTAACCAAAGTAATTTTTAACCAGTTTGAGTTTCGTTACACTAATAAAACTGCTTCGTGTCTAATACTGTTTTATCAGTTTCGCAAAAGAAACCACCAGACATATGAAACCCAGTGTGTCACGGAATTAAAAGTATTGACCACAACTATTTCTTCCATTTTCTGTGTTTTAATATCTATATTTATTTAAAGATATTTTATAAACTATATAGATTATCAAATAATTTATGACGTTTTACTCAGTCCACTATTATTCTGCTGGTATTTTTTACCTACTTTGTATTTTTTTATTTTATGTATTTTCTAGTACTTGTATAATTCTCTTAATAATATTTTACGTATATCTCATTACATATTAAGTTACATTTATTATCGTTACACATATCCTATTAACTAAGAGATACAAAAATGCATTTCTTAAATACAAACCCACTAGGTAATCAAAGTAATTAGTAACCTGTTTGAGTTTGATTGTACTAATAAAACTGCTTCAAGTCTAATAATGTTTCATCAGTTTCGAAAAAGTAACCACCACACAAATGAAACCCAGTTTTGTAGCGTAATTAAAAGTACTGCCCATAACTATTTTTCTGTTTTTTGTGTATTAACCCATTAAAGCCCAAATTATTTTATTTTGACGCACTGACATATAATTCATAAATTGGGTGTCTTTTACCATCAACATGAATATTATTATCGAATTTTATCAATACGTACCTTAGTTTGTTTTAAAAATGCTGATCTAAAAATAGATCACTGGGCGTTCGGAGGATATATTTTAGCAAATACACAACAGTCATTAGTACTTCAATAACGTGGTAAAATCGAACCAAATAGATAAAAACTAATGCATTTTCTTTTAAAAAACGTTTATTTATGCAGAATTTGACAATATTACAGAATTACTTAGTAAAGTTTAATTATTTTAAAATAATAAAATTTCAATGTTTTTACAGTTTAGTGTGAAATTTGAAGAAACACTTTTTGCATAAAGTTTCATCGCACTTTACACAATATGTTAGGGGACTTCCTTGGCACAAGTCGACAGCGTCTTTTGCCCTTTCTTTGTCTCATATTGTGATCCCTTTTATAAAAGCGAACATCATGACTGAGATTAGCTTTTGAGGATGAAGGAAAACTGTAAAGACGACCTTTCAAAACTTTTTTTCCGATTCCCAATTTTAGATATTTTACAGCAACAGCTCTTCGAAAATCTTACATGGGCATTGAATCACCTTTATGAATATTTCTGTGCAGAATACTTGCATTAACTACAGCCATATCAATTATTCGAGTGAATAGACACCAGTACCATATTTTACCTCTTATTCTCTCCAAAAGGAGTTTTATCTTTATTTGTCATTCTTACGTTCATCTGCTTTTGAAATGTCTTGGAAATGAATATATGACTTTATTTTTAGGTAAGCATTTCTATTAAAAGAGTCCTGTACAAGACCTATCACTAAATCTTCTACATCACTCCAATAATATCTTTCACTTGAAAGAGTAAGATAGCCAAAATATATCAAAAACCCTATAAATATCTTTATATCTTCTTTAGTGATAATTAAATCATGGTCGTTCTTGACATTTTTAGCATAGAAAATAGTCTCATCCACAATTACGTTATATACTTCATAAAAAAAAAGTTTTTCAAAGCAATGATGCAAGATGCATTTGCAAGATCATTTTCCATTGCCAAAATATTATTCTTATACGTTTCCCCTAATTCCGACCATTTGGTATAATTCGGGTTTTTTTTCCAAACAATTTTTGGCTTTTCTGTTTTTAATATTTTAGGCTTCCTCTCAAACGTTGAAGGTAAATCTATTTAAACACACTCATATTTTGATATTACTTCTATTTTACCAACAATATCATTTACAAATGGAGCATGTAACTTATCATCTATTTTCTCTTCATCTGTCAGTTCATCTACATCAGTGGATATGGCAATAATATCCTCTTTAATTTGTTCAGAAAACAGATAATCAACTGCATCCTGAAAGCTATTAAATACTTTTCAACTCATATTTTCATCTAAAGGTGAAAAAACGTAATACTACCAGAGTCAGGAAAAAAAACGCCCGAACGCCCAGTGATCTATTTCTAGATCAGCAGTATTTTGACACTAATTTTTACTATTTATATTTGTTTTAAGATAACATCGGTTTATATTCTGATAGCTACATCTATGAAGATATTAAATCACCAAAAAAAAATTTAACTTTCGCTTATTATTTAGCTGTTTTCAGTGTTTATGCTAAGAAACGTAGAAAAACGGCGGAACGAAAGGGCGATACAAACTTTCTCTTATCGCTTTAGATCAATGATATAAACAAAACAAGAAAACCACTTGTTGGTAAACAGGTGCATGCCTTGTCTTGCCCCCTGTGCAGTATAGAATGTGTGGGGTGGGTTTAAGGTCATCTAAAAGCGAGTTTACCAAGCTATGTTTAGCGATCTAAAAATAGATCACTGGGCGCTAATGGGTTAATATCTATATCTATTTAAAGATAGTTTATAGAATATAGATTATCAAACAAGTTATGATATTTTACTCAGTCGACTAGGATTCTGCTGGTATTTTTACCTACTTTGTATTTTTTTATTTTAGGGATTTTCTATTACTCATATAATACTCGTACTAATATTTTACTCATTTCTATTTAGATCAGTTTTAGTCAAATTTATTCTATTATCTTTACACATATCATATTAACTAAGAGATTCAAAAATGTATTCCTTAATTAGTAACCCAAGTGGTAACCAAAATAATTACAAACAGTTTGAGATTCATTACAGTAATAAAATTTCATCGAGTCTATTACTGTTTTATCAGTTTCGCAAATGCAACCACGAGACAAATGAAACCCAGTGTGTCACATAATTAAAAGTACTGACCATAACTATTTCTTTCGAGTTCTGTATTTTAATATCCATATCTATGTAAAGATATTTTATAAACTACATAGATTATCAAACAAATTTTGATGTTTTACTCAGTCCACTAGGATTCAGCTGGTACTTTTTACCTACTATGTACTTTTTTATTTTAAGTATTTTCTATTACTCGTATAATAAGTCACATTTACTATCTTTACACATATCATATTAACTAAAAGATCCAAAAATGTATATCTTATTTACAAACTCACGTGATAACAAAAGTACTTAATAACCAGTTTGAGTTTGACTACACTAATAAAACTGCTTCGAGTTATACTGTTTTTATCAGTTTCGCAAAAGCAACCACAGACAAATGAATCCCAGTGTGTCACGTAATTAAAAGTATTGATAATAACTATTCTTTCGTGTTCTGTATCTTAATATCTATATCTATATAACTATATTTTATAAACTATATATTTTATCAAACAAGTTATGACGTTTTACCAGTCCACTAGGATTCTACTGGTATTTTTTACCTACTTTTTATTTTTTTAAATTTTACGTATATTCTATTACTCGTATAATATTCGTACGAATATTTTAGGTATTTCTCTTTAGATAATATATAAAATTTATTATCTTAACACATATCATATTAGCTAAGAGATACAAAAATGTACTTCTTAATTACAAACCGACGTGGTAACCAAAGTAATATAACAACCAGTTTGAGTTTCATTGTACTAATAAAAGTGCTTCTAATCTTATACTGTTTTATCAGTTTCGTAAACGCAACCACCAGACAAATGAAACCCAGTGTGTCACATAATTAAACGTACTGATAACAACTATTTCTTTCGTGTTCTGTGTATTAATATCTATATCTATGTAAAGATATTTTATAAACTATATAGATTATCAAACAAGTTTTGATGTTTTACTCAGTCCACTAGGATTCAGCTGGTACTTTTTACCTACTATGTACTTTTTTTTATTTTAAGTATTTTCTATTACTCGTATAACACTTGTACTAATATTTTAGGTATTTCTCTTTAGATAATATATCAAATTTATTATCGTTACACAAATCATATTAATTAAGAGATACAAAAATGTATTTCTTAATTACAAAGCCTTGTGGTAATCAAAGTAATTATTAACCAGTTTGAGTTTGATTGTACTAATAAAACTTCTTCGTCTAATAATGTTTCATCAGTTTCGAAAAGTAACCACCAGACAAATGAAACCCATTGTGTTGCGTAATTAAAATTAATGCTCATAACTATTTCTTCTGTGTTCTGTGTCTTAATATCTATATCTATTTAAAGATATTTTATAAACAATATAGATTATCAAACAACTTATTACGTTTTACTCAGTCCACTAGAATTCTGCTGGTATTTATTACCTACTTTGCATTTTTTAAATTTTTAAGTATTTTCTATTACTCGTATAATACTCTAACTGATGTTTTAAGTATATATGTTTAGATAAAATCAAAATTATTATCTTTACACATATCATATTAACTAACAGATTTATATTTAAATGTATTTATTTACAAACTCACTTGGTAACAAAAGTAATTAATTAACCAGTTGAATTTGACTACACTAATAAAACTGCTTCGAGTCTTACACTGTTTTTATTCAGTTTCGCAAAAAGCATCCACCAGACAAATGAAAACCCAGTGTGTCACGTAATTAAAAGTATTGATAATAACTATTCCTTTTCGTGTTTTATATCTTAATATCTATATGTATATAACTATATTTTATAAACTACATAGATTATCAAACAAATTTTGATGTTTTACTCAGTCCACTAGGATTCAGCTGGTACTTTTTACCTACTATGTACTTTTTTATTTTAAGTATTTTCTATTACTCGTATAACACTTGTACTAATATTTTAGGTATTTCTATTTAGATAATATATAAAATTTATTTTCTTTACACATATCATATTAGCTAAGTGATACAAAAATTTATTTATTAATTACAAACCCACGTGTTAGCCAAAGTGATTATTAAACAGTTTGAGTTTGATTACACTGATAAAACTGCTTCGTATTTAATATTTTTCTATCAGTTTCTCAAAAACAACCACCAGACAAATGAAACCCAATGTGTTACGTTTTAAAAGTACTGATCATGACTATTTCTTTCATGTTCTGTGTTTTAATATCTATATCTATTTAAAGGTATTTTATAAACTATAAAGATTATCAGTCATGTTATGATGTTTTCTTCAGTCCACTAGGATTCTACTGGTCTTTTTCCCCTATTTTGTATTTGTTTTTATTTTAAGTATTTGTTATTACTCGATTATTATTAAATATTATATTAGACGATGGAAATAAATAAAATCTAGCCAACTTTATAATAGAACAAAATATTAAATATAGCTTTTAAAAAATCTGTTAATTTTTTAAACTCAATTATTAGAAGTTCTTCTCATTACAATTTAAGATTTTTCGATTGGTTTGATGTTTTGAGATAAGCAAAATATTACTTATGATAAACATATATTTACAATTACTAGAAATTACTATAGGAAATTCTAACGTGTGTCTTTCTAAAGGGCAACCACCGAACAATGGCTTATATGGGCAGGGCTCTACTGTTCGGTACCAGAATTCATGAGTTCGAATCTCACTGTAGTTATGTTTTCGTAACCTTTCGGTAGGAGCTTTCAGTCGTATCTACGTGTAGACAATTAGTGTAGAAAAATAGTGTTCACAGTGATTGAAATAGTATTGTTTGAATGTACAGTAATAAATGTATCACTAATAACTTGTCGAATTACCAAAATGAAATAAATATAAAGACTTTGTAAAACCAATTTCATCCTAAAATTCTAATGTGTACCTTATTTCTTAGACTGGCAAGAACTGAAAAATTTATTTTATAATTAAGGCAAATTTAATACAAAAGATGACATATCTCTTGAATGATGTAAAATTTGAGCTAATTATATTTCCACTTGGGATTATCCATGAATTTATTTTGTTTTGCGCTTTTAATTAATTTCCTTTTGTTTCGTGAATTAAATAGTGAGAATACAGTTCAATCTCTATTTGTGTTGTCTCCTAAATTTTAATCCTTTTTAAGATATATTATTTCGATTCTCCGGTAATTTGTAATCATAAATATTCTAATTAAAGTTCCTACAATATTCAGTGAGAACAATTAAAATTAATGCAAAATTAATTAGAGGTTTTATTCAGAAATTCAAAATTTGTGAATACATAGTGTTACTTTGCATTGTTGAAATGCGTCGATATTCCGTTTAATTACACTTATCAATTAACGAAATTATGATATTTCTTAAATTATACTTCAAATGTTTATATGTTTAATGAACTAATCAAATGCAAACGTTTAATCGCTATTGTTTATTTTCTGCTTTGATATGATAATTTTTGAAATCAATGTTAGAGTATAATAATTTAACACATCTCTAAAATACATAAATTATTGATAAAATTTCTACTTACTCTTTTTCATGTAAATACTGTTATGTAGATTCACTTTGATATATATATATATATATATATATATATATATATATATATATATATATATATGTGTGTGTGTGTGTGTGTGTGTGTGTGATCTAAAAAAGGGGTATTAGAAATTACGTGAGTTATAAACGATTTTAAAAAGGGGAAATTTTTTTAATAATAATAAAAATTTTGTTCTATTTTAGTTTGACATGCTACTATATTAGCATTTAATAAAAAAGTTCATAAACATTAATTTTCCTTTCTTTTGATTATTAAGAAAATAAATATTTATCTTTATTTAATCTTAAATATATATATATATATATATATATATAAATATATTATAAAATATATATATATATATATATATATATATATAATATATTTATATATATATATATATAATATTAACATATATATTATAAAATATATATATATATATTATTATATATATATTATATATATATATAAATAAAAATATATATATATATATATATATTTATAATAAATAATATATATATATATATATATTATATAAAAATATATATATATATATATATATATATATATATATATATATATATATATATATATATATAAGAAATATATATATAAAAAATATATTCATATATTATATAATATATAAAAAAAAAAAAAAAAATATTAATATTTAATAACTATTTTAAATAAAAATACAAAAATATAAGACACAAAAAATAATAAAAACAAAAAAAATAAATTATAAATAAATATGTAATTTAAATGAAAAAAAAAATTAAAATTGAAAATGAAATAAAAAGATATTTTATGAATAACAAAAAAGATAAAAAAAAAAAAAAAAAAAAACATGAACAGAAAAAAAGAAATAAAAAGTAAATAAAAAAAAAAAAATAAAGTGAATGAAAAAACAAAGTATAAGTAGGAAATATTAAAATTTAGAAAAATACATAGAAAAAATATAAATAAACATGCATTAAAGTGTAGACATTTTTTAATGAATAAAATTATTTATAAATAAAAAGAAAAAAACATGTAATATTAAAATCATGTGTTTGCTTAAATATAAAAGAGAATTATCCAAAATTATAATTATAGTTACAAATGGAATAAAATAAAGAACATATGAAATGCATTATTGAATGTTATGAAAAATTTTAAAATATATTTTTATGGTATGTTGACAAATTTATATTTTTCTATCTAATAATAAATACAAATTTTAACCTATAATAAACTTCTTGAAAGATGGAAGTCAAAGATTTATAATACACAGAAATTTCAAATATTTTATAAATCGAGTGTTTTTAAGAACACTTTTTAAATATTAAACTGGACTACTTGAATACAAATGCAAAAAAAAAAGAAAGAAATCTTTATTTTTTGTGAGGGACGATGATTTACATGCATTTCCAAAATGTAAAGGATTTTCAATTACTTTAACTGAATCGGTGAATAGGGTTTTACCCTTGACGTGTAATAAAACTGAATGAACCATAAATCCCATTCAAATATTTCTGCAGAGAATAATAAGAACGTAAAGGTTACTTTGCTCTTAAAAGAAACATAAAATAGTAATTCAGTTGCACGAATAAAAGCTTTTTCTTTGGAATGCATTGATAGCGCTACACAATGTTTCAATTTCGAAATGTAAACAATAAAGCTAAAGAAGTACAACTATTATAATGTTATTTTTAAAAGAGCTATCTTGAGTAATATATGTTGAAACCAAAAATTCCTATAAAAATACACATTTTAGGGAGTATGGTTGAGTACTTCATGGGCCAAAAAGATATTTTATAAATGTATTCAAAATTTAGATATTTTTATATCCATAAATATAAGTCTTTTAATTTAAACCAGGGAAACATATTTTTAATAAATTGGATTTTTCCATTTAACTATTTTTTTAACTTAACACTACAAAAATTGATTTTACAAAATAAAATGTTTAAAATTATTGAATTTTTTTAAGTATTATAATGTTATTTTTAAGAGAGCTATCTTGAGTAATATATTATGAAACCAAAAATTCCTATAAAAACATACATTTCATAGATCACTTTTTGCACCAAAAAGATACTTTATAAATATATTCATAATTTAGATATTTTTATATCCATAAATATAAAGCTTTAAATATAAGTCTTTTAATTTAAACCAGGGAAACATATTTTTAATAAATTTGATTTTTTCCATTTAACTAATTTTTTAACTTAACACTACAAAAATTGATTTTACAAAATAAAATGTTTAAAATTATTGAATTTTTTTAAGTATTATAATGTTATTTTTAAGAGAGCTATCTTGAGTAATATATGTTGAAACCAAAAATTCCTATAAAAACATATATTTCATAGAGCACTTTTTGCATCAAAAAGATACTTTATAAATATATTCATAATTTAGATATTTTTATATCCATAAATATAAAGCTTTAAATATAAGTCTTTTAATTTAAACCAGGGAAACATATTTTTAATAAATTGGATTTTTCCATTTAACTAATTTTTTTAACTTTACACTACAAAAATTGATTTTACAAAATAAAATGTTTAAAATTATTGAATTTTTTTAAGTATTATAATGTTATTTTTAAGAGAGCTATCTTGAGTAATATATGTTAAAACCAAAAATTCCTATAAAAACACACATTTTAGGGAGTATGGTTGAGTACTTCATGGGCCAAAAAGATATTTTATAAATGTATTCAAAATTTAGATATTTTTATATCCATAAATATAAAGCTTTAAATATAAGTCATTTAATTTAAACCAAAGAAACATATTTTTAATAAATTTGATTTTTTCCATTTAACTATTTTTTTAACCTAACACTACAAAAATTGATTTTACAAAATAAAATGTTTAAAATTATTGAATTTTTTTAAGTATTTAAAAATGTTATTTTTAAGAAAGTATCTTGAGTAATATTGTTGAAACCAAAAATTCCTATAAAAACATACATTTCATAGAGCACTTTTTCCACCAAAAAAGATACTTTATAAATATATTCATAATTTAGATATTTTTATATCCATAAATATAAAGCTTTCTTTTAATTTAAACCAGAGAATCATATTTTTAATAAATTTGATTTTTTTTCCATTTAACTAAATTTTTAACTTTACACTACAAAAATTGATTTTACAATATAAAATGTTTAAGATTATTGATTTTTTTTTAATTCAATATAGTGAGAATGGTTTTAGTCTGCTTACATTTTATTATTAAATAACACCGGTTTTTCTGAATTAGTGCAGTTTTTTTTATAGAAAATTGTTACTACATTAATCTGTGTTATATTATCTGCCCATTGCATCAGAAATATATGCTTGTAATACTAGTAGTTATAATCATAATTTTTCCTTCTCTATCAATATAAGGCAATTTATGTGAAGGATATAAAGAATGTTATCACCATGGTTGGATTGAACCTGTTAATTCTCTTCTTTAGACAATTGTAGTTTTTATGTAATCTAACATTATGTATTATAATACATATTTTTATTATTATGAATGATGAAAATGAATGCAATTTATACCATCAACAAATGTACATGTAATCCAATAATTATAAAGCTGCTGGACATTATAGCCTCTATTATTTTTACTTGCCCGGGCAAGGTAGGGTTTGAAGCGCTAGGGTCTATTTTTTGCAGCACTAGTGCTAATGAGACCTAGACCTACAACTTAAAGCATATTCCGAACTACTACGAATATCCATGCAACAGTGGGATTCAATAACGAGAACTATGGTATCGAAGGCTATCATTCTAACCAATCTACCATCGTTCTACTGGGCAGAGCGAAGCCTAAATCAGATAGTAATAATAACAACTTATTCAGTCTGGTCACATTGGAGAGAACGCCACAATACTAAGCTGCTAAAACGGACACCTTTACTAGTCAACGACACAAAAATCAAAGAAGCAAAAGTTCCTCTGCCCGAACAGAGTTGCACCTAAGAGCGAAAATGGAAAGAATTGGGGACAAGAAACTGACTCAGTGAATTTAACTTGAGCAGAGAAACTCGGAGCCATTTGCCGACGACAGGTTGAAAACGCGTTGAATGGACAGAAAATTTACATCTATTGGATAGAATGCTTTGGGAATTGTATCGAAAATATTTTTAAGTAGAGGACACTCCTATCATTAAAACGTGTAGAGGCTAGCAAAAAGATTTTAACAAATGTTAGACACACAAGTTAAAAACTTAAATAACATCTTTTTATTTCATCTTTATATTTAATCTTTTAAATAAAATAACTATGCATTTTTATAGGTTCTCGACTCAGACAACAAACACTAAATAAAAATGCAAAATGTAACCACATGCTCTGGGTCTGTGATATACGAATAAATTAAAAGCATCTCTTTCTGAGAAAAATATTTAGAAAAAATTACGGAAATGCATGTTATGGGGGTCTAGAAGACCTTTAAGAGAGCTACTGAGAATTTGTAAGTGTATTTCTATTGGGTGATATTTTATGGAATGTTTTTTATAATTCTCGGGCGTCAGAAGTCAGCCACGTGTCTTCGCTGAGTAATTAAAAAAGTTGAAATTGCTAAAATTTAATTAAAATATTAATTTATACTATAGATAATAGACATATCTGTAAACATGAAAAATTTCCAGTAGATGATTTGAATATCTTCTATATTTCTTTTTTTTAATTTTCTTAGTCTTTAAATTATAGGTTTGAGAAAAATGTCCTTCATGTTAAAAATAATGAAAAAGTGGTCATATATAATAAACTTTACATTTTACCATTCCTAAGTACGGTCATCTAACACCATCTTTCATTTTTATGTTTTCCTTTTTTTCTTTTAGTCTGTCTGACTCGTACAGTTTGAAGATAAATTCGTTTTTCAGCAATTACACGGGTTATATAAGATTTCGAGAATATAAACAAGCTCCGGATATGCGATATATTTAAAAATTGTTTTTTCATAACTCACGATCTACTGTGAAGTTTTAAAAGCGGTTTTTCTTTTTTTAATATTTTCAGAAACAAATGAAGAAACACAATCAGTTAGAAAAAGATTTTTTAAACATTTTAAATCCTTGAGAACATTTAATGAAAACATCTAATAGGAAAACCATACGATGGGTGTATTAAATCATATATTTCTAAAATATTACCGTGTATTCATTCACAGTTTCTAACAAACGCAAAACAATAAATTTCAATATTGTTATATGTAACAGTTAAATATTTTGTGAATTTGCACTTGAATCCAGGTTACTACACTATCTTATTTATTTTAAATAGAAGGAATTTTACCTAATTGATTCTTCTTCTTCTTCTTCATTGGCCAGACCACCCAGAATGGGCCCTTGCCTTCCCCAGAATAGAATTCCAAGCTCTTCTTTCCCTGGCCATGGACATCTATTTAGTAATTTGTAAAAGTCTTATGTCTTATTCCAAAAAGTCGAGCCACCTAAATTTAGGTCTCCCTCTTTTTCTGGTGCCAAATGGTCGGTCCGAGAAGATCTTTTTTGTTACACGATCTTCGTCCATCGTGAACACGTGTCCTACCCATTTAATTCTCTGAATCCTTATATATTGTTCTATATCTAGCTCTTCTAGATCTGTAAGAATACTACGCTATATCAATAGTAGGTATGCAGAAGATGTGAAGTTCTTTCGAAGAAAAACACTCGAAATGCCAGAGGCTGACTTGTTTATTAAAAATAACATTACTATAAAAGAAACATTAAGAACTGTACACTACTTGGTAGCAACTTGCTACCTACAAATAAAACGGTTTACAGAACGGACATCCCCTACAGGGCGGCCACGAAAGAGCATCTAGGCTTGCATTTGTCGGCGGCTTAAATACAGTCTTCACTTGCTAATCTACATAACAGCCATGTGCTATCGGCAGTTTAACATACCGCCCGGTGAAGTGGTTTAGAAGAATTATCTCAACTGGTGTGGAGGTTTGACGTCACTAAGTAATCTTTACCGGGAGTGATTTCTTAACCGGAGGGAAAACAACTTCCAGGTATGCAGTATGACATCAAGATCTCTTATATTCCTCAACAACGCATCTTGAATGTAATTGTCAAATTCTTCCATAAGAAATTGCAGTCCTTTACTGCAATACAGTAATATTACATTCCAAGTTCCAAAACAAAGGTTCCTTAGGCAATTTCCAAGTCTTTTTTTTCCAGTAGAAGCAGTATCTAATTGATCCGGATTTTTAAATATTCAAAAATCTTATTTTATGTAAGCAGACTTATTATCAAATTAAACAATTACTGAACTCAAAATTAAATTTAAATTATTCATTTCTGCATTATTCAATATTCATTACAGCAAGAATTTGATCAAGTAAACAGAAAAAAAAAATATGGAAAGAACTATCAAGTTAAACTTGCCTCCAGAGTTATGAGTACAGTTGAAAAATATTAATTGGAAATTTTATTATTTTCTAAAATAATAAATATATTTATAGTAGAGATTTAAAACATCTCTTTAGAATATGGTAATCAAATATTTCAGTGCTAATGAAATGTTTCAGACAAAAAAATTTGCATTAAAATTGCGTTAATTTATCATTAAAGGGTGGTATGAATTTGTTATTGCTCACGGGAGTTGATGCTTTTAAAACTTTGCTAAAAGGATGACTGTTTTGAAAACAGTGGTATTGTTATGGGAATTTAATTGAAAATAAATCTTCAAAGTACTAAAAGATTATGAATCTATAAATATTGAATTACGTTACCTTTTCAAAATAAAATAAGGATTTTGTTTTGTGCAAAGATAAATACATTGTAAATTTATTTATTTTTTATAATAAAACAAATAGATTTTTAGCAGATATTAGGAGAGGTTTGTATGATTAATTAAAAATACATCATCATTCCTGTAAAAAAGATGATGTCGTATAAACGAGTTTTTTTTTAATTTAAATATTTTAAAGAATTTCCTTAACCTAAGGAATGAATAATTAAGGATATGAATGAAGTATTAAAATTGTTTAGTTTAAGGGAATTAATCTGTAATAAAAGAAATTGTTGATGTATGTGACATATGTTTTATGTACTTAATTCCATAAACTTCATAATTACCTCCTAATAAATAATTAATAGTTAAATTAGGTATATGTATCTAATTTTTACAATGCGATTTACAGAAACAATCCGTTTTTATATTTTAGCATAAATTTACTTATAATAAATTTACGAGTGAGAAAAAGATTTGCCAAATCATTGCATAAAGTATAAGATAAATCAAAATTGTCTAAAGATCATACTGATTAGTTCTCTTCCAGGTTCGTTATGTGTTTTCTACAGGTTTATTGCTTAGCTATTTAAATCGTTGGCTTTAGGTTTGGCACTTTAAGCAGTTGAATTATATAACAGGGAGAATGAAATGAAACAGCCCTCTGCTTATCTTATTACCTGAGTTTTACATTCCTTGTATCTGTATTATAAACTGGTTTGAGTAAACTATTCGATACACGATAAACTATTCTATAAAATGTATTTATGTATAATTAAAGTCTAGAAGTATTAAGTTTAATACAACGCACGAAAATTAAAGGTAAAATAACCATAGGTTATTAGTTAAATACGATTTGCAAAAAATATTACGCTAAAGTATTCAATAAAAGATATTTCTGTCTAAATAAAATCTAGAAGTATTAAGTTTAATATAACACAAACACAATAATGCTACAATAACCATAGATTATCTGTTTAATACGATTTGAGAAAAAAAAATTAAGGTAAACTATTCTATAAAATGTATTGCTGTCTGATAAAAGTCTAGAATTATTAAGTTTATTATAACACATGAACAATTATCGTACAATAAACATTGGATATTTGTTTAGTATGATTTGCGAAAAATATTACGGTAAACTATTCTATATAAGGTATTGATGTCTAATTAAAATCTAGAAGTATTAAGTTTAATATAACACATAAACAATAATGGTACAAAAACCATAAATTATTTGTTTAATATGATTTGCGAGAAATATTATGGTAAACTATTCTAAAAAGGTATTACTGTCTAATTAATGTCTAGAATTATTAAGTTTATTATAACACATGAACAATAATGGTACAATAACTATAGATTATTTTTTAATATGATTTACGAAAAATATTATATTAAACTATTCTATAAAAGGTATTATTGTCTAATTAAAGTCTAGAAATATTAAGTTTAATACAACGCACGAAAAGTAAAGGTACAAGAACCATAGGTTATTAGTTAAATATGATTTGCGAAAAATATTACGCTAAAGTATTCTATTAAAGGTATTTTTGTCTAATTAAAGTCTAGAAGTATTAAGTTTAATATAACACAAACACAATAATGCTACAATAACCATAGATTATTTGTTTAATACGATTTGAGAAAAAAATTACGGTAAACTATTCTATAAAATGTATTGCTGTCTAATAAAAGTCTAGAATTATTAAGTTTATTATAGCACATGAACAATTATCGTACAATAACCATTGGTTATTTGTTTATTATGATTTGCGAAAAATATTACGGTAATCTATTCTATAAAAGGTATTGTTGTCTAATTAAAATTTAGAAGTATTAAGTTTAATATAACACATAAACAATAATTTTACAAAAACCATAAATTATTTCTTTAATATGATTTGCGATAAATATTATGGTAAACTATTCTATAAAAGGTATTTATGTCTAATAAAAGTCTAGAAATATTAAGTTTATTATAACACATGAACAATAATGGTACAATAACCATAGATTATTTTTTAATATGATTTTCGAAAAATATCATGTTAAACTATTCTATAAAAGGTATTGATGTCTAATTAAAGTCTAGAAGTATTAAGTTTAATATAACACATAAACAATACTCGTATAATAATCATAAAGTATTTCTTTAATTGGATTTGCGAATAATATTACTGTAAACTATACTATAAGAGATACTGCTGTCTAATTAAAGTCTAAAAGTATTAAGTTTAATGTAACACGTAAACAATAATCGTACAATAAATAAAAATTATTTCTTTATTATGATTAGCGAAAAATAATAAGGTAAACTATTCTATAAAAGGTATTGCTGTCTAATTCAAATCTGGAAGTATTAAGTTTAATATAACACATAAAAAATAATGGTATGATAACCATAGGTTATTTGTTTATAGTTTATATATAACAAATATATCTTATATATAATTTATATATAATTGTTTTTTTTTAAATAAACTGAAAATAAAATATTCCTTTGTAATCAGATATTTTTAATTAGTTATTTTTATTTCAGCCATAGAGTATTGTCATATGTGAGGACTGTTTTGTAAATCACTGAAATGATAAACTATTAAAAGATGATAAAATATTAAAATGATAAAATATTTAAAATATTTAAATCCTGTTTTCAAATGAAAGCCTATATATTATCTTCCTTTCCACTTGATTAACAGGTTTTCAATGAATTATCTAACTGATTTAACAATAACAACATAAAGCAATTCTATTGTATAAGTAAAGATGAAACTTAAAAAACAATGAAAGTGAAATATATATATATATATATATATATATATATATATATATATATAAATGAAAACTAAATTTAAAACGAATATTTTCATCATGTAAATAACAGATTTATAAAACTATTTCTTTCCCCATGCCAAAAAAAGTTCAGGATGTTTTGAATTACCTATTATAAGTTTGATTTTCTATTCTATAATTTGAATTTTAGAAATGATGCGGGAATTACTTTTTTTTAATTTAAGATAATATCTGAATGAAATTTAAAAAGATAAGGAAAATACATGTATATACTTTGAGAATACCTTCTTTAATCAAATAAATGAATGTTTGATTAATTATTCTTCTTCAAAATTCCGGTCTTTTTCATAGAATCCTCTAATGTCCTATCCAGTTATTTAGGCATTAACTCTTTAAAAAAAACCAATGAAAAAGCTAGAAACATTACGTGAAAGGTGCTCTTCTGAAAAATGACTTAAAAAGGGAAAACGTGTTCTAAGTTTAAAATATTGCTTCCTTTTACCTCGCAAAGATGGCCGTTCTGTATATCCCAAACTATTAAACATTTAACATCTTTGAATGAAATCCTTTTTTTGTCTTACACTGGGAATTCAGGAAACTGGTAGAAATAAAGCTCATTAAAGAGCTTGTGATAAGGATTGTGTCTTGAAAAACGACAGTGACATATGCGTAAAATATATAGATATTAATGTCTGATGTAAGTTAAGAAAATTTAATATGAAAAAAGGATTAAAATTATCCTTATTAGTTTTTTCTTTTGAATATTAAATATAAAGTTTAAATAAAATGAAATTAGTTCTATGTTTAAAATAAAATTAGTTTACGATACGTAAAATGCTTTCAAATAGTCTGATTACTTTAAATATTAATAGTAATTTTTCTTTTATAGACATGTTTGTTATAAAAATAATTATTGAAATTATAAGAGCATTCTTTCTGAATCTTCATCTTACACAATTTGTATTTCCTGTTTTAAATAGTATCGATTCATAACAACAAATTGTTCTGTGTCTGTTTATAAAATACAGAACATTATATCACTATGGCACAAATTCAATTCCAGGCAGAATGAATCAAATAAACTCAATGTGGATCTCTTAAATTGATATTACGCAGGAACATTTTGTGACCAGGAACTCTTTGCGACTTCAATTCCCACGCTACTTTTCGCTGCTCTTATTCGCAACTGATTGTATTGCAGCAATTGAACTGCAAAACGTTTTGTTTACCCTTTTTTCGTCTGATTCCGAAAAAACAAACTCTGTTTTTACCATTTTATTTATGTCACTTATATATATATATATTATATATATATATATATATATATATATATATATATATATATATATATATATATATATATATATATATATATATATATATATATATATATATATATATATATATATATATATATATATATATATATATATATATATATATATATATTCACCGTTAAAAATATAATATGATGAAATAGAAGTTCTTTGCAATTTCTAGTACAGAATTAAGCAAAACAATGGAACACACACGCACACATACACACACACATATATATATATATCTATAAATTTATTTAACTTTAATATTTCCTTTAAAACCTTCTCTCTCCTATCCTAAATGCATAAAATATTTTTATCAGTATCTAAATGTCTTAATCAAAGGAGTTTCCTCGACTTCAAATTCTCTCAATACATGTCTTAAAGCTTCCTGTCCTATAGATGTAAATTTTCTGTGTATTCAACACGTTTTCCAGCTGTCGCTGGCAAATGGCTTCTCGTTTCTCCATGTCTTACCAGTATAATACGCTGAGTAAGTTTCTTGCCGTAGGAGAGAATTCTTCCTGTCTTCTCTATTGAGTGCACTTCGGTTCGAGCAGAGCAATTATATCTTTCTCTTGTCTGTCGTTGACCAGCAAATATGTCCTTTTTAAATGCATCTTAATGCATTTAGCTGATTCGGCATCTCCTTGCCCAGTAGCACTGAAAAGAAAAACAATAGGAGCTACATAATTATTGTGACTAGAGGAAATAATTATTACACACATATACACACACAGATATATATATATATATATATATATATATATATATAATATATATATATATATATATATATATATATATATATATATATATATATATATATATATATATATATATATATACATATATATATATATATATATATATATATATATATATATATATATATATATATATATATATATATATATATATATATATATATATATATATATATATATATATATATATATATATATATATATATATATATATATATATATATATATATATATATATATATATATATATATATATATATATATATATATATATATATATATATATATTATATACTTTAGAGTTTTATAAATTATAGGATTTAAAGTTGTTGAATCCATTCAGGTTTATGTGTTTCTAATAATGTACCGATTGAATTTTTTTAAATGAAATGTTAAATCACAAAAACTGAAATATACGTTCTAAGTCTTCCTTTTAATATTATTATTATCATAGTAAAATGTATTCTTGTTGAGAATGTGATTTATAAGCCTGATATAAGCTGTCATGAAAGCTTCTTACCTTATATTTTGTTTATTCCCTACCTGTAAATATGAAGTTTAAGAATCCTTTTTATTTGTTTTAGTATGTTATAAATCTAAAATGATTCATGAAGAGCATGCAATATTTTACGTAATATAATCTCTTATTTTTTTAAAATTGTTCGTTTATAAAAATATAATCCAGTCCATAGTAAAATAATTTTAAACAAGTAAATGGACACACGCATGCCTGTTTTAAATTAAATATAGTTTTTGTATTTACACACATGTCAATTGTTTAGATTTATACATTTAAATGCAAAACTCCTATTGAAATATATTTTACATCGTATTAATGCTAAACTTACATAAAAATAATTCATTATATCTTATGTACAAATATTCATTAATTATATAAATTCATTATATCATACAGCAAAATATTTTTTAAAAATTCATTGTATCATAAGTTAACATTATAATAATATTCTCAATATGTTTACTTATAAATTAAAATATTAATATTCATTAATTATAATAGTTCAGTTTATGATAAATCATAATATTTTTAACAATTCATTTTATCATAAGTTAATATCATAATAATATCCTCAATATGTTTACTTATAATTTTATAATGCTGTACAAAAATGAAAATATTCAATTATTTTTGGAGATATAAATTTTGTTTAATTACCAGACATATATACGTGCAAAATCAATCTTTTGATTGACTTAATATATATGAAGTGTTTAATAGAAAGTAGTGTAAATTTTTCGGAACATGGCGAGTAATTATTGCCAGCGATTTTATAAAGAATAGAAGAATAAAATAATATGACCTTATGAAAATGACTTTACAATTTTTTTCAAGGTATATTTTCTTTACAGGATTTACTACGTTTTGCCTTATACCTTATTAAATAATGATACTTTTCTTTTCGTAAATTATTTTGAAGTTATGGAGAAATGTCTATGATTTTACACATATGTCATATAAATAAATAATTATTTTTAGGGAAAATTTTAAAGGAAATAGAATATAGCAACTAGGGAAATGCTTAAAAATATTCACGTTCATATATCCCTTTTACTTCCTGAAATAAAAACAACGATCTATTAACATGCCTAAAATGAAATCCTGGGAAACATATAAGCTTTCGAACGAGCTGCAGAAGACATTTGAAACTTTTCGAAATTATTTGAAGTTACAAATTAAGACACTGGCTATTTACTAATGACTTTATTCTCGTGGAATTCCTTATGACATTTTCCAATATGTGAACATATTAATAAAATCACATATTGGAGAACAGATATAACTGCAAATAAATTGATTTATCTAGATTACCACTATGGCAGCGTTTATGAGATTTGGCAATTACAGTGATGTAATCCATGACGTAAGTTCTTAAGACATTGTCCAGAAAGAAAACTTTGGGCACATAAGGTTCAAGTACATTATCAATTGTTTCAAAAATAAAATGTATGATACAATTAGGAATAAAAGTGCATCAGAAATCCCTATTGTAAGTTTGATTTTCTCTTCTATAATTTGAATTTTAAAAATGCTGCGGGAATTACTTTTTTTAATTAAAGATAATATCTCAATGAAATTTAAAAGGATAATGAAAATACATGTATATACGTAGAGAATACCTTCTTCAATCAAATAAATGAATGTTTGATTAATTATTCGTTCTCAAAATTCCGGTCGTTTTCGTAGAATCCTCTAATGGCCTATCCAGTTATTTAGGCATTAGCTCTTTTAAAAAAAACCAATGAAAAAGATAGAAACATTACGTGAAAGGTGCTCTTCTGAAAAATGACTTAAAAAGGGAAAACGTGTTCTAAGTTTAAAATATTGCTTCCTTTTACCTCGCAAAGATGGTCGTTCTGTATATCCCAAACTATTAAACATTTAACATCTTTGAATGAAATCCTTTTTTTTTTTGTCTTACACTGGGAATTCAGGATACTGGTAGAAATAAACCTCATTAAAGAGCTTGTGATAAGGATTGTGTCTTGAAAAATGACAGTGACATAAG
>CM063504.1:155938627-155953627 GCA_032207245.1 Pardosa pseudoannulata | reverse complement strand
GTCAAAGGGATGTATATCTGAGTTTACTTAATTTTAATTTCTATCTGTATTTTTACAGTTAGTAAAAATGTCGTCATATAAATTTATACTCTATAATTATACACATTTCTAATGAAAACACAAAACAATTTATTATAGATCATTAAACAACATTTACTGTGCTTGTCGGTACTACACTGTCTATTATTATTATTATTATTATTTTACGACACTGTCTAGTCATTTATTACTATTATTCTTTATAACTTTGATTACCACTTCTGTAGGAAAAAATATTTGCAACTTTTCTTCTATAAATGCATTTTATATAAAGCAGTTATAGTTGAAATCTGTTACAGTGAATAGTTTCCTTGTACATAAAACCCATGTTAATTCTAAGATTCAGGAAAAAAATCTATTTTACTTATTGTGTACTTTTTAGAGTACTATAGGACAAAGACTGGGAATCCCAGTTTAGTTAATTTTAACTGCTATCTCTATTTTTGCAGTTAGTAAAAAACGTTGTCATATAAATTTACGACTCTAAAATTATACACATTAATTATACACATTTCTAATTAAAACACATAACAACTTATTATAGAGCATCTAACAACATTTATTGTGCTTGTCTTTACAACACTGTTTACTATTTTTATTATTATTATTTTACTACAATTAATCTTTTTAACTTTTATTAGCATTTCTGTAGGAACAAATTGTTGTACCGTTTCTTCTATAAATGTATTTTATATAAAGAAGTTAAGGTTTAAATATGTTACAGTGAATCGTTTCCTTGCAATTTAAAACGTTCAGGATGACCGAAGACTCACTATATCCAATTTCGTTGAAAAATTGACTTTTCTTAGCATTTTATAGTGGTTTTATTAGAAAAGATCATGGAAATAACTCAAAAATTTCTAATAAATCCATGACTGATTAAAGCTGCAGTTGACTTTCAGGTGGGTAAAAGTTTCAGCGAAAGTTAGATTTTTCTCTCGCTCTCAACTGTGAAACATAACAAAGAATCAAATCCAAAAGAAATGCTTTAATATACATCACCTTATTCTTAATATACATATTACCACAGCATTTCAATTAATCGTTTCAACTAATTTAAACACTTTTAAAAACAAAAAAATGTCAATATTTTCAAGTTTTTAAAATAATTTACGTACATTTTTAAAGATTACATAACTTTATCAGTAAAAGTTATCAGTAATTTATTTCATAGAAAATATAATAAAATTTACTTGAATTTAATGCATTTTAAACAGAAAAATACATCCTTTTGAAACGAAAAGAATTAGTATAGATATATTAGTATATATATATGGATATTTTAAAATTTTTTATTATATCTTTAATCTAATTTCAAATATTACTAATAAATATTACAATTAAGTTTAATTCTACGTCATGCAAAGTATCTTATAAATACAAAAGATTACCATAATATAATTGAAAGAGCAATATATAAATAGGATATCTTTGGAATCTATCAATGAACAAATGAACGCCAAGCCTAATGAAGGATTTGAACCTACACTATTGAGCGAGTTAGGACACTATATATTTTGAGGACAATATTATAAATATAGTACTCAAAACTACTTATAAAAACAATAGTCAGAGATGTTGTATTCTCTATATTACTGATGCAGCTTTAAGAAATAATATGATAAGACATATTTTACAAAGCTCGTGCTATTGTGAAAATTTTAATATTTTAAAAAACAATCAAATATAGGATTTTAAATTTTAAATTACAGCTAGTACGGAAAATAAAATGTATACTTTAATATAATATCCGAGATCGTACATAATAAATTTTTAATTTTATGATTTCTGAAAATAATTAATAAGTAATTATAGCATTCTAGTCTATAATTATTTTTCTTAACAAAGGAAAATTAACATTGAATGCAGTGCACATGGGAGTAAAACTGTATCAGTGGATTCAGGAATAAAAAAATATTTATTTTAATTTTTAACAATATTTAAATTTGCATTACTAGACTCAGAGTGAATTAATGATTCATTTTCATGTTTAACTATTTGGATTAGAATAAATACATGGAAGTGTATTTTTTTACATTTTATTCAAATCATATGAATATAATTGTACTACTGTTAAAAGTATCAATTACAAGCATGTATACCAAGATAAAGGAAAAAAAATAAAACATGTATTACTACATTAATTTACTTGTTTATATTCTTCATTTAAAATGATAGTGTCAATTGTTTGTTATTGAAGAGGTAATTTGCCTAGAACTTATGTACATTCAAGGGCAAAAATGCATCAGATAATTATTTAATTAATGACATACTCTTACAGATAAAATATCTTGGTTTGAATGTAAATAAAAATAATTCAGCTTGACTAAAGAACTGAGTTCCTTCGTCAACTTGCCGATAATGGTTTAAGTATAGTCGCCTAACATTTTCTCCTGATCTCCCAATCTGTATCTATATTATAATTTATATATTTGCATCCAACTCTCCTTATGTAATTCTTTTCTTCTATAATAAATGTTCGCAATGTTGAAAAATATTAGATATAAAAAACCATAAAGGTTCACTATGGCCGATTTTTAATAATTTTTAGCTGTTGCGTTTGTAAACTGTTAAGAGATTAATTGTCCATAAGTATAAATTTCAGTTTATGTCATTTTCTTTAATTAAGCAAGGGTATATAATTCTACTACCATGGCTCTCTGTGCATTAATTAAAGTCGATAGAAAAATCAAGAAATGCAATGTTTGGATAGATAACCTTTGTGGTTTAGTATATATCGCCAATATTTATGAAAAATTATCCAATGAGAACACAATTCTCATGTAGTCCCAATACTTCCTAAAACTCTGCCTTGGTACAGCGCAAACCTTATTAAATGCTTCGAAAATAGTGATAAATATATTTCCAGATAGAAATATATTTATACCGCATATCACATGCCGTTTGTAATAATTTAGCACCTGTTACGGAATTGCAAATTCACATTGATAAGTTGTTATTGCTGAATTTCTTCTGGTATAACGGATATTTTACACCATATTATTAGAAGCCTGTTGTATGTAAAAATAAAATAAATTGATATTAAAACATAGTTTTATATATTATATCTTATACTATTCTAAATCTATTCTCCAATATACATGAGTCACGCAATCACGTATTTTCGTTTCATACAGCAAAACATACAATTATAACTGCAGTTCTATGGAAAATAATTAGCAAATAGATTAGAAAAATACTGTAAGAAGCTAATGCTCTTCTGTTTTTCATCAGTTATCGACAAAACGAAAAAGGATATCAAATGCTCTTAAATTGAGAATATATGAGAATGATTTCTCTTTGTATCCTAATGCTTTCCTCTTTCATATAATTTTTTTTACTCTTTAAAGGAAATGGGAAGTTCGATAAATAAGTAAGAATGTAATGATGTTTCACAAAATGCAATGTCATCTTTTCCCTGATTTTTTTGTTGATCCCCAACGCTAGGATTTTCTTGCTAGACACAATCCAAAATATATTATATAAGAGCTCGGCGGAGAAAATGTCTTTTCAAAGATTTAGTGTAATCTTGAAAAATCATTACAATAAACTACAAGGATTACTTTTGTGTGTCTTTCAATTTAAATAGTTGGACGCCGCTCCCAAAACCCACTATGCTGTAGATAAGAGCATCTCGTTTAAGAAAATATTGATGTTGTTGTGCTAGGAGATTACAATATATTTTTTTCTCCTTAGAGGATTATTGAAGAAATCTAGTAGAGCCATCGAAATGAAAAATCGGATAATACATGTTGAAGCCTAATGCCCCTTATTTTTAATCATGAAACCAAATATTAATGGCGTTAAGTTTTAGAACATGAAAAACGATTGTGTTTTTTATTTGAAAAAAATATCAGCATGCCGTATGTGCTATGCTGTTAGAAAGTACAAACAATATAGAATTAATTGATGGTGTACCTGAGTTACACCGTCAATAAATTTAAGTTTAACTCATACCTATACATTTATGCATAAGTATTAGAAACTTCGGGTACGTCAGGTTAATTTTACCGGTACGTCCATATCATGGCGCACAATAAAGCAGTCTGAATCAACACTAAGCATAATATAAGAACATCCACCAACATAAATGAGGGAAGTGTCCTAACATTCCATTTAGTTAATTTTAATTCTGTTCCATTTATCTTAGTTTAATTCTATAAGCTTCCCTTAAAATTCCCTGTTTGTAACTTTCCTGCCATGCTCTCAATAGTCGAAAAGCCTATTTTTTTTATCGCATAAGCCGCTCTAGATATTCAATCAGATGACATGACACATACCAGGAGCGTCACTTGGCGTTCTCCTTATCGTAATTCTCCTTGGCGTAATTCCCCTTGGCGGCTGCATTGCAATAGTTTTATAAATTCGCCCTTTTCATGATATGACATATCCCCACTCCACACATTGGCATATTTTAGTCCTGCGCTTGGCGGTTTTCCACCATGTCACCAGGCAGAAGGAATTTTAAGGAGTTTTCCAGACTGTCGGTTCTCAACCGGACAGACAGGATGGAGAGAGAGAGACCGACCTGGATCCCGATAACGAGAAGAGGAACTTTGAGCTCCGTCCTCCATAACTGTCTTATTTTTTAGCCCATTTTTATTTTCTCCTTTTTTATTAATTTTTATCTTAAAAAACTCAATCAATTGGCTTCTATTATTTTTTTTAATTTTATATTAATATCAATAAAATCCATTAATTCAGTAACTTATCCTCTCCTTTATTTTTAATGCCTCTTGTTTTTTTTTTCTTTTTTTTTACGATTTAAACCTAAGTTGGCGTAAAGCCAAATTCAATTTATATATTAAATATCGGGTTAAGGACATAATTCCACTATACATCACTCACTGAAATAATATATTTTTATTGCCTTTTCTATAGGTTTCTTTTTCAGGTACAAACCTTTTTATGTTGTGCTCGACTCCTAGTTCCCCATAGAAACCCCACTTCCACAGAAAATGCAATATTAGAGGAAGGTTCATAAAGTCCACTGGTATTAGAGGTTGAAGAAGCTAAAGAATTAATTTGTGGTTAAAGAATTAATTTGGGATTCAATTTCCAGCATGTGCTGCTAGAGTGTGCATTAGGACTCTGTGCTAGACGCGTCCATACACTGAGATATTTTTGGTAAGCTATTATTCTTCAATCATGCTTTTGTTGCTGGAAACAGCTTACGAGCCATGGTTGCGTCACTTCCGGTTAATTCTGAACTGTCGAAATATATTAATTCTGACATCGTATAACATACAAAAAGGAAAACTATATGCATGATATAGTGTGTAAAAGAGAGTCATCTCATGTACTCATTAAACTTTTCTTTTGAATAAAGCTGTCTTCAAAGCATAACACGTTCTTATTCATAATACTTTAAATTTTCATCTAACTCCTGTTATTTATGATTTTAATGGTAATTAAACTTTTGTTATCGTTTCAATCTCACAAATAAATCTTTAAAAACAAATTCATTGGAAAAATTTGGATAAATATCGAAAACTAACCATGATATGTAATCCAGAGAAACAACACACAATTCATCAAAAATGTATCAGTATGCACTAGTTAAATTTACATCTATCTTCTATTATTTATAATTATTTTCATTATCATTAAACTTTTGCTATTGTTTCAATCTAACAAATAAATCTTTAAAGCTCAAATTAATTGAAAAAAAAATTCATAAAAATAGAAAAACCAACCATGAAATGCATTCCAGAGAAATAATACTCAATATAAATCCATCAAAAATGTATCAGTATGCATTAATAGTTAAGGTAATTCAAATTTGTAACTTTTAGTTCACCCGGTATACATATTTCTAAATATTGAATTTATAATAACATTAAATTTTCATTTCATTATATTACATATTAAGCGATGCTCATTTATTTCTATAATGAATCTTTCAGACCTCCATAAATTATTTTTTAAATCAAGTATTTATTATTAAAATATGCTAAAAATAGTGATTAACGTACGAAAGCTAATTAAAGCACTTTAATATATTTCATTAACGTTTAAATCTCTTCTCCATCAGAGCCAATTTAGATTATTTCTTTTTAAAAGTGATAAAGTATCGTTAAGGCAATAAATGTTTTTTTTATATTTAGGAAAATAAATACCTTTTTAAGATTAAATTATTACAATGCTTTTTTTAGTTTTACTATTAAACATGATTTTTCAAATATGTTCATACACAGTTTCTCTATTAAAAAATTAAGAAAATATCGAAAAATTACTTGAAATGAAAATGCTTGATGACAAGCTACATTTCTATATATTTAAGCAAAATAAATGACAATAAATAGTACGTTTTCAAAGTTTTATTTGCAGTTGTGCTTTTTATAGAAACCTTTTTTATGTATTATATGTAGATGTAATATAATTTATTTATTTCTTATTTTTTAAAATCACTTACAAATAGCGTAGTGCATAAGTGAGTGTGAAGTTGTTTTTAATAGTTACGGTTTAACTCCGTTCTATAGAATAATCTTACTATTATTATTAATTAAGCTCTATTATTGTGGTATTGTTCTGGTAAAATATACCACCTATAAACTTTCTAGAAAAATGTTTTTAACACTAAACTTACTATTACCGATCAAATGACCAGTATTGGATATGTCAAAAATGCAATAAGTAATGAATTAAAGTAGAAATAAAAGAAATAGGCATGCATTAAGTGAATGAAAGGAATAAATAAAATGAAAATACCTATATAATAATAGTCTAAGTTATCTGTCCGTCTATCTTCGAATTTATGAAACTGTTGGACGTGCAAGTGATATAGGTATCCACATTGTATTCCTGATGAATTAGGGTTAGAAAAATTCAAAGCCAGTTAAGTTATCTTCTCTTAAACTATAGATCCCATTCCAAAATAAATTAGTATAACCATGCTTCATATCAGAAAGAAAAATACCGTTGTATGTAAAACGTTCGAAATACACCACATCTCCCCTTATAGAGCTTTTAATGCCTTTATTTGAAGCCCTATTTTCCTCGGTTAGGAGAAGGCGATTAAATTTATCAATTTATCCTATAATAAATAGGTGCAAATAATTTTTTCTAGCATTATCATGTCATTAATTTAACCCTCTCATATAATTATTCCTTATTTTAAATTATTTAAATATCGTCTCTATTATTTTCATACGTTTTTTAACTAAACTTAGACATTACCTAAATAATTTTATTTTATATTGGGCTTAAATAATAGCTTAGGTACATAAGTGATAGTTTTCAATTTAATCATCAAGCAATTTTGTTGCAATGTAAATTTTATCACCTGTATTAACAACAAATTATTTTCATAGAAGTCTAAGAGTCTGTTTCACGAACTAATAAATATCGAACGTTTAAGTTATATAGTTTTCAAAATTAAGGAGTATTTTCGTCGGGTTTGTTTTTCATTCATAAACACATGGTATGGAACTATCGGAGATATTCAAACAGCCCATCGCAGATCGCTGTATCAATGATCTAGCTCTCTCGCTGTTCGGGATTTAACTGTAACCGTTATTATTTGACATTCCTTTCCGAGTATCGTTGTTGAACTTCGGAAACTTTGGGAGATTTTTCCCGAACACACATCTTTGAACCAATTATATTCCACCATAGTCAAAAGACCTGGAATGGATAAAACATCCCGTCATGTGACGGGCTATATGCTAGTGAAATATATAAATGAATAAAAGAAAATAACTGGATATGTATAAAGTGTTGAAATGTCTAACATTAATAGTATTCAAACCAATAAAAATTCTTATTTTGACGTTTTTTGTTTGTTATTGTATTCACAAGTACAATAAGGAAAACATACAAAAGATGTTTATATTTTTTAGGAATGTATAAAAATACCGATATATCTTTGCATAAATTCTCAATGAACTGTAATTCCGAGCTAAATTTCCAAACAATATGGCTTATATGTCATACACGATTTTACGAATTATTATTTTGTTAAACTTTAGCAATTTGAAAAACATTATAATGCTCATAATGTGATTTATATGCTAGATAATGTAAATTATCTAACCTTTAGAATAGAGTAAAATATTTTATCTATAACCATTATCTGCAAATCTAAAACGTGATATAGGCCAATAAATGTATTCTACGTATCCTGTAGATACATAAGTTATATGTCATACAGGATTTTACGAATTATTATTTCGTTAAACTTTAGCAATTTGAAAAACATTTTAATACTCATAATATGATTTATATGCTAGATAATGTAAATTATCTATCATTTAGAATAGCGTAAAATTGTTCACTATAAACAATATCTTCAAATCTAAGACATGATATAGGCAAATAAATATATTCTACGTAACCTGTAGATACAGAAGTCATATACTATTCTGACACAAAACAACATGTGACTGTGTAAGTAAACGTCGTCTTCTTTAATATTCCAGATTAAGAAACTGACACTGTAAAGTAAATACAGTTTTTTATTTGCATAATTCCTCAATGAGCTCTTATTCCAAGCAAAATTTCCAAATAATATGGCTTATATGTTGCACAGGATTTTACGAATTATTATTTCTTTAAACTTTCGCAATCTGAAAAACAATTTTATACTTATAATATGATTTATATGCAAGATAATGTAAATTATCTACCATTTACAATAGAGTAAAATATTTCTCTATAAGCATTATCTGCAAATCTTAAAAGTGATATAGGCTAATAAATATATTCTACGTAACCTGTAGATACATAACTCATATATCATTCTGACACAAAACAACATGTGACTGTTCAAGTACACGTCGTCTTATTTAATATTCCAGATTAAGCACCTGACACTGTAAACTGAATACAGTTTTTTGTTTGCATAATTTCTCAATGAGATCTTATTTCAAGCAAAATTTCCAAATAATATGGCTTATATGTCATGCAAGATTTTACGAATTATTATTTCTTTAAACATTCGAAATGTGATAAAAACATTATAATACTCATAATGTGATTTATATGCTAGATAATGCAAATTATCTACCATTTAGAATAGAGTAAAAATGTTTCACTATAACCATAATCTGCAAATCTAAAACATGATATAGGCCAATAAATATATATTCTAAGTAACCTGTAGATACAGAAATCATATATCATTCTGACACAAAACAACATGTGACTGTTCAAGTACACGTCGTGTTCTTTAATATTCCAGATTAAGCACCTGACACTGTAAACTAAATAATACAACTTAAAATCCAGTACAACGGACAAGTTTATCTCCTTTACCATAATCAGCAGATAAATCTTTCGGAAACTTTTATCTTTATCACTAGTGAATCTCATTAGTTATATTTACAGTTTTATGCCATGCTGATAATGTTCGATTCGCGTTGTTTTCCTCACTACTTGCTCTTCTATTCTCTCGGTTTATCTGAAGCTTTCTTGTAATTCTTCTTAATAGTTGTTCACACGAATCATTTGAGAAAATTAATGGAGAAGAGAGAAAGTGTGGTATAATGAGGTTCAAGATATTTCCCAGAAATTGCTGATCTCGCTGTTTTCGATTCTTCGGTTGATAAGTTTTGACTGGTTTTCCATTTGGATATTGCTAACCAGCGGAAAAATACGCATACAGGAGAGATATATGCTATTAAATTTTATTAGACAGAACTGTTGTCAGTAACACAACTGCAGAATATTGCAGGCTGTTAGCTAAATCTGGCGTAAGTGGAGCAATATGCTCTGCCATTTGAAAATAATTAACGAAATATTACGTTTTGTGCCTATTTAGGCGTCGAAGTTGCTCATTATGTTCAATTACGTAAATACCATAAAATTTAACAACTAAAAGTAATTTAGAAATTGATTATAAGCATTTAGTTATTGACAAATCCTGAAAGCGTTACATATTTTAGTTGAAACTAGTTAATTTAATAAGTAGTAAATTAGTTTAATTCATTCTTCAATTTGGATACCACTAACTTATTGAAACATTTGAATAAAGGATAAAGGATTTGGATATATATGTGTTGTTAAAATACATAAGTTATAACTGTTTCCACAACTTCAGCCTAATATACAATTACTAGAATATAGCCCCTCACATGACGTAATCAGTAACGTTTTCTAGATTTCTAAAGTACCCTACGAGGATGGTAAATAAAAGGGTTTGTTTATTGGCTGAGAATTATCTGGTTCAAGCTCAATAATTTCCTTATATTCATACTCCTCTAAAATCTCCCGATACTGTGAATGCAGTTTAGAATCCCGTTGATATAATTTAAAATGATAATTCAAAATTTTGTTAGGTAAGTCAAATTTATCGTTAAGTCCGTCCCATTTGTTTTACCAAAGTAATTATTAATAGAAGTAAAGGTATTAAACTCTCATTTAAACTACCCTCTGAAAGTAGATATATGTTGTTAAAACCTGTGATAAAACTTTCATTGTAACAAAACTAACCGATGATTAAATTTAAAATTATCACATATGTACTTAATCTATTATTTAAGCCAAATATAAAAGAAAATTAATTACGTAATATCAGTGATAAATAGTAGGAAAATAATGCAGGCGATATTTAAATAATTTAGAATAAGAAATGATTAAATGAGCTGGTGAAAGGAATAGCGTCATAACACTAGAAAAATGTTATTTTTACCTATTTATTATGTGACAAGTTGATAAATTTAATCGCCTCTTCTTAACCGGAGAAATTTGGGCTTGAAATAAGACATTAAATGCTAGAAAAGGAGGAAATGTTAGATTTTGAACGTTGCTAACTCTAACTCATCAAGAATACAATATGTATGCGTCTATCCATTCCTAGTCAAACCTATTCATAAATTCTAAAATAAAAGGACAGACGGACGGATAACTTAGGCTATATTATATAGGGGATGGAAGATAAATTTGAAGTAAAAAAAAACAGTATTTGTCATTAAAAGCAGTGATTGGAGGTTAGGTTTTCAACATATTTAATAAAAGTAAGCTACAAAAAATTCTCAGATTTGCAAAAAAAAAAAAAAAAAAAAAAAAAATTAATTAAAAGCTGGCATTTATAAACCCTTTAACTTGGCTTGGAGTAACACAGTCAACTATTTTTGCTAAATGATAGCTAATGAGATCGAGACCTAGTGCATAAAACAAATTCCAAATATCCATTCAAGCAGCGTGATTTAAACTCATGAATCCCAGTAAGAAAGAGTTCCGCCCTATATTTGGTCATTGTTAGGCAGCATCAAATTAAATAAGAAAAACAAGAAAAAATTTTATGCATTCTGTGTGCAAAAGGGAATGCTAAATTAATATTTAATTCATTAGTTTTTATCATATATTTCATTGAGATACATATAAAGTGCTAGAAAATTTATAGGTAATGAATTTATGGATATGAATAACATTCCTTATAGTAATAAGTAATGTGTAATCAAAGATCAATAGTGAGTATTGTTGTCAGAGATACAAGAGTCTCTTATATTTTGAAAATTAAATCCTCAATTAGAAAGGTTTTTTTATTAAAATTAATTATATGAATATTGAATTTTCGTTCTATGTAGACATAAAATTCCCCCTCCCACAAACATACATACCTAACATAAAGTTCTGTATGCAAATGTGAATTTATATTAGAATAATTATGGTATTAGATATTATATTAGAATAATTCATTAATTCATATTAGATGAATATTGTCGGTTTGTAATATTCGGTAGTTAGTCGTATCAGAAGTCTGGTACTTAATTTGTGTGAATCGCTAGTTATTATTTTAATAAACTATGAATGCATGTTAGCCGATCCATTTCGCTTAGGATAACCAGTGTGTTTTTATCTTTCGTAATTTTTATCCTATTTTACATTGGTATGTATATCAGGGGCAAGAAAATTTATAGGTAATGTATTTTAAGGTATGAATAACGTTACGTATAGTAATAAGTAATGTGTAATCAAAGATCATTAGTGAGTATTGTTGTCAGAGATACAAGAGTCTCTTATATCTTGAAAATCAAATCCTCAATTAAAAAGGAAGTTTTTTATTAAAATTAATTATGTTAATATTAGGTTTTTTTTCTATTTAGACAAAATTCCCCCCACACACCTAAAATAAAGTTCTTTATGCAAATGTGAATTTACATTAGTTTAATTATGGTATTACATATTATATTAGATTAATTCATATTAGATGAATACTAGTGATTTGTAATATTCGGTATTTAGTCGAATCGGAAGTCTGGTACTTAATTTTTGTGAAACGCCAGTTATTATTTTAATAAACAATGAACGCATGATAACCCACCCATTTCGTCAATGATAACCATTATATTTTTATCTTTCATAATTTTTATCATATTTTCCATTGGGATATATTTCAGGAGCAGGAATATTTATAGGTAATGAATTTAGACTTATGAATAACGTTACTTATAGTAATAAGTAGTGTGTAACAAAGATCAGAAGTGAGAACTGTTGTCAGAGATACAATCTCTTATATATTGATTGTTAAATCTGCAACAAAAAAGGAATAATTTTTTTTATTAAAATTATGATATAGGATAATAAATATATTCTACGTATCCTGTAGATATATAAGTCATATATTATTCTGACACAAAACAACATGTGTTCGTTCAAGTGCACGTTGCCTTCTTTGATATTCCAGATTAATCCCCTGGCATTGTAAACTAAATACAGTTTTTTGTTTGCATAATTTCTCAATGAGCTCTTATTCCAAGCAAAATATCCAAATAATATAGCTTATATATCAAGCATGATTTTACGAATTATTATTTCTTTAAACTTTCATTTTCTGAAAAACATTTTAATAGTCTTAATATGATTTATATGCTAGATAATGTAAATTATCTACCATTTAGAATAGAGTAAATATATTTCACTATAACCATTATCTGCAAATATAAAACGTGATATAGGCCAATAAATATACTCTAAGTAACCTGTAGATACAGAAGTCATATATCATTCTGACACAAAACAACATGTGACTGTTCAAGTGCACGTCGTCTTCTTTAATATTCCAGATTAAGCACCTGACACTGTAAACTAAATAATACAACTTAAAATCCAGTACAACGGACAAGTTTATCTCCTTTACCATAATCAGCAGATAAATCTTTCGGAAACTTTTATCTTTATCACTAGTGAATCTCATTAGTTATATTTACAGTTTTATGCCATGCTGATAATGTTCGATTCGCGTTGTTTTCCTCACTACTTGCGCTTCTATTCTCTCGGTTTATCTGAAGCTTTCTTGTAATTCTTCTTAATAGTTGTTCACACGAATCATTTGAGAAAATTAATGGAGAAGAGAGAAAGTGTGGTATAATTAGGTTCAAGATCTTTCCCAGAAATTGCTGATTTCGCTGTTTTCGATTCTTCGGTTGATAAGTTTTGACTGGTTTTCCATTTGGATATTGCTAACCAGCGGAAAAATACGCAAACAGGAGAGATATATGCTATTAAAATTTATTAGACAGAACAGTTGTCAGTAACACAACTGCAGGATATTGCAGGCTGTTAGCTAAATCTGGCGTAAGTGAAGCAATATGCTCTGCCATTTGAAAATAATTATCGAAATATTAGGTTTTGTGCCTATTTAGGCGTCGAAGTTTCTCATTATGTTCAATTACATAAATACCCTAAAATTTAACCACTAAAAGTAATTTAGAAATTGATTATAAGCATTTAGTTATTGACAAATCCTGAAAGCGTTACATATTTTAGTTGAAACTAGTTAATTTAATAAGTGGTAAATTAGTTTAATTCATTCTTCAGTTTGGATACTACTAACTTATTAAAACATTTGAATAAAGGATAAAGGATTTGTATATGTGTTGTTAAAATACATAAGTTATAACTGTTTCCACAATTTCAGCCTAATATACAATTACTAACATATAGCCCGTCACATGACGTAATCAGTAACGTTTTCTAGATTTCTAAAGTATTCTACGAGGCTGGTAAATAAAAGCGTTTGTTTATTGGCTGAGAATTATCCGGTACAAGCTCAATAATTTCTTTATATTCATACTCCTCTAAAATCCCCCACACTGTGAATGCAGTTTATAATCCCGTTGATATAATTTAAAATGATAATTCAAAATTTTGTTAGGCAAGTCAAAATTATCGTAAAGTCCCTCCCATTTGTTTTACCACTGTAATTATTAATAGAAGTAAAGGAATGAAACTATCATTTAAACTTCCCTCTGAAAGTAGATATTTGTTGTTAATACCTGTGATAAAACTTTCATTGCAACAAAACTAACCGATGATTAAATTTAAAATTATCACATATGTACTTAATCTATTATTTAAGCCAAATGTAAAAGAAAATTATTTACGTAATATCTAAATTCAGTGATAAATAGTAGGAAAATAATGCAGGCGATATTTAAATAATTTAGAATAAGAAATGATTAAATGAGCTGGTTACAGGAATAGCGTCATAATACTAGAAAAATATTATTTTTACATATTTCTTATGTGAGAAGTTGATAAATTTAATCGCCTCTTCTTAACCGGGGAAATTTGGGCTTGAAATAAGACATTAAATGCTAGAAAAGGAGGAAATGTTAGATTTTGAACGTTGCTAACTCTAACTCATCAAGAATACAATATGTATGCGTCTATCCATTCCTAGTCAAACCTATTCATAAATTCTAAAATAAAAGGACAGACGGACGGATAACTTAGGCTATATTATATAGGGGATGGAAGATAAATTTGAAGTAAAAAAAAACAGTATTTGTCATTAAAAGCAGTGATTGGAGGTTAGGTTTTCAACATATTTAATAAAAGTAAGCTACAAAAAATTCTCAGATTTGCAAAAAGAAAAAAAGTATTTTTAATTAAAAGCTGGCATTTATAAACCCTTTAACTTGGCTTGGAGTAACACAGTCAACTATTTTTGCTAAATGATAGCTAATGAGATCGAGACCTAGTGCATAAAACAAATTCCAAATATCCATTCAAGCA
>CM063504.1:155913627-155933627 GCA_032207245.1 Pardosa pseudoannulata | reverse complement strand
ATATATATATATATATATATATATATATATGTGTGTGTGTGTGTGTGTGTGTGTGTGTGTGTGTGTCTGTGTGTGTGTGTGTGTATGTATAGAAAGTCCCTATATCTGAATATGGAATCCATTTCGAAGATTAAATATGTTTATATGGAATTTTACGTCATTTATGGAAAATTACAAAATAGTGGGATTTTATACAATGTTATTAATAATATTATTTTAAACATTCCATTAATGTCACAATATAACTTAATTTAGTCATTTACTAAATTCGCAATACCAAGATACCATACTGTTTATATCCTCTTTAGATGTGTACAATTGTTTACTTTGTAACGCATTACTCAGAGGAGTTTTATTTTAAATAAACGCTGTATTAATTTAGAAATGCATAGGAGTAAATCCTGTTTTCTGAGAAGTTTATTTTATCTTTATATTATATGAATAATTTAAATATCAAACAAATTTCGTTTTCCGAACAGTACAAGTTAAATGTAAAATATTCAAGCCAAAATAAATTAAGTTATAAGGTGAAATGCAGCTAATGTTTACTGAAAGTACTTATTTAAACACACTTTTATAATACGCATATATAATGTTATGATACAGCTTAAATTTTAAAATATTAACTTTATGTCTAAAAAATATTTAACTATAACTTTTGCTTTCTAAACAGGAATGATACAACTCATATTATTTTCAATAGAATTCTCAAATAATCCAAGGAAACATCAACAAACTGTATTTTTTTCAACTTAATAAATAAAATGATAGAAATTATTAGCAGATTTTACAAAATTTTGAACTTACTATTATAAATGTTTACATTCAGTTTAAAAATCTAATTATTCATTAATTGATCATTGTAACTTTCATTCTTACTTTGTAATTTTAATGTACTTGCGATTCTTATAGAAAAACGGGATATTTTCAGGAGAAAATGTACAGATTAAACTGTAAAGAGTATATAATATGTTTTTTTCTTCCTGATTGAGCATAATATAAAATGTAATTTAACTGAAATATTTTGTGGTGGTTAAAAGTTTTAAATATATGTTTTCTTTTATTGTTACCGCATAAAAACAAAACAAGTATTCTGCTTTTCCATACTTTAATAGAGTTTATATTTTCTAAGAATCAGACAGTTTAGTTTATAATAAATATACACATGCGTTGACTGTAAGTACAAATTCGACACTTGCAATGTAACTGACCAGAGAAAATGAAGGAATATATTGACATGCCATGCTATTAACTAGCTAATTTTATAAACAATAAAAGATTTAGATTTTAGATTGAAATTTCCTTAATAAAGAAAAATAAATTTTTATTTTTATGTAATTGATAAGTTTGTTAGAGTTATTTTTCGACATTTCTATTAAACAATCTTTGGAATATCTAGAGACATCTAAACCTCAAAGACAATTTAAATAAAGACTGGATAAAAAAAAATGAATCCAATTGGATATAGTAAAGCAGGGAAAAGCTTTTACATTCAAAATACTTATCGTGCAGGGTAACATTTAGAGGCACATCTAATAAAACAATCTGGTCTTTATCTAAACATAGACAGAAAGAAGAAACGCAATTTGTCGTTTGTCTGAAAGAAAGTGTATCCTTTCGAATACAAAGCATGCAATAAAAAGAAGAAAGAAGCGCTTTATTCAATCCGGTTTCACTGTAAGGCGATTTTTGATTAAGTTGGTATGTTCCGCCGTTTATCGTAAGAAAAGGAATCGAATTACGGAAAGAAAACAGAGAAAACGATCCATAGGTATTTCTATTTTTTATCGTTAACTCATTTTCTAGAAAAATAAAAAAACTCTGGTTCAAAGACAAATACTAAGTGTTCCCTTTTTTCCCCTCAAGGCATTATAGAAATGTGATCTGTCTGGATATTCTATTAGTTTGATAAACATGAGTCGTATCCCTTCAGATATGTTTATGCATGCAAAAGTCATCTGACTAAATGGATGCCATAAACAAGAAGTAAGGTAATTCGTGTAAGTCTCTCTTAGATATTCCTAGGAAAACAAATTCATACTCTACCTGTAATCTAATTCCTCATACGAGACTAAAGTAATTTGTTAGATTATATTAACGTATTCCTCAAATATGTATCAATATAAATAAATAATTATTAATCTATTCCTAATTTTCTGTAATAAATATTTTGCTACAGAACCAGAAATAGCTATTTTACCGTAAGTACTATAGCTTACACTGAAATGTATAAGTAAATAATGGGTACTAATAACAAATAGGCTAGAAATAAGCTTCTTGAAATCAAGTATAGGAAATATGAGTAAACTATAAATTTACTTCGGTGCGGCAGAGATTTTCAGTGCCTAATTTCAAGTTATTTCAATAATACTTCACAAATATAACTTTAAAACATTATACATAACTTTAAAACATAAACTATAATTTAAGGAATTACGCACCAATTTCATAACCACCAATCTTAGAATTATTTCATTATTTCGTTTAATTTCCTATGTTGAAGTGAACAAAAATAAGCTATAGATATATTGCAAAAATATAAAAAAGAAAATTACCACAGTTATATTTTCTTACCTATTATGTATCAATATAATTAAAAAATTATTAATCTAAAAATGATTTTCTTTATTAAATGTTTTCCTAAAGAATCAGCAGTAGCTATTTTACACTAAGTACAATAGCTTACATTGGAATTTATACGAATATAATGAGTACTAATAAGAAGTAAGCTAGATATAAGCTTCTTGAAATCAAGCATAGGAAATATACTTAAACTATAAATTTACTTTTTACAGTGCCTTACAGTGACTTTTTACAGAGATTTACAGTGTCTAATTTCAAGTTATTTCTTTAATACTTCAAAAATATAATTTTTTCCGCTGCAAAACATAAATAAATGGACCACCAATTTTACAATTATTTCATTATTTTGTTTAATTTCCTCTGAAGTGAAGATCTATAAGTGATAGATATAGTGCAAAAATATAAAAAAGAAAATTACCATATTTATATTTTCTGACCTACTCTGTATCAATATAACTAAAAAATTATTAACCTAAAAAGAATTTTCTTTAATAAATGTTTCGGTAAAGAACCAGAAATAGCTGTTTTACACTAAGTACTACAGCTTACATTGTAATTTATATGTATATAAAAGTTACTATTTAATAAATAAGCTAGAATTCAGCTTCTTCATATCAAGCATAGCAAAATATAAGTAAACTATAAATTTAATATAGAGTACACATTACCATAAAAAAATTACATAGCGAAAGTTATCATATTTATAACTTCTTACCTACTCAGTATAAGTATAACTAAAAAATTATTAATCTAAAAATAATTTTCTTTAATAAATGTTTCCTGCAGAACCAGAAATAGCTATTTTACCCTAATTATTTAAGCTTACATTGAAATTTATACGAATAGAATGGGTACTATTAAACAAATAAGCTAGAATTCAGTGTCTTGAAATCAAGTATACGGAATATACTTAAACTATAAATTTACTTCAGTGCGGGAGTGATTTGCAGTGCCTAATTTCCTGTCATTTTATTAATACTTCAAAAATCTAACTTTAAAACTTTTTTTCTGTGAAACATAGATTATAATTTAAGGACCACCAGTTTTACAACTATTTCATTATTTCGTTTAATTTCCTATGTTGAAGTAAACAACAATAAGCTATAGATGTAGTGCAAAAAAATAAGAAAATTATGATAGTTATATTTTTTACCTAAGATGTATCAATATAACTAAAAAATTATTAATCTAAAAATAATTTTCTTTAATAAATGTTTTGTTAAAGAACCAGCAGTAGCTATTGTACCCTACGTACAATAGCTTACATCGGAATTGATACGAATATAATGAGTACTAATACGAAGTAAGCTAGGTATAAGCTTCTTGAAATCAAGCATAAGGAAATATACGTAAACTATAAGTTTCCTTTTGTGCGGCCGAGATTTACAGTGCCTAGTTTCAAGTTATTTCTTTAATATATATATATATATATATATATATATATATATATATATATATATATATATATATATATATATATATATATATATATATATATATATATATATATATATATATATATATATATATATATATATATATATATATATATATATATATATATAATATATATATATATATATATTATATATATATATATATATATATATATTTATATATATATATATATATATATATATATATATATATATATAATATATACATATATATATATATATATATATATATATATGTATTATTAAATTTTTTAATATTTAATGACAATGATACAATGACAGAAGGGATTATCTGCTTTAAATTCGCAATGTATCTAGTTTTATATTCAGTGAATTTTAAAATTTTACGAGTACAAAAGGAAAGTTTTTAAGCTAGCTGTAACTTTTGCACGTCCCATCAAAATGAGTCATTTGATTATTCTCTCAGCCAGCGCATTGGGTGCAGGCTAAAAGACAATACAAATGATTACGTAGCCAGGAAATAGTACCAAAGGCTTCAAGTCTAAAAGTAAACAGATAGGAAGAAAACAAATTTTATAATTACATCTGCTGTGATATGTTACGTAATCTTCAAAAATAGACTGTCTGACTGTACAAATCTAAAACTTGTTTTCTAATTTTCTAAGTTAAAAAAATAAGAATGGTTGCATTATTTTTTTATATTTTAGAAAAAAATATAAAAAGAAATGATTTTTTTTGAAATTTTATATTTTTATTGAAATTGTGTATAATATACATAATAAGATAAATTTTTCTTATTTCGAAGGATTTGTAATATTTTTTAACATGGGAAAAATTATTTTAAGGAAAAGTATAAGTAATGTATAGGTTGTATTTATGAACCTACGTTTATTTTTTCATAACCAAGAATATCAATTAAAAGTAAATGTAAAATTTCTAATTTTTTTAAAATTAGAATTCATATAATGTAAATTATTCCCTATATTAAAAATATTTAGAAAAATCACTCGGAAAATTCTTCCAAATTCAGTATTTGACAGATATTTATTCAGGAGTTAAGTAGTCAGTAAAATAAGGAAAAATATTCGTCTGTTTTTACTTTCTTTATAAAAATAAAATCTAGGTACTCATTTAATTAATTCTTATACTTTTAGTAAGTAATTGCAACATAATTTTATCTAAACAATTATTTATGTGTTTATTATACAAATTAATTTTTAACGATTCCGTTCTTTGACATCTGCAAATCGCGAAATTCAGTTCTCCCTCTGCTCCCATCGTGGACAGACGTAGAACAGCTCCCCTCTGCTTCTTAGCGAATACTGTCTGATTGTGCTTGTGGGGCCCGTTGGCTTGCACCTGTCACAAACTAGCTGTATGCGCATTGTCCCCAGTGATTTTTATTCTGGGTTTAAATCTGGAAACAGCTTATAATTTACCTAAAGTTGATAGTATTATCAAGATGAATATGGACACGACATCGGCAGCTGGATCTTCAAAAGATATTACTGACTGGAACCGAGAGGAGATAGAAATTATTAATCTCATCAAGGGAGGCTTAAACCCCAAGAACGTTCCAGCATTAATCAAGATGTACCCGAAGATCTACAATTATGTCCAGCAAGGTAAGAGTTTTAACGATATTATGACCGGAAGTAAGGACCAGGAAATGCAGGAAAATGAACTTAATCCTAATGTAAACCCCCCCTAAAAAATCTAAAACTAATGATGAATTTACTGCTCCCCCTATTAGGAAAACGGCTAAAAGGACTATTGATAATAGTAATTCGACATATAATGTTAAATTAGGAAATAGGTTCGCAATCTTCAATCAGCAACCTATAGAAAGTAATTCAAACTCTGATAAAGATAAAGATAATTGCCAGGAAAAAGTAATTAAAATAAAGCACATTACTATTGCTAAGCATGATAATTATAGAAATACCCTAAATGACTTAGAAAAAGCAAACACGAAATTTCATGCTAAGATTAGCGGAAATTTCATCAAAATACACCCGGAAACGACTGAGGACCATAGATTAATTACTAAATTCATGAAAGAAAATGATATTGAAGGTTACATTCTGCCACTTGGGCAAACCAGACCCTTGAAAAAAGTAATTCGTGGCCTACCAATTGATACCACTACTGATGAAATTGTAGAAGTCCTGACTGAAAAATACGGGTTCCAAATTCTTAAGTGCGTCCAGATGATAAGTAGAAGAACCAACCTAAAACTTCCCTTATTTTTAATTCACCTCTCCCCTATACCTGTAGCAATGATATAATCAACTTAAACAAACTTCTTCATTTTAAAATAACTATTGAAAACTATCGTTCCCCCTTCAATATCATGCAATGCCACAGATGCCAGTACTTTCATCACCATAGTGAGCATTGCATGATGAAAGAGCGATGCGTTAAGTGCGCCGGTCCTCATAACAGTAAAGAATGCGAGAAAGGTGAAAATCTTGAGCCTGATCAACTGAAATGCTGCAACTGCGGTGGTCAACACGTAGCTAGTTATAGAGGCTGCCCTAAATTTCCCAAACCAAAAATTAATCAGAATACTGTAAATAATAATTATCGCAACAGAACTTATTCTAGTGTCATTAATAATATCCCCATCCAAACTGAAAAACCTAATCAACCCAACGAATCTGCTCCAGACAGTTCTGGAAACGTTTCTAGACCCCTCAACACCCAATTCAGAAAAATTAACCCCAATCATAATCAACTAGAAGGCATAAGTGAAGTTAACGCTATTATAGGAGAAATCAAAAATATGTTAGGCATAAATCACTTCAGTGAACTGGCGAGTAAATTAGCTGACATTAGAGACGGTATGAAGAAGTGTAGTACTAAAGAACAAGCCCTAATGTTTTTCATTAGTCGAACTGAAATTCTAAGTACCTCCGCTCCGTAATGGCTGCCTCACTAGCTTCTTGCTGTCTTCGCATGGTTTCCCCCCACCCTCGTGTCCTTCTCCTTCTGCAATTTCATTGGCTCTCAGGATCCAATGAAATTTCTCCCTTCCCCAAGCTGGATCCTCCAGTACTATAGTCACTTTCTTCAGCTTCTCTTCTCCTCTTCCCATTTTGTTGGCTGAAAAAAAAAAACTTAATTAGTAACTCTGTCCTTACTTTCGTGCCATAACTATTGTTATTTCTCTAGACCATGTGTTCCAGTACACTGGCTTAGAGGGCTTGGCCCAGGAAAGCCAGTAAATGAAGCTCCAGTGCGATGTCCAGTGCGATGTACATCTGCCAAAATTAAATATAAGAAACTGAAAGAACTTTCCGACTGCAGGAAATTTACGAATGGACAAAAACTGGGAGAAATGTGAAAATTATACTTAAGAAATCTTAAATGCAATATTTGAATTCTATATAATTATTTCCTTCATACAGAAGTTAAACAATTAAAATATAATTCTACAAGTTAAAGGATGAAAAATATAATCTTATAAGTTAAACAATGATAATTATGCAATCGAATAAAATCTTATACTTACCCCTAAACAGATGTGACTAAAAAATATTAAAAATTAATAGTTATCATAATTTGAAAATAATTTTAAAGAGCTGCGCAGTATGCTTATACACAGTTACCAGAGATATGTTATATATGTTGTATAAATTAAAAAAGTTTAAATGTTTAAAACAGACAAAAGTATGCGACATAGTAATATTATAAAATATAAAATATAACAGAATATTTTCCCTACATAAGAATCCTCACAGAATCAGTGAAATGATTCAATCTTTAAATTTACGTCTTTAGATCAAAATGAGTTATGATCGGTATCTAAAATTAATTCACCTTGAAAAACACAGTATGATGAAATAGAATCTCTTTGCACTTTCTAGTATAGGATTAAGCAAAGGACTGGGATAAACACACACGCACATACATATATGTAATATATTAAAACTATTTAACTTGAATATTTCCTTAAAAACCTCCTCTATCAAATTCTAATACCTTAAAATATTTTTCTCAGCCTCTAGATGACTTAATCAAAGGAGCGTTCTCGACTTAAAATTATTCCGATACATTTTCCAAAGCTTTTATCCTATAGATGTAATTCTATCTATTCAACACATTCCCATATATATATATATATATATATATATATATATATATATATATATATATATATATATATATATATATATATATAAATCTCTTAAAAAGTATTTAAACTGTCCACGCTTGATTACTTTTAATCAAATCATGTTATAGAAAATAATTTAGAAATTATCTAAAATTCCTGTCATAAATTTATTTTATTGTTTTTGTGTATGTTTCTTTATGCGGAAAGCTCCTTTACCATGTTATTATTATTAAATACCAGATAATACTTACCATGTTATTATTATTTTCTTTCATTTTGCAAGGACAAAAAACTGCTGTATTATTTGTTATTATATTGTTACTAAATGCTACAGAGGAGTGAATGAGTTGAGCTTGTGAGTAAATGCAATATTATTATATTTTTATATTGTTTTCTGGGTGTTTGTTAAGTTCAATTAGATCTAAGATACAACGCCATGATATAGATTAAACCTATTAATTTAATTTGTAATTTTACAATCGCGAATGTATAAGTGCATGTGTCCAATCTAACAGATAATTTCGATGCTTAAAAAAGGATAATTTGTTACTCTTTTATGTTACCACAAACACGTTTTTTGCAATATCAAAATATATAATATACAACAGTACTACACCCGATGATTTTTGGCCCTTGATATTTTAAAATGGGAACAATAAAAAATTATGTAAGTTATAAAAATTCCTACGGTTGCATGAATAACTAATTTTACTCTAGAAAATGAAAAATTAACATGTCATGAAATTTGTAGAGCCATAAAGTGTTAAACATATATACTGGTCGGACATATAATGGGTCAATTGGAGATCATTGGAGATGAAAATTAAAGTCACAGATGAAGAATTAAATGTCTTTTTTATTGTTATTTACCACTAGAAGGTATGATAAAACTTCAATGAGTAAAAATAAAAGTTAAAATAAAATAACTACTTTCATGAGACGCAGTTTCTTTTGGTTTAATATACATCATGCTAATATTAAACTTTTCTCATTTTTTATTCTCCCCTACACTGTACAAACAATTCTAATAACAAATCCTAATTCTCAAAAATACCTCAAGAAATAGCAATGATAACATCATAGAATGGAGGTATAGTATATTTCCTAATTAAAATATTGAACCAAACACACATATGAATATATACCTTTTCGTGTTTGTATACTTTTATAAAACTTAATCGTCATTATATATTTCCTCCTTATTAGCAATGGTGAACTGAATATAAAAAGAATATCTTATATCAGGATTTATATAAGCTTAATGCTTAATTTGGTCTGGTGATTTATTCCGATTGTTTTAAGACATATTTCCTATGTATTACCGAATACGGGGGATAAAATACTAACATAAAATGCAATATACACGTTTTCTTACTAGATATTCTGCAGTAAATAGTGATATTATGCTACGTATGAAGAGGGCTATTTCAGTATTCTGTTTTTTATAGAGGAGTCTAGAAATAAAATATATTCAAACACAACCAACACATCAATGCTTTATGTAGGTTAGTTTATTCAGTCAATAATAACCTATCATCAAAAATATATTTTCTCAAATCTTTATTAAACTATTCGGCGTTTAGTGAGAGGGTAGCTTAATAGAGGGATTACTGAATGGAAGGATATGAGCAATAAAGTGTGATCCTAGCGTTTATAATTTATTATGCAATGATGAATATATATTAATCCTATTTGTGTATTATAATATACGGACTTTTTGTATATATAAGAAGTAACATTTTTGTATTTTTTAATTTCATGGATATTTCATTATTGACTGCCTTGAATATAGCCCGTTTGCAGTATATTATTTTTCTTCGTTTATTTTTATTGTGGAAGGAAAACATAAGAAAACATAAGCTATTACATAAAATTTTACATAAAATCGAGATTTTAAATGATAACACTTCTTCTTTTACTCCCTACAAAGAAGTAATAAATACAAAGTATTTAAAAGTATTTCATGCAAACCAAATATTTATGTTTCTATTCTTTAAAATGAACATTAAATACATTGTTTCAACTGTTGTAACAGTATTTTTGCAAATGTGTAATAATACGTTAATATTCTTAAGATGCATGATTGCTGATATGTAGCATTAATGGTTGTTATACTGAGAATTTTTAAGTTTGCATTTGATTGAAATTCTATATACAGTTTGATAATTATAAGTTATAACAATCCTGAATATAAAATGTTTACATATTATGACTAATTATTTTGTAGATATAGCATTAATGTCTAAGTTTAATTTTAATATAGAAGGTAAACATAAGAAAACATATGCAGATACTTCACATAAAATCAAAATTTTAAATGATATCACTGCTTGTTTTACTACTTACAAAGAAGTAATGAATGCATAGTATTTAAAATTATTTCACGTAAATCAAATAATTATAAATCTGTTTCATAAAAAAGAACATTATTCAATTAGAAGATTATTTCAATTTTTATAAAAGAATTTTTCAGCTGTATAATACGTTAATATTTCAAGATGCATTATTGCAGATAAGCTGCGTTAATGGTTGTTATATCTAGTATTTGTAAATTTGAATTTGAAATAAATATGCAGGTGCACAATAAAAATTTTTGCACTCCTAAATATAATTGTTTTAACATATTATGGCTAGTCATTTTGCAGATATGTTTTTAATTATTTTACATTAAATCAAATTTTAACTCTCTTTTCATATGCATGTGGTGAACATATTAGTTTGTACTGTCCTGTAAATTCTCTGATCGAATCCCCTGACGATGAGTTGACCAGGTGGTGGTTGGTATTTTTCCTCACCCCCTATAGTTCTTTCAGCTGTTATAAACATCTTAACTGATTTTTGCTGATGTTGGGTGTTTGCTCTCCAACCCAAACCAAACAAATTGCAACATCATTTATTTATGTTATATATTTTCGTTTCCAACACTACTTCTTCCCCCTAAGCTTTACAGCCGAGTGCTAAACAGAGCTGCTTCAGTTAGTTTAAACCATTTAGATCTATACAATGCCATTTTCTTTGAGCATTTGACATGAATATTCTTTGCATATTCTGGTCATTTTTAATGAAACGTTAATACTTTTTACTGGAATTTCATATTTGTATATCTGTATGTGTACTAGCAATCTTACATCATGTAAAAAAATATTGATCTTTATTTATTAGGCTCTCTGTATTTTTGTTGTATTCCTATATTAAAAGCATAGACTGTTTAATTTTTTTTATTTTTAAACTGTTTTCTTTTAAATTTCTGTTGTTTGAAAGTTTTACATGCTTACTAAATATTTTATATTCAATTATGACCATACAGTTTGATGTTTTTATTTTCAGTTTTCTTTTTGGGTTTCAAACCTTCGTTTAACTCTCTTGTCATCTGTGATTTACTGTACTATATTATGTTCTCCCAATTTTTGTACTATTTCTATATTATTTCATATTCTTCATATTCCTCTTACTTTTACTGGTCCAAATATATTTCTCAATACTTTTCTCTCAAGAAATCAACAGTTTATTTTCTTCTGTCTCGATACTATATCAAACGGATTAGTGTTTTATTTATTAATTAGTGTTTTGCAAAGCTTAATACTCAGCAGATTCGATTTCATTTGTTTTCTGAATAAAATAAAAACTCTCTTTGTCATATTCATTTCGTTACTAATTTCCGTTGTAATATCATTATTGATATTTCTCTATATTTTAACTGGATTGCACTTACAAAGCTATAATTTAAGTAAAATATGGTTTAGTTCATGGGTAAAGCGTGGGTAAGAAGTGTCTTCGCTGGGTAATATTTCTGGAAAATATATTTATAATTAATTTGTATAATGTGAAAATTTAAATATATATTAACAATATATTATGTTGATTGTAGACTCCATAGAAAATAGACGCTTTTCATTTATTAGAAAAATGAAATGCAGTAAAATCATGAATAGAAATAATTAATTTAAAAAACTAAGCAAAAATAATGTATGACTGTAGTTTTTTGGATGATTCGTGTATAATAAGAGAATAATATTTAAAATTTATATAATCCAAACATTGTTTTTAAAATGAACACATATATTTCATCACTTATTATTTTAATTTCTAAACCGTTGCATTGTATATTAATATTTCCATTATATTTTTATTGAAATAAAAGAACTAAACGAGATATACAATTCAGGTGTGTGTGAGTACATTCTAGAACTAAAATCATTTTTTTTAAACTCATGAAATTCGTAAATAATTTTAAATCACGATATATATTTTTGAAGTACAACAAGTACGGGAGTGTAATGTTTCAAGCAAGCCTCACTAAATGTTCAAATACGTAATAGCTAGAGCAGTATTTTTAGGAAGATATAGACTTCTAATCACATTAAACTACAGTCATAAATTATTTTGAACAATCATTTGTACTTTGGATTTTGTATTTTGGGCAATGGAACTATTTTGGACTAATTAATCATTTGTACTAATTTTAATTTTCGAACATTCTATTTAAAATGAATACATATATTCCATTACTTATTATTTCAATCTCTAATCCGTAGTATTGTATATTAATATTTCCATCATATTTTTAATTGAAATAAAACAAGTAAAATAGATGTAATATTCAGGTGTGTGGGAGTATATTCTGGTACTAAAATCAAACTCATGAAATTCGTGAATGGTTTTAAATCACGAAATATATTTTACATGCAAGAGAGTGTAATATTTCAAGGAAACCTCGCTGAATGTTTAAAAAAGTACTACCAATTTTTACAACGATATAGATATTTTATTACATTCAACTACATTCACAAATAAAACCTAAAGACTTTTAGAACTATTTTGTACAATCATTTGTACTAATTATAATAATTCAGAAAACCTCCAAAAATTTAAATGAACTGCATATTGATGGATTTGTTAATGAATATGCAACAGTAATTATATTTACTAATTACAACTAGCTAACTTAAACTTCTGACATATATATATATATATATATATATATATATATATATATATATATATATATATATATATATATATATATATATATATATATATATATATATATATATATATATATATATATATATATATATATATATATATATATATATATATATATATATATATATATATATATATATATATATATATATACATATATATATACATATATATATATACATATATATATATATATATATATATATATATATATATATATATATATATATATATATACATATATATATATATATATATAATATATATATATATATATATATATATATATATATATATATATATATATATATATATATATATATATATATATATATATATATATATATAGTGTTTGTGTGTGTGTATGATGATGTAATATTTATTTAAGAACTCATACTTTATTATTTTTATGTTTGTCATTATTAAGAATGTGATTTTAAATAATGAGAGGACACCATCATTAATTTGCAAAACTAACAATCACAAATAGAATAAATTAGTTACAAATGAAATATTTTCTGGTGCAATACGGTTTTTTTTTTCTTTGTGTTAGAATTTTCTACTCATTCCAGAAAAATAATCGTTGTGCTTTTCATATATGTTCCAGACAATTACCAGCGACTAAACTACACCTTCCTCTATTGTCAAAAATTTTTATTTTTCCGAAATCCCCCCTAAGTTTTTAGGAATCTTGTCGTAATAATAATAATGAAAGCTGCAAAATACTCACACGTGTCAAATATTAATTCGATCCTGACAACCACATCTGTTCGTGACACAGACAGCTAATTATTGAATAAATCCTTTTTATATAAGGCTGTCGTTGATTTTTCTCATTTTGGCACTTGAGTTTCTCCAGTGATCTCCTTCTACGTAAAGAACAGTTGTTCAAAAATTATAAAAGTGCACTAAAATTCTAAATTTATGGTTTCTTTAATTTCTGTGTACAATTATAATTTGTTTGCTGTGACATTCTGTAATTAATGATTTTCAAGATTCGTAATATTTATCAATTGTTTATTTTAATTAAAAAACTTTTCAAACAGCTTTCAAGAAATATTTAAAAAAATAGATTAATCTCTTTTTAAAATAAGATCTGTCATGGAACCATTCATTTTCTATATTTTCACTGAAAATTATCCTTTATATCTTAAAAATATAAAAGATTGTAAAAAGTGAAAAACATTTTTAATCTTCATGAATTAAATTAATGAAACTTCTATAGATTAGCCGAAAATATTAGTGCATTATTGTAAATTGTGGTGTATAGTTATATTTGTTGTCATTTTTCTGTATAGTTATTATTCTTGTAATTTTTCTGTATAGTTATATTTGTTGTCACTTTTCTGTATAGATATATTTTTTGTCAGTTTTCTGATGAATAATTTTAATATAATGTCATATTTTATGTTGAATTTTACATTTTATCACGATTTTATATTTTATGCTAAAACCATTTAATTTGTACATTTTATGGACAAAATTTTTTATAATAATGCAACCTGAATTAAATTTAAAATTTCGAAATAGATCAATATATAATTAAATGCAATGAGATTTATTTCATTAAAATCTATATTTTGTTATATCGTTACAAAATCATCCTTTATAGCTGAAAATATAAAAGATTGTAAAAAGTGAAAAACAGTTTTAATCATAAATTAAATTAATGAAATTTCTAGAGATTAGCTGAAAAAATTAGTTCATTATTGTAAATTGTGATGTATAGTTATATTTGTTATCATTTTTCTGTATAGTTATAGTTGTTGTCATTTTCTGTATAGTTATATGTGTTGTCAGTTTTCTATATACTTATATTTGTTTTTAGTTTTCTGATTAATAATTCTTAAAAGTTTTATTATAATGTCATATTTTATGTTGAATGTTTATTATCACTTTATATTTTATGCTAAAACCATCTAATTTTGTACGTTTTAAGGACAAAAATTTTTTACAATGATACAACCTGAATTAAATTTAAAATTTCGAAATCGATCAATATATGTTTAAATGTAATGATATTTGTCTCATTAAAATCTATATTTTGTTATATATCGTTACAAATCATCCATTATAGTTGAAAATATAAAATATTGTAAAAAGTAAAAAACAGTTTTAATCTTCATAAATTAAATTAATGAAACTTCTATAGATTAGCTGAAACAATTACAGTATTAGTGTAAAATATAATTATATTTGTTTTGAGTTTTCTGATTAATAATTCATAAAAATTTTATTTTAATGTCATATTTTATGTTGAATTTTAGATTTTATGTCATTTTTATATTGTATGCTAAAATCATCATATTATGTATATTTTAAGGAGAAATCAATTTTTTTATAATAATACAACCTGAATTAAATTTAAAATTTCGAAATCGAGCAATATATTTCATTAAAATATATATTTTGTTATATATCTTTACAAAATCATCCTTTTAGATTGAAAATAGAAAAGATTGTAAAAATTGAAAAAAAGATTTAATCCTCAAGAATTAAGATAATGAAACTTTTATAGATTAGCTGAAATAATAGCGTAATATTGTAAATTGTGAAGTAGAGATATATTTGTTGTTAATTGTATGATTAGTAATTCATAAAAATGTTATTATAATAACATATTTTATGTTGAATTTTGGATTACATGTCCACTTTATATTTTATACTAAAACCATACTATTATACATATATAAAGACAAAACAAACTTTTTATAATGATACAACCTGAATTAAATTTAAACTTGTGATTTATTACATTAAAATTTACGTTATATATCGTTTCACAATATAAAAATAATTCCTTTAAATTGATATATTTCATATTTTCGTTAAAATGAATTAATATAAATAAATGAATAATATGAATTTTTCAGTGATTCGTTTAAAATAATATTTTACAAATCTAGTTTAATTTGACAGTGTTTTAAGACTATATAATGATTAGAAACGCATAATAAATATTTTTACCATGATTCTGTACTTTTTGTTTTCTTCCAATGCCTTCACTGTTAAAGTTTTTCTGTTAGTATTATAATTGACTCATAAAGAAGAAAATGGAATACATAAACGAGACCGTTTGAAAAATATGTGAATGGATGGCATATACTGCTGGATAATTTTCAAGAAGTTTCTATGAATTTGGAGCTTCATGAACATGACAAACATCTTGTAATTATATTGCCGTTTTATATAACATTAAATATCACGTATGAATTTAAAGTATATAAAGAAATACAGAATATAATTTTAAGCAATTATTAAGTCCATTAATGATGTAAATATATATTTTTATTAAGTTTAAAATTTTACTCATATTTTCTTGATTTTCACCAGCTTATAAAAATATCCTTGTTAGAAATTAATGATCTAAATAAAAAAATGTTTGTTTTAATTCTAAATACAACAAGATCATTTTTCATAGATAATTTTAACATTTTGAATTTCTTTATAAATACTTGATAAATTTATATATTCATTTATGGGAGTTAATATTTTAGAAAAATCAATTTTATTCATAATACTTAATCTCAACCAAATGTAAGTAAAATGAGATGCTTTTTTATACACATTTAAAAATAACTAAAAGAAATTGAGAAAATTCTATAATAATTTGAATAGAATGGTTTTTAGAAAGAAATGTAAAGGAATTCATATTTTTGATTTAATTCAAAATTTTAATTCAATTTTAATTCATATTAAAACTTCCACGAAGTTTTATCCATCGTACAGGATTTATAATGAACTAAATGAGTGTAAAGTCACACCAAAACAGGGAAGAATTCACTAAGCAGAGTGTGAAAAATTTAAAAGACAAGGTTATTTTATGGCAAGAGAGTTCGTAGATATAATATTTTCAAAATTAAACATATAACAGCTGATATAAATTTCTATTGTAGTATCTATGCATAATCTCATTTTTAGTAATAATACATAAATTTTCGAAGATAAACATTTAAGTTACATTTAAAAATTTTTTATTACATGTTAAGTATATTTTAGTGTATATTCAAAAATGATTGCTATTTCTGGAAAATATATTTATAAATAGTTTGTATAAGAGGAAATTTTAAAAATATATTAACAATATATCATGTTGATTGTAGACTCCATAGAAAATAGACGCTTTTCATTTATTAGAGAAATGAAATGCAGTAAAATCATAAATAGAAATTATTAATTTACAAAACTAAACAAAAATAATCTATGGCTATAGTTTTTCGATGATTCCTGTATAATAAGGGACTAATATTTAAAATTTATATAATTCAAACATTGTTTTTAAAATGAACACATATATTTCATTACTTATTGTTTTAATTTCTAAACCTTTGCATTGTATATTAATATTTCCATTATATTTTTATTGAAATAAACGAACTAAAAGAGATATAAAATTCAGGTGTGTGTGAGTACATTCTAGAACTACAATCATTTTTTTTAAACTCATGAAATTCGTGAACAATTTTAAATCACGATATATATTTTTGAAGTACAACAAGTACGAGAGTCTAATGTTTCAAGCAAGCCTCACTCAATATTCAAATACGTAATAGCTAGAGCCGTATTTTTAGGAAGATATAGACTTCTAACCACATTAAACTACATTCATAACTTATTTTGGACAATCATTTGTACTTTGGATTTTGTATTTTGGACAATGGAACTATTTTGAATAATCATTTGTACTAATTTTAATTTTCAAACATTCTATTTAAAATGAATACATATATTTCATTACTTATTATTTCAATCTCTAATCCGTAGTATTGTATATTAATATTTCCATTATATTTTTAATTCAAATAAAACAAGTAAAATAGAGGTAATATTCAGGTGTGTGGGAGTATATTCTGGTACTAAAATCAAACTCATGAAATTCGTGAATGATTTTAAATCACGAAATATATTTTACATGCAAGAGAGTGTAATATTTCAAGGAAACCTCGCTGAATGTTTAAAAAAGTACTACCAATTTTTACAACAATATAGATATTTTATTACATTCAACTACATTCACAAATAAAACCTAAAGACTTTTAGAACTATTTTGTACAATCATTTGTACTAATTATAATAATTCAGAAAACCTCCAAAAATTTAAATGAACTGCATATTGATGGATTTGTTAATGAATATGCAACAGTAATTATATTTACTAATTACAACTAGCTAACTTAAAATTCTGACATATATATAAACATATATATATATATATATATATATATATATATATATATATATATATATATATATATATATATATATATATATATATATATATATATATATATATATATATATATATATATATATATATATATATATATATATATATATATATATATATATATATATATATATATATATATACATATATATATATATATATATATTATATATATATATGTATATATATACATATATATATATATAAATATGTATATATATACATATATACATACATATAATATATATATATACATATATAATATATATAATATATATATATATATAGTGTTTGTGTGTGTATGATGATGTAATATTTATTTAAGAACTCATACTTTATTATTTTTATGTTTGTCATTATTAAGAATGTGATTTTAAATAATGAGAGGACACCATCATTAATTTGCAAAACTAACAATCACAAATAGAATAAATTAGTTACAAATGAAATATTTTCTGGTGCAATACGGTTTTTTTTTTCTTTGTGTTAGAATTTTCTACTCATTCCAGAAAAATAATCGTTGTGCTTTTCATATATATTCCAGACAATTACCAGCGACTAAAGTACACCTTCCTCTATTGTCAAAAATTTTTATTTTTCCGAAATCCCCCCTAAGTTTTTAGGAATCTTGTCGTAATAATAATAATGAAAGCTGCAAAATACTCACACGTGTCAAATATTAATTCGATCCTGACAACCACATCTGTTCGTGACACAGACAGCTAATTATTGAATAAATCCTTTTTATATAAGGCTGTCGTTGATTTTTCTCATTTTGGCACTTGAGTTTCTCCAGTGATCTCCTTCTACGTAAAGAACAGTTGTTCAAAAATTATAAAAGTGCACTAAAATTCTAAATTTATGGTTTCTTTAATTTCTGTGTACAATTATAATTTGTTTGCTGTGACATTCTGTAATTAATGATTTTCAAGATTCGTAATATTTACCGATTGTTTATTTTAATTAAAAAACTTTTCAAACAGCTTTCAAAAAATATTTAAAAAAATAGATTAATCTCTTTTTAAAATAAGATATGTCACGGAACCATTCATTTTCTATATTTTCACTGAAAATTATCCTTTATATCTTAAAAATATAAAATATTGTAAAAAGTGAAAAACATTTTTAATCTTCATGAATTAAATTAATGAAACTTCTATAGATTAGCCGAAAATATTAGTGCATTATTGTAAATTGTGGTGTATAGTTATATTTGTTGTCATTTTTCTGTATAGTTATTATTGTTGTCATTTTTCTGTATAGTTATATTTGTTGTCACTTTTATGTATAGATATATTTGTTGTCAGTTTTCTGATTAATAATTTTAATATAATGTCATATTTTATGTTGAATTTTACATTTTATCACGATTTTATATTTTATGCTAAAGCCATTTAATTATGTACATTTTAAGGACAAAAAAATTTTTTTTTATAATAATGCAACCTTAATTAAATTTAAAATTTCATAATAGATCAATATATAATTAAATGCAATGAGATTTATTTCATTAAAATCTATATTTTGTTGTACATCGTTACAAAATCATCCTTTATAGCTGAAAATATAAAAGATTGTAAAAAGTGAAAAACAGTTTTAATCATGAATTAAATTAATGAAACTTCTAGAGATTAGCTGAAAAAATTAGTTCATTATTGTAAATTGTGAT
>CM063504.1:155901127-155908627 GCA_032207245.1 Pardosa pseudoannulata | reverse complement strand
TATATCTGGTAAATCTGATCTAGAGTTCAATACACAGTGTATAGTGAAGAAATTATCTGGTTGCAATTGGTTATGCGGTGTTAAAATTCATTTCCCTATTATATCTTCTCAAATTTGGTTTTAAAATTTATTAACTATAATATGATTCACAATAAATATGTTATATATAAAAGTTATATGGAGAATTTATAGGTAAAATTAACTATTGCTTCATGTGTAAATGGTACTAAATTTGCACATTTTCTTGATTGGTTGAGTAAATTTCTCCTGTGAATACACAAATATTTGCACACAAATACAAATATTTTACAAATATTTCTTCTTATATTTTTAAAGTTACATTCAGCGTGAAATTGATTTTACTGCGATACTATAAGATGACTCTTAAAGAATTGTTATTAAAATATAATAAACGTATTCTAGAAAATAGTATTTTTCAAAGTAAATAGATATTTTTTCAAAATTTATGAATACATTCTTTAATTCCAATCACGAATACATAATTATGATAAAAATGTTAACAATCAACAAATAATTCCTTAAAATTAATTTTAAATTTGTAATACAAATTTTCCATTACATTATTCAGTTAAATTTTGTATTGTTTTGGAAGAACAATACTACAATTAACTATAATTTAAAATATTAAATATGCTTTAAAATATGTCTGGAATAATATTTTATGTATAAGATATTTGTACAATCAGAGAATGATATATAATAAGAAAGCTTAATTCACTTAAGTTTCGCTATTGCAGTCATGTATTGTAAGCTTAGAGAAAGCAAAGCATTTTTTTTTCTTGTGTAAAAATATTAAGATATCTTCAAAACTCATACACAAAATCTAATAAGATGAATAGTATATTTTATTTCGAAATTTCTTCTTTATCGCAGAACCATAGCTTGAACTATATTAGTTAATTTTATAATTTTCTCTTTGTTGGTCAGAGGCAGCACCTGCATATCTAGAATAAGATGAATTATCTAGAATAAGATGAATTTTAAATATATAAATATAAATATTCTTCAATAAGTAAATAAACTTATTCCAAAAAAACCAGTCTAAAAATATATTTACTAACACTTTTCCCATATATATTTGACGAATATTTATTCTATTTCCAAGGCTGCTAAACTGATACTACAAAAGATATAAAAATGTGAGTAAAAAGGCTTCTAGAAAATTGATTTTTTTAAAGTTATATCTAATTTTAAAATATTTAAGTACAAAAGATAATTTTCTTTGGCTAATATTTTTCTTTTCAAATACAAACAAATTATCTAACATTTATCTAAATTTCGTCTTAGAAAATTTATATTTGATTAATCAGTAAAGTTTGATATTATTTAATGTTACAATTAAAGTATTATTAAATTTAGCTTAAAGTTTCTATTGTATTAATATAAAGTATCTATTGTGTAATCTGATAAAATGAATATCTATTGTATTATTATAAAGAATCTATTGTGTAAATCTGATAGAATGAATATCTATTCCATTATTAGAATATAAATGTTAGGAATTTAATTGCTTAGAAACTATAAATTTTAATGTGCAGCTTAATACGCTTTTAAATATATACTTAATTCCGCGATACAAACTATATGTTGCATGATTCGGTAAAAGTACATAATTTTATGACAGTAACAATTTTATTGAAAATTTATACTGCTACGGAAAAGCAAATAGAAAAAAAAAATCGTATTGGATTTTTAGTAATTCATTGCTTATCGAAGAGCAATCGCTTGGGACTACAAAACTACATTAGTTCATTTTATTTTCCCCTCCTATGGTCAGAGGCCGCAGCTGCAATAAATGCAATTTTTATGATCCATCGATGAAACCTTATCAAGAATTCAACACAGAGTGTAAAGTGAAGAAACAATGTGGTGCCCAGGGCTATGCGGCTTTTAAATTCATCTACTTTATTTTATCTCCTAAAAGTCCTGTTATAAAATTTATGAAGCTAGATATGCTCAGTTTTGAGAGAAATATTTGATATAAAGACTTTTATAAATATTTTTTTCTCCCAAGAAAATATTTTCAAGGTGTGTTTATAAATACAGTTAACTAAATACAATTAGTATTTTTAATCCATCATGAAATAAATATGTTGCAGTGTTTAAATTTTTCTCGAAATTGGGTTTTCAAAGCACAGGATGCTGATATTTTTGATTAGATTTTTAGAGATATATTTTGTTGAATTTGGATTTTCTTCAAAAAAAAAGTATGAAGTGATTCTTAAAATTATCATGAAAAGTATTATAATAGAGTGTTATATTTTTAAAAAGAAATATCTATTGTATAGCGGTGGCCCAAGTATTAAAAATGAGAAAGGAATTAAAAGAGGGCTATGTCAGTTAGAAATTTTAAATGACATTTATTTGAACTTTTGCTAAAAATTTATATTTTATTCTTCGATAACATTCTTTTAATATATTCTTGAAACAAAACAATTGTATCCAAATTTAATAAATAATTTTAATATATAATTATGTTCAACTGAAGACTTCCCATGAAATTATTTTAGTAGCGCCCCCATTGAGAGTTAAAAGAAATATCCATAAATTACAAAATTTGTTTATCAAACATAAATACAAAAGTATGTTTTATGGTTTGAGGCATTACAATTTGTAGTCAATTTATTATAGATTAACAAGGGATTGTAATCTATCTGGTAAATTCAACAGGAATTTTGGTCGCCATTTTATGCTTTTTATATTATATTTAAAATTAACTAGTATTTTCATTTTCTTGGAAAAAAATATATACGTTTCAGTGTTCGCATGACATAACATTTTATTTCACTGGATGTTATGTATTTCCACTTGGTTAAAGTGGCGCTGATGAAGTAATGTGAAACAAGTAACGTTTCTTATTTCAAGAGACTAATAGTCGAATGTTTTTTTCAAAAAGTTAGATAAATTCTTAGGAGTATAATTTTAGCCAAATATCTTGCTCTCAGAGTGACTCCAAGAAAACAAAGGAAATTTCGATAGCATGTGTGTTTGAAAACTCAAAGAGCTCATCTATACAACAAATATGTTTTCCTCGTCTTCACAAGAGCTATCTATCCTCTTCGCTACCAGCTATATAAAATTGCATAAATATCATATTTTTTCGTGTTAAATATTATGAAATACTTTAAAGTTTTCAAGTAAATATGTATTTTAAATGGCGGCATAATAGGGGACAAAAAATTTTAGGTACACATATGTGTACCTAGGTTCTCAATTATACCGAAACATAATAATCTTTGAAATGAAAAAAGACTGCTTAAGGACGCATATTTTTATACATTGCAGCATTATTATCACTTTAAAAGTACAATGCTGTTATTATAATGTTAGAATCACAAAATATTTTTCAAATATAATTTTTATTATATAGTACATTATCTTGGGGGCACAAAATATTTTTTCAAATATAACTTTTTACTATACTATGCTCCATTTTTTAAAATTGATTTTTCGCTATATATAGAAAAATATTATTGCAGAAAAGTAAATAATTGTACTTACTATATTGTTAGAATTTAAAAAAACCACAAGATTTGTATTTTATAGGAGAAAAAAAAAACAATTTTCGATTTCAATTTTTATTGAGTGTAGTATTTCAATAAGCAGTTAATTTTCATTATACATAGGCACGTTTTATATTTAACCCATATAACCCTCATCCTTGATTTACATACTTCTAATCTACACTTTGACTCATTTATTTCATCCATAAATTTTTGTGCATGGTCTACATTGGCCAGTCTGACCTCTTTGACTAGTTGATTGACAATATTCCTCTGTTTTTTGGAGGTTCATCTTCCTCTCAACTATCCCCTCTCATTTTCCTCTCTTTTCTTATGTTATTTTTTATATTTCATTTCATATATATTGAGAGCCTGTGCACCTACATTTTGTGTTTATTCAGGGATAAGAATTTTAATTTATTTGTTTTATGATAGCGCACATACCACACCAAGCAATTTGAAATAACAAGATCCACAAAATGACTGAACACTTACATTGGTCATTCCTTTGTTTGCATGTACACCTATAATAGGACAAATAGAGGTCGCATAAATCAATCCCACAGATTGATCCATTATAGGTCTGAACAACTGCTGACTGGGATAAGCTATTCTTTTTTTTCTCCTCCTTTGACCACCTCATGCAGTTTGATTCAGGTTCACCACCCAAATAAGAAGATAAAAATAAGACAACTTTGCTGGTTATACATTTTCAAAAGCACAGCGTTCCATTATTATTTACAAATTCATCCAATTCTCTTCTTTTTTAAGGATTTCAATTTTAGTTTATTTTGGGCTTTATCCAATTTGTTTGTCCTAATCGTGCCAACTGTAAAAATGTCCTTCTTCAAGAGATCCTCAGCACAATTAAGACTAGTCAAGTACCTGTCAGAGCTGCATGTTGCAAGTTGGATGGAATGCTTTCTGATAATGTCTTCACTACATTTCTACCAGAATCCTAATCTTAAATGCCCTAAATGGAAACAGAACCTTTTCTAACATACATTAGATAGTCGATAACTAAACCATTCCTTGAAGACGACACAAAGTTTTTTAGCCAATAGGATTGGACTTGCAGGGAACATATTGCTTCTAAAATTGCAGCGTTCATCAAAGGGAATCATTTGCTCATTAGTGGACAGATGTTTGGGCTTTGGTAAACTTAATAAGTTTTTCTAATTGGGTCAACAAAATGTCTTACTTTCCATAGTTTACCTGTGTTATTCTTCATACTTTCGGGGGCCTCATACTTGGCAAAATGCTAATTATTTCGCAACTCGTATAACCTGTTTCTGGACATGGTATCTTTGAACATCTGAATAAAAAGCTCTCTAGACCAATATATTTGTGCAAGGAGAAATCCTAATGTGTCCATTAATATTTTTAAGCCAACCAAATACATAATTTTATTAGAGTTCGTTTTAAGTGATCTGAGATTCCTCATTTGAACCAAATACAGATTCGTTTGATCTGCAATTTCCTCAAAAACTTTTAAATTGAAATACTCAAAGAAAGTATTTATGGGTGAAAGTGGCTCAGACAGATTTTCAACTTTGTCTTCCCCAGAAGATCGTCTCGGTGTCCTTCTAGAATTATTCAGATAAATTATTATTACTTTCAAGATAAAGTATTATTATTTAAGATAAGCTATTTAATAACTATTAAGTTATGAAGATGATTATATATTTTCAAAATTATTAAGATAAAATGAAAGAATTTAGAATTGTTTTCAACAAAGCATTTTGTTTTAAACTAAATCAGAAAACGTTTAGTTAGATATGTTTCTATGACTTCAAATAAAGGTGTAAAATTTCTTATTAGACTACATACTTCAATAAAACACATTATATATCTTGGATTTTTAAATTTCTCCTACTTTTCTTGAAAGGGTAGAACTCGTGGAAAATTAATTTAAATTAGGAATAATTGCAGATTCATCTCCGGAGTCACTTTCGTCAGCCGAACCAAGATTAAGTCAACCATTATTACTTTCATCAGATCTATCGGACAAATCACTTTGTTCCAAGAGAGCTTGTATTTATGCATCAGTCACAAACTCTAATGTAAAACTACGTGTAATATTGCTAAGAGATATTAACATCAATTTTCAGATACTTTTTCTAAAATTCGAATCAATATTATCAAAAATAAATTTTTTAAATAAAATAATATTATGTTTCCATAGTCAAAATTGATAAAAAAAAATCTCATAAAATATTGTAAATCAATTAAATCCCTTCAAAAGAGTATATTTGCTTAATTTTTGAGAGAACAGAAAGCACAAGCTATTAACACTAATTTTAACCATTTCGTACCCAGGTCGACATACGTGGACCTATATAAGTATCCCTCTCAAAAGCACAAAATGCAGGTTTAAATCTAAAAAAACTATTTTAACAAAAATTTTTTAAATAAAATAATATTATGTTTCCATAGTCAAAATTGATAAAAAAAATCTCATAAAATATTGTAAATCAATTAACTCCCTTCAAAAGAGTATATTTGCTTAATTTTTGAGAGAACAGAAAGCACAAGCTATTAACACTAATTTTAACCATTTCGTACCCAGGTCGACATACGTGGACCTATATAAGTATCCCTCTCAAAAGCACAAAATGCAGGTTTAAATCTAAAAAAACTATTTTAACAAAAATTTTAAACAATTTTCAATTAGAACACATTAATTATAGAACTTAGAAAACATTAAAAACAACTGAAATTTAATTATTTTACGAGCACGCTGATTCGACGCAATTTCTTACGAATCGCTTCAGAATAACAAATATTTCAGAGAAACTTCTGATTGCTGCTGCAATTTATTGGTATCAGTCAGAATCTTAGACATCCTCGCATGTGTACGTAAGTTGTTAACTACCATTTTTATTTTTCAGACGAAATAGTCGAGGTCCACATATGTGGACTGAGGTAGTGAAGCGGCTATAGTCGAAAATGCCATGCGTCTCTGTGTTGAGATTACAGCGGTTAAGGATTCCCCAAGCAATAATCCATACTAACGATAAGTAACGTCAGGTAAGTTAATTATTAAAAAATCGGTATATAACAACTTTTAGATTCTCCTGTAAAAACATTTTTCTGATATTTCTACTTCAAGAAATCTTTCTTTAGCATCAATATACTCCATTAGTATATTGTTATAATAATTTTAATTTCATGTATAATTATCATTTAAAATGTTCCCCATACTTATAGAAATATATGTAAAACACTCATAATAAAAATGAAAACTATAGTAATTTATGTATATATATATATATATATATATATATATATATATATATATTATATATGTGTGTGTGTGTGTGTGTGTAATAATTAATTTCTCTATTCACGATAATTATGTAGCCCCTATTATTTCTACTCCCGGGCTACTGAGTAAGGACAAGCTGAATCAAAGAGATAAACAAAAACTTTGTCAGCGAATTTAACAATAAAAGTTACTTTGGAATGGGAAAATTGAGCCATTTCCCAGAGGCAGCTAGAATGTGTGGTGAGTGGGTAGAAAATTTGCATCAAGTACAGAAAAAGCTTTGGGAAATGGACTAGTAGAATTTTAAGTCGATGAAACTCCTTTAATTAAGACATCTTTGTAGCTGGGGAAATCAATTTTAAGGAATAAGAATTTAAATAGGAAATATTTTAAGAGATATTAAAGTAAAACTCATTTGATACGTCACACACACACACACACAATTTACGGGTTATACAAAGATACATGTGTATGTATTTATTTCTAACGTGATTAGATTATTTAGATAGGACATTAATATTACTTTATTATTACATTAACTTTAACATTACATCTTATTTCATTATACAGATATTAACATAAAGCGGTCATATTATTTAAATAACACTGAGATTATGTAAAATGCTAATCAGTTTTATAATTTAAATTTTACCCTACGAAATAGTATAATCCTATTTAAATCTGCATTTCGTCTTAACTATTGTCTTC
>CM063504.1:155871127-155886127 GCA_032207245.1 Pardosa pseudoannulata | reverse complement strand
CTATGGAAAACCCTTGTTCATCATATGTTTATAATATTTAAATGGCTTAAGATTTTGTATCCAGTAGTTACGAAATAGCAAAATGCTAAACATTCAGACAAAAGGATTTTTAGCATTTTGCCTACGAGGCTATTGAAACTATTGCAAAATTTGCGAAATGCGTATATTCACACGAGAATACTGGTTTCTCTACAGAGGAAGTTCATATGATTTTAAAAAATGCTTAAAATTCCATACGAATTGTCATCTAAACCCCCCAATACTACTAAAAATAATAACACTACTAATAATAATTACTACTAATAGTTACTACTACTACTAATAATAATTAAACTACTAATTACTGTATATACTATATGCATTATATACTATATATAATATAGTATAATAATATGTACTATTACTATTACTAGTAACAATTATTACTACTATTAATAATTATAACACTATTTTTCTGGAAGTGGATTATACAAACCTAAACTTATTCATCACTTTTGCACCAAACAGCTACAAAAAAAACATAATGATGATATTTTAAGGACATCATTAAATTTGAATTTTTTCATGAATTTAAGACACACATATAAGAAGACTAAAATCTTTAAAGAACAGGATGGTTAGATTCATTTTTTTTTCGGACCTGTGTTTGCTCTCATAGATACGACATTTATTCATACTTAAAAATAAACGTTCTAAAAAGAATATTTTTTTTATTTAATGTTTTACTTACATTTCGTTTGCAATGATTGTAATTATGCATGAAACATATCTTACATTTACGTTTGTAGACAATAAAATATATATATATATATATATATATATATATATATATATATATATATATATATATATATATATATATATATATATATATATATTAACAGATAAAAATAAAATAAACATTTCTTTATATAAATTGGAAGCTATAAATGCAAACAATTAACTCATTTTAAGAAATATTAAATTGCAAACCATTCTTATTTATTTAGATTCTTCTATTTGTTATTTTATATTAGAAAAATATCTAGCATTATTAATGAATTATTAAAGCCTAAAGAGGAATAAATCTTTTAAATTTGTTTTGATTTATATAAATTGGAATTACTGCTTACTTCATAATAAAAAAATGATATATGAAAAGTAATTCCCGATATATTTAAAATTTTAAAATGTATTTCACCTAAGACACGTCTATATTCCTGATCTAAACCATATTTTCTTGCATATATATTTTATAGTTTTACATTTAAAAGAACGAAAGTTCAGCCTTTCTCGAGCTGCCCTAGAAAGATGAAAAAGTAATAAAACGGAAAGAATGTAGCGTAAAAATAACTTATGACAAAAAGCTCGAAAAAGAATAATTTTACCTCATCATTTTACTGTCTTGCACATGAAAAAATTCGAACTGAGATTTCCAATTCCCTTTCGTGTTATCATATTTCAGATGAAGAATACTACTGACTCTGATATCGAATATTTTAAGGAACTGGTCTATTCATTTTTTATGCTTAATTTTTCTTGTGTGATTTGGAAATTCATGATTATATATTTTTTGGAGAATGCGATGTTTTAAATAAAAAAAATACATCCTTTCAAGATGGAGTTGAAAATGTAATGTATCCGTTATTTTTTAAGAATGATATGAAAGATAAAATTAAATGTGTTATTTCAACGTTATTCAAAATTTATAAATTTATATGTATAAATGCATATATATATATATATATATATATATATATATATATATATATATATATATATATATATATATATATATATATATATATATATATATATATATATATATATATATATATATATATATATATATATATATATATATATATATATATATATATATATATATATATATATATATATGTATATATATATATATATATATATATATATATATTATATATATATATATATATATATATATATATATATATATGTATATATATATATGTATATATATATATATATATTATATATATATATATATATATATATATATATATATATATATATATATATATATATATATATATATATATATATATATATATATATATATATATATATATATATATATATATATATATATATATATATATATATATATATGAATATAATAGAAGAAATTTAAAATATAAACATTTTATAACAATTTATATGTATTTTTCAGGCTATATATTAATAAGTACTAAATTATATTATAAAAGTTAAATTACGTGAAATAATTATTAATTTTATATTGTTTTTACGTTCCTGTCAAAAAAATTTCAAATCAAAATTTTTACAAAGAGTAAAGATCCTATAATATCATTCGACAGATAGTTTTACTGAAATATCTGGTCTGACAAAAATTATACACAAAGAATTATACACATCTTTCAATATTTCTAACAGAAATTACATACGAAAAAAAATGAAATTTTACAAAATATTTGTTTATTTTCATGTAACATTATTTGGTACCAATAATACAGTATAAGCAGAAATACAAATAAAGTTTGCATGATTGTTTTCATCTAAGCGATTCTGAACAAATTTATCCGATTATTTATATGCAATGTATTTCTCTATTTTAACTTAATTATTTATGGGAATCAGTATATTACGTTTTTAAAAGAAATTGTGAAATAATAAATTACCTTCAAATTTATCTTTATGATAAATTATTTTTATCTTTTTCCCAGCTTTTTTTCTTAGAAATGCAGAAAAAATTAACAGATAAATTTTATTGTCATTAAACTTTTACCTGTAATACAGAACAATATTTATCTAAGTAAATAATATATTATTTATTTATAAACTTTAAATGACACAAAATCACAAAATCAAACGTACTATCATGTGATCAATTAAATAATTGCAAAAATAAATGAATTTAAAACTTATTATAAACCTTAAAATATTTGTGTCCTATAGTTAAAGAAAAAGTTACATTTGCATAAAATTGGAATATCACAAATCTATAAGTCTTTAAATTTAACTACACTATATTTTTCTAAAATAATAATATGATAATTCATAAAATTAAAGGTATATATATATATATATATATATATATATATATATATATATATATATATATATATATATATATATATATATATATATATATATATATATATATATATATATATATATATATATATATATATATAAAAATAACATTTTTCGCCAGCATTATGACTTTCTTCCTTTTACTATCTCATTTATTCCTTTCTTATTTTAAATTACTTAAATATTGTATGTATTATTTTCATATATATATATATATATATATATATATATATATATATATATATATATATATTTATATATATATATATATATAATATATATATATATATATATATACAAATCTGCTATATATATATAATTATATATATATACAATATATATATATATATATATATATATATATATATATATATATATATATATATATATATATATATATATATATATATATATATATATATATATATATATATATATATTCTGTGTATTTGTGTATTATGTACATGTTAAATAAATTGTGTAAAATGTATCTTCTAATAATTTTGAAATGTAATACATTTTCAAAATAAACTTAGTTGTTCTTCATGAAGTAAAGCTGCATAAAAATATTTTCTTTACCTTACTTAAATAGAAGTAGCTGTGTTAAATTATACATACTTAATTTTCGAGGCCTAATATATTACCGTGTTATATACAAGGATGAACATAATCATTATTACAATTTTTACAGACCAGTGTATATCAAATTTTTCGTAAGTAATGCAGTAAGTACAGCCACTTACTTTAGGAAACAGCAACCCTCTTACCCCGTGGGTCCCAGCGGAACTAAGTGAATTATCTATCTATCTATCTATCTATCTATCTATCTATATATATATATATATATATATATATATATATATATATATATATATATATATATATATATATATATATATATATATATATATATATATATATATACAGACATACAGAGATAGAGAGATAGAGAGATAGATAGATAGATAGATAGATAATGCATATATGTATATATGCGTATTTAACTATACAGTTCTATTTATTTATACTGATATAAATGATATTTCTAATTCCATGTATTTTATTTTAAAATAACAGATAATCATTTTTTAATTTACAAATTCAGATATATTTTTTAAAATAGTGTATTAAAGAAATGTAATCAAGTATTTTCTGAATTATAAGAGAAGAATTACGCATTGCAAAAACGAATAGTCAAATGGCTTAAAAAATTCAACTTCAGACACAGAAGTATTCTTCATCTGAAATATAATAACACGAAAGGGAATTGGAAATCTCAGTCTGCATTTTTCCATGTGCAAGGAAGAGTAAAATGTCGACGAAAACTTTTTTCTTTTTGAGCTTCTTGTCATAAAGTCTTTTTTACCCTATATTCTTTCCATTTTATTACCTATTCTTCTTTCTTAAGCAGTTCCAAGCACAGAACTTTAGTTCTTTTAGGTATAAATTAGAGAATGTATATTCGTGAAACTATGGTTTTGAGCAGCAGTATAGACTTATATGCAGTTTATATACAGGAAACAAACTGTGTAGTTAAATATATCATAAAAATTGCATAATCACACATATTATCTCAAGGTAATGAAAAAGTATTTTTCCCCCAAGAAAATAAAAGAAAGAAAGTTTTTATATAAAATAATGATTTTCTTTGAATAGTGTTACCTTTAATGAAATTATTCAAAATACAGAATAATTTACTTTTTCTGATAAAAGCATTAATGATTATGTCTTATGCTCAACTAATTACATTTTATTAGATTATTTTATTTAATTTTGTTAATATCTTTACATTTTAAACATATAACTTTGCATATGTTTCTACAACATTGTAATGTTTAATCGTTTTTAACTTTTTCATCATTCCAAAATAATTTACTTATAAAATAACTTAAGACAAATAAAATATGTTATTTCTCTGAACATTAAAAAAGAGTCAGCATAGTCAGTACTAAATTTTAGATGAAAGTTTCAAGATATATACTTAAATACTTAATTTTTAAATCAGAAAAGATTGGGTTTCTATGTATTTTAATCGTACTAAATTTTCCTGTTCATACATACATGAATGTATGTACACATATGTTTGCGTACATTCATACATAAAGATCTTAATTTCATATCTCCGAAAAAATTTTTCAACTTAGTAAGGGAATTAAAACTCAAATGTCTGAAAGATAAATGATATATTTGATTAATTTATTTTATTTAATTGTGTTAATGTTTACATTATAAACGTATATAAATTTGCATATAATTCTACAATGGTGTAATGTTTAACAGTTTCTAATTTTTTTCATCATTCCAAATCAATATACTTTTTTAAACGCGTAACACAAATAAAATATTTTATTTCTCTAAGTCTCAAAAAAGCGTTATTATAGTGACTACAATATTTTTGCTGAAATATAGCAAGATTTATACTTAGATACCTAATTTATTAATCAGAAAAGATTGGGTTTCTATGAGTCTTCATCATGCTAAATTTTCATATACATACATACACGGATGTATATATATATATATATGTATATATATATATATATATATATATATATATATATATATATATATATATATATATATATATATATATATATATATATATATATATATATATATATATATATATATATATATATATATATATATATATATATATATATATATATATATATATATATATATGTATATGTGAATTCATACATCAAGATGTTAGTTTCATATCTCAGAAGAAATTTTTCAACATTGTAAGAAAATTAAAACTCGAACTTCTGAAAGAAAAAGGATATATTTGAATAAAATAATTTATTTAATTTTGTTAATATCTTTACATTATAAACATATATAAATTTGCATATGTATCTACAAAATTGTAATGTTTAATAATTTTTAATTTCTTTTCATCATTCCAAAATAATTTACTTTATAATCACTTAACACAAATAAAATATTTTATTTCTCTGAACCCCTAAAAAACCGTCAGCATAATCAGTATTAAGTTTTAGCTGAAATGTGACAAGATGTATACATACGTACCTAATTTTTAAATCAGAAAAGATTGGGTTTCTATGAATCTTAATCTTGCTAATTTTTCATGTACTTACATACATGAATGTACGTACAAATATGTTTGCGTGCATTCATACATAAAGCTCTTAGTTTCAAATCTCAGAAGAAATTTTTCAACACTGTAAGGGAGTTATTACTCGAAAGTCTGAAAGAAAAATAATATATTTGATTAAAATATTTTATTTAATTTTATCAATATGTTTACATTAACAACACATATAAATTTGCACATGTTTTTACCACAGTGTAATGATTCACAGTTTTTAATTTCTTTCATCATTCCAAAATAATTTACTTTTTAAACACGTAACACAAATAAAATATTTTATTTCTCTGAACCTCAAAAAAGAGTCAGCATAGTCAGTACTAAATTTTAGTTGAAATTTGCAAGATGTACACTTAGATACCTAATTTTTACATCAGAATGGGTTTCTATGAATCTTAATCATGATAAATTTTCATGTACATACATACATTCATATATGTACAAATATGTTTGCTTACATTCTTACATAAAAATCTTCATATCTCAGAAGAATTTTTTCAACATTGTAACGAAATTAAAACTCGAACTTCTGAAAGAAAAATGATATATTTGATTAATATATTTTATTCAATTTTGTTAATATGTTTACAATTTATACATATATAAATTTGCATATATTTCTACAACGGTATAATGTTTAACAGTTTTTAATTTTTTCATCATTCTAAAATAATTTACGTTTTTAAACATGTAAAACAAATAAAATATTTTATTTTTCTGAATCTGAAAAGAGCGTCAGCATAGTCAGTAAGTTTTAGCTGAAATATTGCAACATGTATACTTTAATACTTAACTCTTAAATCAGAAAATATTGGGTTTCTGTGTATCTTAATCATGGCAAATTTTCATGTACATACATACATGGATGTATGTACAAATATGTATATGTGTATTCATACATCAAAATATTAGTTTCATATCTCAGAAGAAATTTTTCAACATTGTAAGGAAATTAAGAATCGAACATCTGAAGAAAATGATATATTTGATTAAAATATTTCATTTAATTTTTTTAATATGTTTACATTATAAACATAAATAAATTTGCATGTGTTTCTACTATAGTGTAATGTTTAACAATTTTTAATTTTTTCATCATTCCAAAATAATTTATTTTTTAAACACATAACAGAAATAAATATTTTATTTCTCTGAACCTCAAAAAAGCGTCGAAAAGTGTTAGCTGAAAAATGCAAGATGTATACTTAAATCAGAAAAGATTGGGTTTCTATGAATCTTAATCCTTCTAAATTTCCATGTACATACATACACACATAAATGTATGTACAAATATGTATATGTGCATTCATACATCAAGATCTTAGTTTCATATCTCAGAAGAAATTTTTCAACATTGTAAGGAAGTTAAGACTCAAAAGTCTGAAAGAAAAATGAACCTAATTTACTAAAATATGTAGTAAACCAAAGAGAACCCAAAATTTTCTAAAGTAATTGCAACAATAAATTATGCTAGTTAAAATTGAAGTTCATTCCAAAAGTGTCATTAATCAAACTCTTAGCTCAAATTATGATGACGGCATGCCCTCGTTGATATAAGATGTGCCTGATTAGTACGGGTGATGAATTACTTTTGTAGATGAATATTGAACGCAAAAGAGATTGTTTAAAGTATAAAATTCATATATTTTCTTAGATGTCATAGAAATGTATTCCTCTAGACTATTAAATTTAGGCGTGATGTCCAAATCTAGTATTAATTATACATATTGATTATTTTAAAAGAAGCTAGAGTTCTGTTTTTAGATAGTGTTTAATTATATATGTTAGCTTAAAGCTTATGTACCAAATTACCAACAAAGCACAACATCACAAATTCATAATTGTTATTTAAAATCCTCAAAAATAGCATATTTTAATTTATACATCATGCAGAAATGAATCTCAATTTTAGAAGCGCATAGTAAATGAGTATAACATTTTCTTTATTACTGTGACACTGTTTATTCTATTTACAGGATATCAAATGGTGAATAAAAAATATTTGTTAATTATCCATATTCCTTCAAACTCGGTACAACATTATAAAGTATGATTAACTATTTTTGGTTCCCTACTACTTAAGGACTATTAATGATGAATTATAGATATCAGCTAATAACTATTTTAACTCATTGAAAAAATGTGAATCAATATAAGAGGAGATATTAAGACTAGATGAATAATGTGTGCAAGAAAAATACAAAAATAGGTATCTTAAAAACTGAGAAGTATTACAAATTCCATAAATTAGAATAGTAAATTTTGAAAATATGAAAAGTATAAAGTATAAAAGTAAATAAAGTATAGACACGGTAAATAAAGAAAAAAGATTATTGAAAGTATGTTAATTACGTTCTAACATTCTAATTTTTAAATTTTTCTAAAGTTCCTGGTATAAAGTAAAAAAGTTAAATATGTGACCAGAAATTTAATTTAATTATACAATTTACAAACTGACAGATCTTTTTGTTAATTAATGTTATAATTATTTAAAAATATAGGTGTTATTAAAAATGTGTACAATATATTTCTAGATAATGATAAGTACATTAAATGAGTAGTTTGTATTAGTTAAAAAATATAAATTAATACAAACTACTCATTTAATGTACTCATTGCTAAAAATATATGTAGTCTTCATCATCAATTCAGAGAATAATTAAATAATTAAATAATTTAAAGAAATTATCCTAAGTATTCTATGATAATTTATAACTGTTCCAGAAAAAGTTTAGCATAATAAAAATAATATAAATATCTTAAAAAAGCTAAAATAAGAAAATATACTAATATATTCATTAAAAATATTGTAAAATCTGGAGTAGAAACTATATTTCAAAGGGGAAATTCGAAAACCTTATTTATGATTAAATAATCTTTCGGCTTTTTGCTGTGATAAAATTATATTTCTACATAATGTATAATTTATTTGCTTTAGATAAATATTGTGCTAGATTCAAAATAATACATTTTCATTAACACATTATATGAGGGACAGGTACTAGTACATTTTCTAAACATTGATGCTTGAGCGCGGGATACGCACTAGTACGTTTTCTTACGATTGACAGTTGAGCGCACGGGTCACGTACTAGTAAGGGTTAGATTAACAACATGGTTTCTTTGTGGGTACAAAAATAATGATATATACAGGAAAACAAAGCCGAATGTTCCTGTCTATTACACAGATTCTAAAAAAAATTTAGAGAAATAAAAATTTGTTTTTTCATTGTTAGTTTTATGATTGTTCTTTTCAATTTTTTAATGATGTAAAAATGTTTATATATAACATAATTCGAAAAAATTAAAACGATATACCACTATTTTTATTTGATTTTTCATATTTACTAAACTATTATAAATTTATCCACTGAAAATATATTTCTTGTTTACAAAAATCCTATTTATATATTTCTATTTATTATTTGCTTATATATATGAATATAAAATACGTAAAGTTGCGTAAAAAATTAAATAATTTTCAATCTATTGAGATATAACTGAAAAACTAAATTTATGCCTAAAACGTCAGCTCATGGTACAATTTCGCTGTGAAATGTACGCACACAATATGTTAATAACCACATTTTGAGCTTAATCTAGGAGTGATTGTTTTAGTTTTATTTATAACATTACAGGTACAAATACAAATGAATACTAAAATTAAAATGTATACTCTTGTCACTGTAAATACTTTAATTTTTAAAGTTAAATGTAGTAATGCAGGATTAACAAATATCCGAAATGTACCTGCACTCAATGTGTTAATAACCGCATTTTGAGCTTAATGTATGAGTAATTGTTTTAGTTTGTTTATAAAGCTATTTATAAAGCTACACGTACAATTACAAATGAGTACAGACTTTTAAAATGTATATGCTTGTCACTGTAAATACTTTAAATTTTAAAGTTAAATATAGTAATGCACTATTAACAAATATGGGAAATGTACCCGCTCACAAGGTGTTAATAACCCCATTTTGAGCTTCATCTATGAGTGATTGGTTTAGTTTGTTTATAAAATTACATGTACAAATACAAATCAGTGAAAACTTAAAATCTATACGCGTGTCTCTGATAATACTTCAATTTTTAAAGTTAAATATAGTAATGCAGTATTAACAAATATGGGAAATGTACCCGCTCACAATGTGTTAATAACCCCATTTTGAGCTTAATCTATGAGTGATTGTTTTAGTTTGTTTATAAAACTACACGTACAATTACAAATGAGTGCAAAAATTAAAGTGTATATGCTTGTCACTGTAAATACTTTAAATTTTAAAGTTAAATATAGTAATGCAGTATTAACAAATACGCGAATACCCACACACAATGTGTTAATAACCACATTTTGAGCTTAATCTATGAATGATCGTTTTAGTTTGTTTATAAAAACGACACGTACAATTACAAATGAGTGCAAAAATTAAAGTGTATATGATTGTCACTGTTAATTCTTTAAATTTTAAAGGTAAATGTATTAATGCAGTATTAACAAATATGCGAAATGTACCCACACACAATGTATTAATAACCACATTCTGAGCTTAATCTATAATTGATTGTTTTAGTTTGTTTATAAAACTGCACGTACAATTAAAAATGAGTGCAAAAGTGTATAAGCTTGTCACTGTAAATTCTTTAAATTTTAAAGTTAAATATAGTAATGCCGTATTAACAAATATGCGAAATATACAGGCACACAATGTGTTAATAACCACATTTTGAGCTTAATCTATGAATGATTGTTTTAGTTTGTTTATAAAACGACACGTACAAATACAAATGAGTACAAAATATAAAATGTATACGCTTGTCACTGTAAATTTTTTACATTTTAAAGTTAAATATAGTAATGCGGTATTAACAAATATGTGAAATGTACCCGCAATCAATGTGTTAATAACCAAATTTTGAGCTTAATCTATAAGTGATTGTTTTAGTTTGTTTATACAACTACAAGTTCAAATTTAAATGAGTACAAAAATTCAAATGTATACACGTGCCACTGTAAATACTTGTAATTCTTAAATATAGTAATGCAGTATTAAAAAATATGCTAAATGCACCCGCACACAATGTGTTAATAACTACATTTTGAGCCTAATTTATGAGTGATTGTTTTAGTTTGTTTATAAAAATACACGTACAAATATGGATATGCACAAAATAAAATGTGTACAAGTGCCACTGTAAATACTTTAAATTTTAAAGTTAAATATAGAATGCCATATTAACAAATATAAGTTAATACTCATTTAATTGCAATCTAATTTAAAACCATCATTATCAGAATTACATTATAATGACATAGATAAAAGAACATTTTTCACCAATAATTATGCCACGGAGAAGACTAACAAATATATTGCACTTTCTGCGTCAGATTTATTCCAGCAATTATATTATTGTTAAAGGAAACGCATTACCGTAAAAATAACTATGGCATGTCTAGTAATAGTATTATCGTTTCTAAGTGAATACAAGAGTTGTGATAATTGAAGTTCGAACCGATGTTTTGAAACAATCGTATAATATTGCCTAAAAGCTCACCTCCTTGCGCTGAAACGCACAGCAATTCACACAACTCCTCCAATTGAAGTTGCTGAAATCCCACTGATAGCCATCCACATTTGTTCAGATTTAATTAGTAATTGAAAATTACAGGAGTTAGTTCCTCGTCCATTAGGAATTACGTTTTAATTAGAATTCACTCTTTCTAATCGATCAGCGTTACACGGAATTCAAGAACTCAGATATAATATGGATTTCAATCCCAGGGCGCTCATTTCAAAGTCTGTCAAATATGGAATTTGAAATTGTTTCCAATTAGAGAGTTTTCTACTGGGATATAAGACTTAGTCGGGTTTCTCGGAATATAAGAGGAAATTTTTGCAAAATATTTTAAAGTATGAAAGGTTTATTTCATGAATATTTATTGAAATATGTATTCGTTTTTGTAGAATTATAAATTTAAAAAATTCCAATATATTAACTCTACATACATATCTAGAAAATCGGAAGTTATTTTACGCTCTTCTCCAGATTATTTTATTAAAACTACCAAAAACTATATCTTGAAAACCACAGTTAAAGTATATATCAATATCTCTCTCTTATTTTTATATATGTATATGTATATATATATATATATATATATATATATATATATATATATATATATATAATATATATATATATATATATATATATATATATATATATATATATATATATATATATATATATATATATATATATATATATATATATATATATATATATATATATATATATATATATATATATATATATATATATATATATATATATATATATATATATATATACATATATATATATATATATGTACATATATATATATATATATATATATATATATATACATATACATATATATATACATATATATAATATATATATATATATATATATATATATATATATATATATATATATATATATATATATATATATATATATATATATATGTGTGTGTGTGTGTGTGTGTGTGTGTATGTATTATATTGTTAAATTATTTATGTACAGCTATACGCTTATATATGCTTATATTGATTATTGTTTTATTATAATGCTTAAATAGTTAAATTTCAAAATTAAGTAAGGGATATCTTCATAATTTATTAAACGTCTAGACTGAATCAATGATTTCGAACAGCATAATTACTATTTACGTCACGCGTTCAACATTTTAATCTTAGTCATGCGTCTTAAACAAGTTATATCATTGATATATTTAACAACTTTCAAACGTTAATTTGCTAAATGTGTCATTAAATAGCTATCATCTCTATGAAATCATTATATAATAATGAAATATTATAATCATTGTGTTCTACTTGACTTTTAAAAAATTAAACGTGCACATTTTACTAATGATTATTAAATGCAATCAATTTTACCCTTATTTTTAACACAAAATTAGCGTTTTAAACAGTGAAACATGACCCAAAAGTTATGGTATTATATTCATGTTATATTATGGATGAATGTGTGCACTAATTAGTTACTGTTTCTGAAAAAGCTGTCCAGATATAAGAAGTACTCACTAAAATAATGAATCATACTCTTCATCAAAGAGTATTAAAAAATATAAGTCCCTGTATAGATAATAATTTCTTCTCAGTTTTGACCACAAGCCATATGGACAGTATTTACGACGAAATGGCAAAATATGTCTCTCTTGTTTTAATTGTTTAACCCATATGTTTTCTATTTTTAATATCAAATTATTCTTTACAGGGCTACTAAATGATAGTTTCATTTCTTCTTGGTTTTCTCTACTGATTTTCCCTATACACATTTTTCTTGTGTTTTGTATCAATTTTTACCTGTCAGTACTTAGAATGTTTAGTCTATTTACTAATTACTTCAATATTATATCGATGTAATATATTTAAACTCTAGAATAATGGCTGAATTGGACTGTATTCAGCAAATTTCTTGCAATTTCTTGCAAGGAATCGGAATCAGAATAAATATCTCTAAATGAATCTAATAGTAGTGAGATTTTACTAGATGACTTCAATACTAATTAATCGAATCCGTTGACTTCGAATACAAATTTTGATTGTAGTACAAATCCATCAGTGAATCAAGGCAGTTTTATATCATATTAATTGTAATTATCCTGGAATCAGAAAAAAGGGTATGTTAATGTAAATGAAATTATAAAACTATAAAGGAATATTTATACTTTTGTAATTTTATAACTTTTATAATTTTGTACTTTTTTATATTTTCAACTTTAAATAAAACTTACCTATTAGGCAGTGAAGTAGGAAAAAAAAAACTTTCGATAAACGGGAAAGCACTGTTAGATTCATAAAGTAAGAAAATTACTCTCAATGCTTAAAAATGTTATAAATGCTAATTTTAATAACATTTTACTATTTAAAGTTACTATTTTACTATTTAATTTTAAAAATTAGAAAAATGAATGTGACATTTTTTAATTGAATTTTGGGAAAAAATAAAAATGTTAAAAAGTTAATGATAGTTATTTCTTATGAATATCTGTTGAACAGCAAGCAACAAAAAGAAGAAGTGTTACCAAACTTTAAAGATTTAATGAGTAAAATGATTGATTGGAGAGTTTATTTTCTGCCCTTATCCTGAGAATTATGGATGATCATTCAAGTCCTATATACTTAGTTAGATACGACAAGTTAAATTTGCAGATTAAGCCATGTATTACAGAAACCCTGACTGAAAACTTGATTTTAGAACAAGATATTGTATTTTGAGAGAATTTTCACATTTCTCTTCTAAACACGTATACATCCTTTAATGCAAACTCTATTTTTTAAAATTCAATAATTCTTTTTTTTTCGCTTCTTATAATACGAGATATATTTTAAGTCATATAATGCAATTAGTCATTTAAATATTTATTATCCCATGAATTTCACACTCAAATGTTTAATAATATACATTTTACTGTCATAGAAATGCAGGAATTATTTTTATAAAGTTGAAAAATATTATTGCATACTTTAGTTCAATAACTACTATTCTGTAGTTCAAAATTTCGAAATTGAAATACCTAATAATATGAATGCTTATAGAATTGGTTATTATTTATCATATTAGCGAACTTTACCGTTTAATAACGTATAAGTTCTGTAAATACGAATTACATCTAGGAATAATCAGTTATGTTGAATTGCGATAAATTATAATGCGATACAATTTATAATTCAACTGACAACTAATTGTGAACAACGTGACTTATTTAATATAAATGCAACTAATGATATCCAGCTACA
>CM063504.1:155846127-155866127 GCA_032207245.1 Pardosa pseudoannulata | reverse complement strand
AAAATCTAATTCTATTATATATTTCTAAAATCCAATTTGATTATATATTTCTAAAATTATGCACGTATCAATACATAGTCTTAGCCAACTACCACAGTATAATTTTTACAGAAAATATTTAATTCAATTGGTTGGGAATAAGAAATTACATTCAAATCATTCTGAAATTTCTTTATTTTATATCACTGAATTGCAAAATATGCATTAATTTAAAATCCAAAATGCTATTTTAATATTAATATTTGGCTTAAATAACAGATTAGGTATATATGTGATAATTTTAAATTTAATCATCGATTATTTTCAGCTGCAATGGAAATTTTATCACCGGTAGTAACCACAAATTCTATCTACATCCAGGGTATAGTGCAAATATTAGTTTCATTCCTTTACTTCAATTAAATACTGTGGCAAAAAATTGGGAATTACTTAACTATAATTTCGAAATATCTAAAAAAAGTTTCAATTATATTTTCAAATACATTCAACGAGATTTTAAACTGCATTCCCAGTATCAGTAGACTTTAGAGGAGTATAAATATGTTCAACTTATTGAGCTTGCACTAGATAATTCTCAATCAAGAAACAAACCTTTTTTTCACCTTCCTCATAAGGTACTTTACAATTCTGAAAAATTAGAAATTTCACTAATCCAGTCATATGAGGACTTTATGCTAGTTTAAAATAGTTTAATTGATCAGCTGTTGAAAACTTTACACTTTACATGTTAACCATCCAAAACGGAATCATAAATTATACTAAAGGTATGTAAACAAGTATTACTGTAATAGAAAGAAATTTCTGTTTGAATTAATTGAGAATCGTCGGTAAAGCTCAAAATTCAATTAATGGCACGGCGATCTTTAGAGGAATTCGGAATTATATTTAGAAATCTAAGGAATGCTGTGTGATTTGTAGTTACGCTAAGTTAGACAATATAAAAATGCTGTTTAGGTAATGAGAATTCTAATTTAACGAGTGAATGTAAATATTAATCCGCAATATGTTTTTAAATTTCTTTAAATAAAGCTATTTAGAAATTTTTTATTTTTTCAAATGTTAATAAATATTAATAACTTTAAGTAAAATATGTTGATTAAGGGCTATTTCAATAAACAGTCTCTTTCACTTTTATAATTCCAAATATGGACTTTTATGTTTAAAAGAATATTTTTCGAAATAAAACAGAATACTCTTTCTAAAATTAATTCTTTGTTTCCCAGTTGCGAAAATGTCTTTGAAATAATTTTCTTTTTTGTATCTTTCTTTTCAAAATTAGAAGTAAAGTATACGGTATTTATGCTTTGCAATTATTTTTATTTTGTTCGATATGCATTCATAAATACATCTCAGTTTTTCTTCTAAGCTATAAGACGTTGGTATTACATGTTTTATAATAATGTATGAGGAGTTGACAGACATTCAACCCTTGAAATATCAAACATAATCTTCAGTAACTTCAAAAATATGCAGACAAATAATTTATAAATATTATGCTACTTAAATTTTATAAATATTACCTTTTATGTGTATTATGCTACCTAAGAGATGAATGATTAGAAAATCATTCTAATTTTTAAAATCTAGTGTTCTACAGAACAGATAATTAATAGTTTATCATTTATTGGGTTTTATATATACTAATAAACAGAACTCTTCCTATTTCTTATACTCTACGCAGTATTATTTTTTTAACTATATCTGAAGAATAGATTGACGTTCAACCCTCTATATACTCCTAAATGACTTGAATGTGATTCTAAACCGCATTCACTGTATCGGGAGACTTTAGAGGAGTATGAGGATAAAAAATTTTTTGAGCTTGTACTAGATAATTCTCAGCAAAGAAACAAAAGTTTTTTCCCCTACCTACCTCATGGAAATTTGAAAATTTTCACTGATCCCGTCACATGGTGGGATATATGCTAGTTTAAAATAGTTTAAGTGATCAGCTGAAGACTTTACACTTTACATGTTAACCATCTAAAACAGAATTATAAATTATAATAAAGGCATGCAAAAAAGTATTACTGTAGTAGAAAGAAATGTCTATTTCAATTTTAACTGAGAATCGTCAGTAAAGCTCAAAATTCAATTAATGGCACGGCGATCTTTAGAGCAATTCGTAATTATAATTAGAAATCTAAGGAATGCTCTGTAATTTGTAGTTACGCTAAGTTAGACAATATAAAAATGCTGTTTTGGTAATGAGAATTCTATCTTAACGGACGAATGTAAATATTAACCCTCAATATGTTTTTAAATTTCTCTAAATAAATCTGTAATATTTTTCCAAATAATAATAAATATTTATAACTTTTGAGTAAAATATGTTGATTAAGTGTTGTTCCAATAAAAGCGAATTTTTCACTTTTATAAACCGAAATATATAGTTTTATATTTAAAGGAATAGACTTCCAAATAAAACAGAATATTGTTTCTAAAAGAAAAGAATAAATAATTAATACTCTGTCTCTCATTAGTGGAAATCTCTTCGAAATACTTTTCTTTTTCGTATCTTTTTTTGCAAAATTAGAAGTAAAGTATACGGTATTTATGCTTTGAAATTATTTTTATTTTGTTTGAAATGCATTCATAAATACATAGCAGTTTTTGTTTTAAGCTATAAGATGTTCGTATTACGCCTTGTATAATAATGTATTCGGAATTGACAGACATTCAACCTTTGAAATATCAATCATAATCTTCTGTAACTTTAAAAATATGTAGAAAAATAATATTTTTATTAATATTATGCTACCTAAATTTTATAAATATTATCTTTTATTAATATTATGCTACCTAAGTGCCAAATGATTAGAAAATCATTTTAATTTTTAAAATCTAGTGTTCTACAGAACAGATAATTAATAGTTTATCATTTATGTGGTTTTATATATACTAATAAACAGAACTCTTCCTTTTTCTTATAATCTACGATGTATTAATTTATTTTTTAAACCATATCTGAAGAATATATTCACGTTCAACCCTCTATATACTTCTAAATAAATTCAACGTGATTCTAAACTGCATTCACAATATCGGGAGACTTTAGAGGAGTATGAAGATAAACAAATTATTGATCATGTAATAGATAATTCTCAGCCAAGAAACAAAAGTTTTTCCCCTACCTAATGGAAAATTTGAAATTTCACTGATCCTCTAATACGAACCCGCTATAACTACAAACCCTGCTATAACTTCCCGTCATATAAAAACGCTATATGCTAGTTTAAAATAGTTTAATTGATCAGCTGCTGAAAACTTTACATGTTAACTATACAAAACGGAATTATAAATATTAAAGGTATGTAAACAAGTATTACTGTAATAGAAAGAAATTTCTGTTTCAATTAATTGAGAATCGTCGGTAAAGCTCAAAATTCAATTAATTGCAAGTGCGATTTTTAGAGGAATTCGGAATTATAATTAGAAATCTAAGGAATGCTGTGTGATTTGTAGTTACGCTAAGTTATAGACAATATAAAAATGTTGTTTAGGTAACGAGAATTCTAACTTAACGCACGAATGTAAATATTATTCTGCAATATGTTTTTAAATTTATCTAAATAAACCTGTAATATTTTTCCAAATATTAATAAATATTTATAACTTTTAAGTAAAATATGTTGATTAAGTGTTTTTCTAATGAACGGAATATTTCACTTTTATAAACCGAAATATATAGTTTTATATTTAAAGGAATAGACTTCGAAATAAAACAGAATATTGTTTCTAAAAGAAAAGAATAAATAATTAATACTTTGTCTCTCATTAGTGGAAATATCTTCGAAATACTTTTCTTTTTCGTATCATTCTTTGCAAAATTAGAAGTAAAGTATACGGTATTTATGGTTTGCAATTATTTTTATTTTGTTTGAAATTCAGAAATATATAGCAGTTTTTGTTTTAAGCTATAAGATGTTCGTATTACGTCTTTTATAATAATGTATTCGGAATTGACAGACATTCAACTTATGAAATATCAATCATATTCTTCTGTAACTTCAAAAATATGTAGAAAAATAATATTTTTATAAATATTATCTAATAATTATACCTAAATTTTATAAATATTATCTTTTATGAATATTATGCTAAGACACAAATGATCAGAAAATCATTTTATTTTTTAAAATCTAGTGTTCTACAGAACAGATAATTAATAGTTTATCATTTATTTGGTTTTATATTGTCATGTATGCCAGGTAGACCGAGAGACGATATGATTTGTTTTACATACACGCAAAGAACATTTATTAGCATTAAGATACACAGGCACGAACGCGCACAACAACAACTATACCGAACATGTACAATACGAAACTACGGAACCCAAAAAAAGTAAAAAAGCACGCGTGCGTCACAGTGCTTGGAAGGTTCTCTAATCTGGCTGTTGCCAGATACACAACTGTTATATATTAATAAACAGAACTCTTCCTTTTTCTTATACTCTACGATATATCAATTTATTTTTTAAACCATATCTGAAGATTATATTCACGTTCAACCCTCTATATACTTCTAATTGAATTCCATGTGATTCTAAACCTCATTCACAGCATCAGGAGACTTTAGAGGAGTATGAAGATAAACAAATTATTGATCTTGTACTAGATAATTCTCCTCCAAGAAACAAAAGTTTTTTCAGCTACCTCATGGAAAATGAAAATATTCACTGATCGGGTCATATGACGGTATATAAGCTAGTTTAAAATAGTTTAATTGATCAGCTGCTGAAAACTTTACATGTTAACCATACAAAACGGAATTATAAATGATATTAAAGGTATGTAAACAAGTATCACTGTAATAGAAAGAAATTTCTGTTTCAATTAATTGAGAATCGTCGGTAAAGCTCAAAATTCAATTAATGGCATTTCGATCTTTAGAGATATTCGGAATTATAATTAGAAATCTAAGGAACGATGTGTAATTTGTAGTTACGCTAAGTTAGAAAATATAAAAATGCTGTTTAGGTAATAAAAATTCTAACTTAACGGACGAATGTAAATATTAATCTGCAATATGTTTTTAAATTTATCTAAATAAACCTGTAATATTTTTCCAAATGTTAATAAATATTAATAACTTTAAATAAAATATGCTGATTAAGTGCTGTTGCAATAAACGGAATATTTCACTTTTATAAACCCAAATATGAACATTTATATTTAAAAGAATATTCTTCGAAATAAAGCAAAATACTGTTTCTAAAAGAAAAGAATTAATAATTATTTCTTTGTTTCCCTATAGCGAAAATGCTTTCGAAGTAATTTTGTTTTTGTATCTTTCTTTGCAAAATTAGAAGTAAAGTATAAGGTATTTCTGCTTTACAATTATTTTTTTTTATATGCATTCACAAATACATCGCAAATTGTGTTTTAATTTATAAGACTTTCGTATTACATCTTTTATAATAATGTATGAGGAATTGACGGACATTCAAACTTATAAAAATATTAAGCATAATATTCCCTAAAATGTGTATAAAAGTAATTTTTTATAAATATTATGCTATTTAAATTTTATTTTGAGATACAAATGGTTAGAAAATCATTTAAAACTTTAATATCTTGTGTTTTGCAGCACAGATAATATGTTATCATTTATTTGGTTTCATATATACTAGCAAACATAAAGATACTTTTTTTCTTATACTGTACGATGCATTAATTTATTTTTAACCATATCTGAAGAATAGATTCTTGTTCAGCATTCTAGATATCAAACAAAATGTTCTCTAATTTCAAAAACACTTTGAAAAATTAACTTTTATGATTATTATGCGGTTTGTATTCTATTTTTCAGTACATATGTCCGTATATTTATGCCTTTAAAATCTAATATTCTGCAGCACAGATTAATAATCGCGTATAATTTATTTGTTTTCATATACACTGATAAACACAACGCTGCTTTTGTCTTTTAGTGTATGATGTATTAATTTATTTTTTAGCCATATCTGGAGAATAGATTTACATTCAGCCCTCTAAATGTAGCCCAAAATCTACGTATTTACAAAAATATGTACAAAAATTGAATAATTTAATTACTGCGTTATCTTTATTTTAATCTACTGTACAAAATATGCATATATGTAAGTTCTTAATGTCTGATGTTCTTCAACACATAAATGCTTATATGTAAGTTCTTAAAATCTGGTGTTCTTCAGCACATAAAAAAATGTTGATAGACATTTGTTTTCAATGACGGCTGAAGACAGCAATATAAACAATGACAAATTAATTTTCGAAACAGGTTATATTACATAAAATTTTTTTCTTTAAATTGTCATCTTATACGGTGTCAAGTATCTCATATGAATATGCTTTTTGTGCAAATTAATCAATAAAATTCAGCATGAATATGCAGATTCACCGTAGAGCATTAATTTAGAAAACTGTGCTGGCATATGACAACAAACTAATCTATTACCATGAATTTTATTTTGTTTTATTAAATAACGTCGTACGATGCTTAATATTACAACCTAAATGATAACAAAAATGATCCAAAATTGATAACAGATCACAAGTTTTAAAATAAAATTTTTTTTAAACTCCAGACTTTTAATAAAAGTTTTCAAAATTTGTTTTGTAAAAATTCATTGTGGTTTGGTTTAATTTTTTTTCAGTTAATAGTATTATTCCTTAAAGATTCTGTTGATTATTTCATGAAATATTTTTGTTATTTGTAATTTGCGTATCAGCTTAGTATTTAATTTACAGAGAATGATATCATGGATGTATTTTGATGATGTCTGAAACATTTCATAATTTCTCTATCTTAATTAATGTCTATATTAAGTTTTAATAATCAATATAAAGTCATTAATTAAACTGTTAGATATAATTATTTTAATGTTCTTTTTGCGTATTTTGTAAAATTTTGGAAGAATATTACAAAAGAACGTTTGGCAGAATCATTTTAAAAATTAATAAAAATTTGAAAATTAATGATATTTATAGCATTTAATGATATTAAGTTAACTAGAGTTTAATATAGAAGTGCATAAAGCCCTCAAACTTTAAATTATTTGTTACTAAATCAAAAACCTTTGTAATAGATATCGTCTAATTAATAGAGAATTGTATGTACCACTTCCCAAATTTAAGTAGATCTTATAATAAACTATTTTAAATCATTTGCATATAAATATTATTTTCAATATTGAACGAAATCTTTTATTGAACGAAATCTGAAAGATGTCAAATAATGCAGTCTATGTAACCCTCTGAATTTAACAGATATGCTATAGGTAATTTCGTTGGGACTGATGCTGTTTTAATGTTTTACTGCATGAGGTTGTAATAATAATGAAACTTAATACTTTAGAATTGATTCGAATGGCTTCTAACGACCATGTCATTAGTGGGTATTAAACCAATGAACTACAGAAATATTAAAGGAGTTAAGCTTTTAGAGGTGATGACACGCACCCCTACCGCCCAGGTGTGAGTATGTTTGTCCGTACAATACTAAGTGAGGAATATCCACACTGTCATGGTCGCCTCTTAAAACAGCTGGAAAAGGATATTGTCATAATAGACTGCATATCCTCTGTTACCGCCTGTCCAAGTTGATTTACATTGGCATCACTGTAATCGGTCTTGGTGTTGAACAGACGTGAGATGTGGTGTTGGAGGCACATGTGTCACAAACTTCACCAATCCAGATGTCTTTTGAAGAGAGTCAAGCTGAAAAATATGTGCAAGCTACTCTTTGGATAGTTGTTATCGAAGTAATTTTTTGATATGTCTTCCAGTTCTGTTGTGATATTAAGTTGAAAGCTGCCGCTTGGCGTTGATAACTGATGATGTTGACTCCTACATGATACCATCGTCTAATTTCCACATCTCTTCGACCACCATGACTATCGAGTTTTTATTTAATGATAGTATTGAACACAAATGTTTTAACAATTCATTGCGGTCGATTCACGATCTTGCAGTAGACGCATGATATCTACATTCGAAATTCAAATGTAATTCATACTATTAATTGCAGAATCACTCCTTAAAAACACCTGCAAATGTGCAATTCGGATAACTGAAGCTCTCCTTACTCATTCATTTGTTGAAATATTTCAACATTTTCCTGTTGGGTGGAGGATATATTTACCGTAGGTAATTTTGTTTATACCGTTTGTTTACAATTATGCAATTTAATTTTAGTGAATAAATTTTTTTGTTAAATATTGTATATAATGGAATAGAAGACCATTAATCATCAAATCGATATTTATAACACCTAATGCATGGTCAATTCAAAATAAATTATGTCTATTATACTTTGAATGGAACATGTGAACAGCTTTTTTTTACGTCAATATGTGTATTTCCTTTCAAAAAATTAAAAATATTATTTAAATAAATTAACTCTTATATTATGTAAATAAATTAATTCTTACATTATTTAAATAAATTAATTCATATTTTTATATGTAATTTTAATAATTTAAAAGTAATAAACATTCTTTACAGGTTCATTTCTATGCTAGTTAGAAAATAAAACCAATATCGTCTCTAATTCCCACACCAACAAAAGAACTCAGTATTTCCCCTAACTAAAAAAGAATAAATATCCGTGTATGTTCTTGTTAACTACTGAACATTAAATATTTTAAAAATATGTCTATATGATTTCCTGTAGAATTAATTCCATTTACTTGCTACGCTTATATTAAGTGAGATTTACATAGCAGTAATGAAGATCAGTAAATAATTAATAAATAATTTATAAGTGTTTAACAGAACGATGTAATATTACATTATATGCTAGCTGAGGTATATTGGCGCATGTGTCTTACATTTTTCTGTGGTGCTGAAAAAAAGCGTAAAAGAGTTGCAAAAACAATTCATAGTTAATTCATCACTTTTAAACACTAAGAAATTGGCATTAATAGAATAAACCTTTATTGGAAGTATTAGTAAGCAGTTTATAGTATATATTTTTGAATGGGGGTAAGTTTGTAAGCAAAATATACATTCCTGTTTAAGATTATGGAATTTAGTGTACAAAAAATGCTTACTATTCAAATAAAAATTAGTAAATAATAAAAGTGTTTAGAAAATATCTTTGTGGATATATACAGAAGTATAATTATCTTGTAGTGTAGACGTAATGACTTGCAAAAATTACAATTTCACATTGAATAACTTCGGAGCTTAAAATAAATTACTCATTCATCTAATTGAAATGCTAAATTACAGTACTCTTTTCCTAAGTACTGAGTATAAATTGAAATATACACAGTTATAATACCACAAGATATTAATTAATTAATATTCATAGAATCCCAGAACTTTGAAGTTGTTACTTTCAACAGAAACGTATAATATTTGAACTTCCGTATAGAACTTAATGATATATAATTATAAAATATTACAGCCTTTCAAAATTTAAATTTATATGCTCGTGATTACACATGCAAATTACAAAATATTGAAGAATCTTCTCGTCTACATGTAAACTTAAGTTCGAACAACTTTAAGTTGATTTTAAAGGTAAATAGGTCAGGAGACATTCTATGACTTAATCTAAAATAACCTATATGTATCTAACTGATTCTTTGAGTTTATGTATGAGTAGTGTCACATATTACATGTCTTTGAAAGAAATTAAAATAGTTTTACCTAATGACTGAAGTTTACTATATAAAAATAAGGAGAAAAAAATACAAAATTATATTGAAAAACATATTTTTTTAACTTAGAAACAAATAATTTAAAGGGTCTTATAATCTACGCAAACTAAAATGCCTGAATCTTTTCTATTTATTTATATACCTTCTCAATAAACTGAACTTAAATACTTATAACAAAGTTTAAAATATATTTATGAAATTATTATATTGTTTGATGTCAAAGGTCTCACTTGCACACATGATTACGAGAAAGGTTTTGCACACAAATGCTAAACTTTAAGTTTTAAATAAGAACATACTTCTAAAATTGAATTTAAATAAAAAAATCCATAATTTTTAGAAACCTTTATGTTTTTAAACCATATTGATGCTTTTCTGTTTTTAGGGGTATTTTTGACATATACATATACATACATACATATATATATATATATATATATATATATATATATATATATATATATATATATATATATATATATATATATATATATATATATATATATATATATATATATATATATATATATATATATATATATATATATATATATATATATATTAATGATAATATCCAGTGAACTATTACTATAAGAATCTGTACAAAAGATAGTTTCAAATTGGATAATTATAACAAAAATAAGGAAATAATCATAATATTTTAAGATGATATTAATACATTTTAAGCTTATACAGATTTTGAATGTATCACGAACATTTTGAATGTATCAGAATATGTACAAAAGATGGTTTCAAATTGGATAATTATAACAAAAATAAGGGAAATCTAAGATGACATTAATACATTTTGAGTGTATACTTAAATAACTATTTATATTGATATCATGTACCCATATGCTACTAAACTAAATTTTATAATATCCATTAAACCATTGAGATTTGAATCTGTACAAAACAGGGTTTCAAACTGGGTAATTATAGAAAAATAAGAAGAATCTTCATACTATTTTACGATGATATTAATACAATTTAAACGTATAATCTTTATATTGATTTTAGTTTACACATATACTACTAAACGAAACATTTTAATAACTCTACATCCATCTATGGAAACATATCTTCATTTGTACAGATTCTATAGATAGTTTTCAATGGTTTCTTTTTCACAATGGATAGAAAATTGCAAAATTACAAAATTTCACAAAAATAAGTAATATTTGTTTTCAGTTAGATGAATTCTATATAAACAAATTGAAGTTTTACTTTTTAAATGATTATTTTGCTTATAAATAATTAAGACTTTAATAAAATTTATTTCTTTATAGTAGATCTTTATTTTAGAACTTAAAACTTATATTGTCTAGTTTTATGTTTAATATGGAATTATTTATTTCAAAATGTGCAGGCGTATTAATTTTCATTTTTTCTAAAAATTATTCGATAATGTTATGCAACTTGATATAAACTTTTAAAATGTAAAAAAAAGGAATGTTTGTTTTGATACAGATAATGCAACTTAGCTGAACAATAAAACTGATTTAACATTGGATGATATGGAATAATTGCCTGTTATAAAATACATTATCATTAGTAAAAACCAATACCTAGCTTTGTTTGTTTATAAATGTTATGCATAAAGTAAGAAAAGGAAAAAAAAGGACTAATAGACTTGTATTAATAACATTTTATATCTCTTCAGATCTGAACACAGAAAAATTGATGGGAAACTAATTTTATAACTCAATTTTCTCTATTAGACTAAATTAGATAAAAACTACCGAAATGAAAGTACATGATACATCTAATGTATTAACCCCTTAATTGTCTACCTATGCATATGTGTACCCAAGGAACAAAGGGGTTAACACAATTTTACATGATTTCATTAAAAAATAATAAAGACTTATAACTCAATAAGAAATTCTATTATATTCTATTCTAATACATTATAATAGAATATTAGTGTCATGTTTGTTTAGTTTATTGTTATATATTAACGTAAAAAAAAACTCAATAAAAATTGGATGTTTTGAAACCATGCATTTGAGGTCATTTATGCCCCTATATTTCTCTGAAGTTTTGCATCTATTATTGTGAAATATTTCAAAATTATTCTAGGAAAATACTTTTTTTTTATCATAGATTACCTGACATTTCTAATAGCTTCAATTTTTAACAAGTTTTTTCCTTATCCAAAGTAATTATTCCTATTTATAACGTAATTACGTGTCTGTAAAATTTAAGAATATAAGCAGCTTTTAGCATAATCTGTAAAGAAAATTTCCCTTCATTCTGAAAAGAATTTTTATCTTTGGCGGATATATTTAATCTTTAATCTGCCTTTGTCACTTAAATTCCGGATTAAACTCGACATTATGTCACAAATTGAATTACTTTGTCACACGGTTGTTTCGTTTGCTTACTTTAATAAAACTAGGGTCTAAATTGTTGTAATATGCCATTTTGTATTAACGTTTCTTGACGTTACATGAATTTCATTTCTGTCTAAAGTTTGAAAGGGATTTTGCATTTGAAAGCAGTATTTAAAATTTCAGCAGCTAGTGACAATCCAATTTTATGAAAAGAAAGACAGTGGCTATAGAAATCTAATACATTTTTTTTACTAATTATTTAAAGAATCTGGATTTCTTAAAAACTAAGGTTGACAATTTCCTCTAATTTAATAAAATAATTATACAAAAATTAAAGTTTTTTTTTTCAAACAAAGTTAATCATGCTAAATATTTCTATTAGAGACCAGCAGACTTTCAAAATTAACATATTTTATTTTAAAATGCATTAATAATATGTTAATATAAAATGCTTATAATTACAAATTACTTATAAAGTCTGTATAATTTAAAAAAATATTAATTATAAATTGCTTTTTAAGACAGAATATCAAATATATTCTAGGCGCTTTTCTTTTGCACATAGTCTTTTGCAGTTGAAATTTAGGTAAAAGTAGACTGTGGTTACATAAATCTAATTCATTGTTTTACTAAATATTTAAAGAATCTGAATTTCTTAAAAACTAAGGTTGACAATTAAATTACGAGAAGATTGTTTCCTCAAAATTAATAAAATAATTATACAGAAATTCACATTTTTTAAATAAACATAATTTTTCTTCATTGTTAATCATGCTAAATATTTCTCTTAGAGACCAGCAGACTTTCGAAATTAATATATTTTATTTTAAAATGCATTAATAATATGTTAATATAAAATGAAATAATTACAAATTACTTATAAAGTTTGTATAATTTTAAAAAATATTAATTATAAATTGCTTTTTAAAACACAATATCTAATATATTCCAGGCACTTCTCTTTTGCACATACTCTATTGCAGTTCAATTTTATGAAAAAGTAGACTGTGGTTACATAAATCTAATTCATTGTTTTACTAAATATTTAAAGAATCTGAATTTCTTAAAAACTATGGTTGACAATTAAATTACGAGAGGATTATTTCCTCAAAATTAATAAAATAATTATACAGAAATTCACATTTTTTTTAAATAAACATAATTTTTCTTCATTGTTAATCATGCTAAATATTTCTATTAGAGACCAGCAGACTTTCAAAATTAATATATTTTATTTTAAAATGCATTAATAATATGTTAATATAAAATGCTTATAATTACAAATTACTTATAAACTCTGTATAATTAAAAAAAATATTAATTATAAATTCCTTTTTAACACACAATATCAAATATATTCCATGCGCTTCTCTTTTGCACATACTCTTTTGCAGTTCAATTTTAGGAAAAAGTAAACTGTGGTTACATAAATGTAATTCATTTTTTTGCTAAATATTTAAGGAATCTGAATTTCTCAAAAACTAAAGTTGCGAATTTAATTATGAGAAGACTATTTCCTGAAAATTAATAAAATAATTATACAGAAATTCACATTTTTTTAAAAATAAACATAATTTTTCTTTATTGTTAATCATGCTAAATATTTCTATCAGAAACATACAGAGTTTAAAAATTAATATATTTTTATATTGAATTAATAATATGTTTATGTAAAGTGTTTATAATTACAAAATCAAGTCTATATAATTTTAAAAAATTCCTTCTTAAGACACCATATCAAAAAATTTCCATTAACTTCTCTTTTGTACTTACGCTTTTATGTTTCAATTTCATGAAAAGGTAGACATTGGTTGCTGAAATATAATACAATTTTTTACTAATTATTTAAATTATCTGAATTTCTTAAAAACTAAGGTTGACAATTTAATAATGTGAAGACTACTTCTCAAAATTTAATTAAAAATAATACAGAAATTGTCATTTTTTTCAAACAAAGATAATTTTCATCATTATTAATCATCCTAAATATTTCTATTAGCGTCCTGAAGATTTTCAAAATTAATATTTTTTTGTTTTATAATGCATTAATAATATGTTTATATAAAGTGTTTATAATTACAAAATAAAGTTCTATATAATTTTTAAAAAAATATTCATTGTAAATTGATTCTTAAGACACGATATCAAAAAATATTCCAGGAACTTATGTTTTGCACGTACTATTTTACGGTTCAATTTCATGAAAAGATAGACAGTGGCTACAGAAATATAATACATTTTTTTACGAAATATTTAAATAACCTAAATTTCTTAAAAACTAAGGTTGAGAATTTAATTACATGAAGACTACTTCCTAAAAATTAATAAAATAATAATACAGAATTTTTTAAACAAAAATAATTGTTCTTCGTTGTTAATTATGCTAAATATTTCTATTATATACCAGCAGTCTATAAAATCTGATATATTTTGTTTTATAATGCATTAATAATATGTTTATATAAAATGTTTATAATTACAAAATAAAATCTATATAATTGTAAAATAAATATTCATTATAAATTGCTTCTTAAGACACAATATCAAAAAAATTCCAGGAACTTCTCTTTTGCACATACTTTTTTAAGGTTCAAATTTAGGAAAAGTTAGACAGGGCTACAGAAATATAATACATGTTTTACAAAATGTTTAAAGAATCTGAATTTCTTAAAAAACTAAGGTTGATAATTTAATTACGAGAAGACACTTTAATAAAAATTAATAAAATAATTATACAGAAATTCACATTTTTCAAAGATAATGTTACTTCATTGTTAATCACCCTAAATTTTTCTTTTAGAGACCAACAGACTTTCAAAATTAATATATTCTGTTTTATATTGCATTAATATTATGTTTATGTAAAGTGTTTATAATTAAAAAGTAAAGTCTATCTAATTTTAAAAAGCTATTCATTATAAATTGCTTCGTATGATACAATATAATGTATATAATGTATTATATATATTATAATGTATTTATGTATTATAATATCTATATAATATATTTATATAGATACTAAAATATCTCATATATTCTATTAAATCTCAGTCGTTTTAATTATCACATTTTTCAAAATTTAAGTTATTAAATCATTTTTAGGTAGAGTTACGTCTCGATATCTCAAAAACATCTTTAGAAATTAGATCTGTTACAGACATAAATAACAAAAACAGAATGTTATTATATATCAACAAGATTATTAAAATTCCCCATAATTTGAAGTGTTTTGCTCCATTTTAAACTCATTTTGACATTCTTTAAACTTTAATTTTGTAGTTGTTTAGTAAGGATTTACGTAACAAATTCTTAATTCGCTTTGTGTAAGTTTTGTTGTTGTTTTAAGCAACAGAGTAGATTGACATATCAAATTAATTTAAATTAGGTTACTGTCCTAAATAACCTAAATTAAATAATAACCTTATACCTCAAAAAGAATTAGAGAAATTAGATCTGTTTACGACAGAAATAATAAATACAGAGTTTAATTAGACATTAACAAGATTGTTAAAAATCACAGTCATTCGAAGTAAATGCCACTTTTGTACTATTTTAAAATCATTGTGACATTCTTTAAAGTTTAAGGAGGGGTCTGACGTTAGTCGTTTACCGGCTATCCACGTTTTGTTCGTGTATTCTTGTTTTCTCAATAAATATACATTCTATAATTCTGTATTAAATCTGTTTCAGACTAACAAAAACAGAATGTTATTATATATCAAAAAGATTATAAAATTCCCCATAATTCGAAGTGTTTCGCTCCATTTTAAAATCATTGTGGCATTATTTAAACTTTAACTGGTCTCACCAAAGTCGTTTAAGGGATATACACGTTTTGTTCGTGTATTCTTGTTTTCTCAATAAATATACATTCTATAATTCTGAATTAGATCTGTTTCAGACATAACTAACAAAAACAGAATGTTATTAAATATCAAAAAGATTATAAAATGCCCCATAATTCGAAGTGTTTTGTTCCATTTTAAAATCATTGAGACATTCTTTAAATTTCAACTGGTCTCACCAAAGTCGTTTAAGGAATATCCATGTTTTGTTCGTGTATTCTTGTTTTCTCAATAAATATACATTCTATAATTCTGTATTAGATCTGTTTCAGACTAACAAAAACAGAATGTTATTATATATCAAAAAGATTATAAAATTCCCCATAATTCGAAGTGTTTCGCTCCATTTTAAAATCATTGTGGCATTATTTAAACTTTAACTGGTCTCACCAAAGTCGTTTAAGGGATATCCATGTTTTGTTCGTGTATTCTTGTTTTCTCAATAAATATACATTCTATAATTCTGAATTAGATCTGTTTCAGACATAACTAACAAAAACAGAATGTTATTAAATATCAAAAAGATTATAAAATTCCCCATAATTCGAAGTGTTTCGCTCCATTTTAAAATCATTGTGACATCCTTTAAACTTTAACTGGTCTCACCAAAGTCGTTTAAGGGATATCCATGTTTTGTTCGTGTATTCTTTTTTTCTCAATAAATATACATTCTATAATTCTGAATTAGATCTGTTTCAGACATAACTAACAAAAACAGAATGTTATTAAATATCAAAGAGATTATAAAATTCCCCATAATTCGAAGTGTTTCGCTCCATTTTAAAATCATTGTGACATCCTTTAAACTTTAACTGGTCTCACCAAAGTCGTTTAACGTCTATCCACGTTTTTTCGTGTATTCTTGTTTTCTCAATAAATATACATTCTATAATTCTGAATTAGATCTGTTTCAGACATAACTAACAAAAACAGAATGTTACTATGCACCAAAAAGATTATAAAATGCCCCATAATTCGAAGTGTTTTGTTCCATTTTAAAATTATTGCGACATTCTTTAAATTTCATCTGGTCTCACTAAAGTCATTTAAGGAATATCCATGTTTTGTTCGTGTATTCTTTTTTTCTCAATAAATATACATTCTATAATTCTGAATTAGATCTGTTTCAGACATAACTAACAAAAACAGAATGTTATTATATATCAAAAAGATTATAAAATTCCCCATAATTCGAAGTGTTTTGCTCCATTTTAAAATCATTGTAACATTCTTCAAACTGGTCTCACCAAAGTCGTTTACGGGCTAACCACGTTATGCTCGTGTAGAATGATTTCTCAATAAATGAACATTCTGCAATTCTGAATACATTTTATCTTCTATACACAAAAAGGAACATTCAGCATGGTGGGGGTGCACAATGGTTGGGGTACACTGATCTATATTATAATTTTGTCTCTAGCCACCAGGCAATTTATGGTGAAATGCAGAAATAAAATAATGTACATGTCTATATAAGTTTAATTATAATTTAAACTTCTCTATATAACAAATATTAAGAATATCATATATGTGAAAATTTTGTATTATTTTGTATTAAAATTTAATTTAAGGGATATTATTTGACGCCATTTTCTAATTTCTACTAGGGAAATAAAAACATCAATAGTAGTATATTACACATATACATATACATATACATATACATATACATATATGTATCCATTATACATATACAGTTACATATATGTATACATATAATACGTATAATTATACATAAAATTATAACTTCAATAGTAGTACATTATACAAATAAATTATACTTATTCATATGCATATACATATACTTATACATATCAATATGCATATACATATATAATATACATATACATTATAGTATATTATACATATAAAATTTTGTATTATTTTGTATTAAAATTAGATTCAAGTGAAATCATTTGAAAGCCACTTTCTAATTTCTGCTATTGAAGTGAAAACTTCAATAATAGTATATTATACATATACATATAATACATATATTTATACATAAAATTATATAATTATCTGTATATAATTAGAGATATAATTATAACTTCAATTTTAATATATTGTACATATATATTATACTTATATATATATATATATATGCATATACATATACATATACATATACATATATATTACACATATATTATAATGTTAGTACTATTATAGTATATGTGCAAAATTTTGTATTATTTGGTATTAAAATTTTATTGAAGGGGGATCATTTGTCGCCACTTTCTACTATTGAAGTCAGACTTCGTCGTATTTTACAAATCCGTTTTTATAACACGTATAAAAAGTACATAGTTTAATTTATTTTATGTGCACAAAATATTCAGAGATGATAACGTTAGTGAAATAAAATATCGCTTTTGTTTGCTATAGAAATGTAATAAAATATATTAAAAGTAAACAAATCGACTATAAGAGCCATAATAAATCGTGAGATCTTTTTCCTACTGTAAAACTAAAATGTCTGAAAACTGTAAAAAGATGAATACAGACAGAAATATATCAATATATATGTTTCATGCACAAAGCCTATACATATTTGTATCCTGTGCTTTTATTCACACAAAAATAAAAATACACAAAAGAACCTTACGATAGAAATAATACTTTCTTTCAAAGTATCATAGCATTATGTTAGTATAAATACTCCGATATATTTGAATATTTTGGTTGTAAATACCCGTTCTCCACATAAATTCTAGAGATATTTATGAAGTACTCAACATAAAAGTATTTTTTTTCCAGTACAAAAAATATGCTACTTTGTGATGTTTAGTACATTGGTTTATGTGTTTGCGTAATACCTGATTCAGAAATCATTTTTTTTTTCAAATTTTAAGATATTTGTATCTTGAGTTTACAAATCTATCTTTTACTCTTTACTAACTTTTAAACTTCTAAAGAACTTATATTTTGATTTCCATATGCTAAAAGTATTCATATTTACTCTTTTATAGTTTGATATTCCCTATTAGTAAATATTCATTTTTTATTCCTGGATATGTATGTATGTATGTCGATAAAAATAGATGTTAAAATTAAGGATCACTTTGGAAAATATTTTTCATGTTTGAAGGGTTTTAATTAAATTGGGTGTTTTATAATTAACAAAAATCTATATAGATTAACAAGTATAATTCAATTAACAATTCATTATAATAGGGTTTGTTTCATTATCTGCATTTTATCAAATGTTAGAATCAAATAACTAGGAAATAGAGGCATATATTGCTACCTTTTATGTGAAGTAGCATTTATTCATTTTAATGTAATTAATGTTCTTCAGTATTTAGCAGTCCTATGCTAAAGGTATTGTTATTTATTCCTTTATACTTTCATATTCACTATTAGCATAAATTTATTTTCTCTTCTTGGCTATGTATGTATGTATGTATGTAGATACAAATAGAGGCAAAATTAAGGAAAACCTTGGAAAATGTTTTTCTATGTTTGAGGGTTATTTTACTATTAGCTTTTGTAGAATTAACATAAAATTCTACATGTTAGCAAATAATTTAATTAACAATTCAATACAATTGAATTTGTTTCATTTTTTGCGTTTTATTAAACGCTAGAGACAAATTACTAGGAGATAGAGGCACAAATTGCTAATTTCTATGTGAAGTAGCATTCATTCATTTAAATGCAGTCAATGTGCTTGAGTATTTAGAACTGATATATGTATATACATACATGAATACATACATACATACATACATACACACACACACACACACACACACACATATATATATATATATATATATATATATATATATATATATATATATAATTATAAAATTAATGTAAAATTAACATAGAAAATTATCACAGAATTTATATTTCGAAGTAGATTGAGTACAATGAAGAAGGGGAAAGAAGAATGAATGCAGTGTTTCCCCGATACTTGTCTCGGGATATGACGATGTATTTTTAAAGATTTTATATACATGGAACGAAAACATCAATACGGTGTTAAAATGCGTGTGACTGTATAAAATGTCTTGCAATAACCAGGTGCTTCACCTAGCAAGTGATGCGCACTTCAAGTCGAGATGAACCCACAAAACGGCGAGTGATAATTGCGTAGGACCTTCTCTGCATAAAGATAGAAGGTAAGAGTTCAATAAAGAAGTGGTAAGAAGCCTGGAT
>CM063504.1:155838627-155841127 GCA_032207245.1 Pardosa pseudoannulata | reverse complement strand
TATATCATTGCAAGTTTATGCATTAGACATATTTAAGTACGTAGGTTGAGAAAAGCTATATTTTGAGAAGATTAATTTAAACATTTTATTAATATGTTAAATGACATGAGAGGCCTTCGGTGTCTGACACTAATTTATTGCTATAGGGGATCAAATGTAAATTCAGTAAAACAAATGCTTTACTAATTATTACACAAATCAATTGTAATTAGTATTTCACCAAAGTATTGGACGAATATAAGTTCATCTTGATTAGTTTCACAAACCATGTCTATTTAGTGTAAGATTTGATTTGTGGAAAAAACATGGTACTAACTTATATAGTTATATTATTTATTAAAATATGACTTTATGAATATTTCTACGTCGTAGGTAGCATATATTTGAGAGATCCAATTTTGAAGTTTTAAATTTTGTTTCGCCATAGCATATTCAAATGCACTAATGTGCCAACTTTAAGACCTGTACAGTATTTCTAACATTGAGTCTTATAACAATTCCAATTAAACCAAAATTTTGCATAACTACCTTTAATTGTTATATAATGAAGAAATATAGTATTAAAATAATGGATAAGTGTAACATCATTTAATATTTAGAAAAAAACTCAAATTATGACCTCACATTATCTACGGTGACTCGCCAGCAAACTTAAGCTTTTGTAGGATGTATGATTAATTGCTACGGTCTGAAGTATACCATTTTATAGAGTTTGCATTGTATGTTCGAACTGCGTACAAAGTTTTCAACCATGTGTTAATGTTTAAAGCCTCATTTGTTAAAGCTCTAATAATAGATTCGAGATTAATGCTTATTGCCATGTATCTTTCTTAAATACTCATTCGTTGCTCTATTAGATTTAAATCCAATTACCTACACATCATTCACTAAACATATGGTTTTCATCCTTACGATCAACATTTTTGAAACAAAAAGGCTAATGAGAAGGTAGTCTACTGCTTAAAACTATTTCGAACTGCTACGAATATCCAGTTGTTTTCCGTCCTGCTTGTTTGGCAATTGTTAGACGTTCTGAAACACCATAGAATATCATTTCTGTAATAACCTCTGTACAAAACAGGTAGATCTATAGAAGATGAAAATAAATTGTTCAATCATAATTATTCTAAAAAGATCATGGGAGGAATGAGAACATCGATACAATAGCGACTGCAATTCTCTGAGTTTTCTTTGAAACTGATTCCTCTAGATCGGCTACCAAGAAATATAGCTACCAAAATGAAAAAATGTCTACGTCTTTTCTGATTCATTTCCATGGTGTTAGAGCTGTATTTTAGTCTTACCGGTTTTGATCTATTCTATATAGCCAAGAATAATTAATTAGATAGCTCGACATTCACAGAAACTTATGACTTCATTGCTAATCATACCAGTTTTTCTTTTCACCGCACCCCAGATATTTCAATTTGGATGAACATAGAATAGTAGCTCATATTGTATTATTTTCCTCTAAAATAGATTACATTTGTGCAACCTCTGACCGAGTGGAGAGATTGCACAAGGTCTGCATCATTTCTTCAAAACAAGATACCATGATTTTTCCATCTAAAATCTTTTAAGAATATTATTTTCTAACATCAGCTCATGATGCTTATCCGATACTGTCGTTATTGTTCAGGGTCAATTACGATTAACCCCTTCCCGGCCTTTCCCGAGCTGAACTCGGGCAGGCGAAATGTACCATCCTGGCTCATCCGGGGTGTAGTTCGGGCACTGTGAAATTTTACACTGTGCAATCAGTCTTTCCCTAATTACTTCACATGTGCTTTTTATGGTTTCGAATGCTTTTGTTTACTTTTATGGCTACTTGATTATTTGCTGCTCAAAGAGAGACAGTAGAGGGAAGAAAGTAAGGAGAGAAACAAGTTTCTACTGTCCAGACTACGATGTTGGACTCTGTGCTGTAGCGTGTTTTTGACTGTATGATACACGACCCAATTTTTATTAATAATGTCATAATCATTTCTATGAATGCATAGAATATAAATAAAATTTAATTCAAGATAAAACCTAGGTATTCTAAGCTTTTTATTTATAGTTAGTGTGAATTGACTGCAAAGTCTAATGATTTTTGCCATACAGAAAGCCAGTTATACATGTAAATTACTCTTTATTTAAATTGATTTTTTACATTAATTATTAGGAAATTTTGTATGCAAAAGATGCTATTATGTTTTAAAAAGCTATCTATCTATAAAAATAAGCATACAAAATTGACATTTTTTGACCCATAATAATGAAATAGAATGAACCAGAAGGGGTTAAAACCTCAAGACAGTCATTTCTGTCTATAGAAATGGTCTTCCAGATTTTGACACAATCTTATGAGCATCAGCACATGACCTTAAATATTTTACTATTTCTTTTCCGAGTTAAGTTGTGTAGAATTTCGCCAACAGAGATCATTAAACACATTACATTGATGCAGCAACATGACAAGTTTTGAACCACTGCTGTTGTTGATAAAGCCATTTAAACA
>CM063504.1:155826127-155833627 GCA_032207245.1 Pardosa pseudoannulata | reverse complement strand
AGTAAGATTCCCTATTTTAAAGAAAAAAAAATAACTCATACTTTCACTGACATATTTATTTGCAAGAAGTACATGTTTCAGCTATTTTTCAACATAGCCACCACCAGAATTGAGACACTTATCGTATTGTGGGATCACCTTTTGTATCCCTCTGTCGTAGTACTCTGCCAGCTGTGAATGGAACCAGCCTTCCTGTCCCAGAACACCGTGCACATCCCTTTCCGTCTGTTTGATTTTGGTCCTGACCTAAGATTCACTATTCTGCCAATGCATTGATTGCTGATTGGTTTATGGGAAATCCAAGTCTCATTGCTCGTGACGGTCCTGTTTAGAAAGCCATCCACGTGATCGTGATATCATAGCAGAAATGTCAGTGCTGCTAATAAGAATTGAATTTTGAGTTCGGATGTCAGTTTGAGCTCAAAGACCTGACAGAGCTGATGATGAATTTTAATTGACGCAATCTCTTGTGCATTCAAAATCACCGACCAAACCTTGCAGGCGGCTTTAGAACGAATTAAAGTTTCCTTTTCGGACTACCACACTACTTGCACGAATCGGGACTTGTCTAGGTGGATCAACGATGGCCGATTGGTTAGGGTGCTGGCCTTCGGTACCGGAGTTCGTGGGTTCGAATCCCACAGTAGCATTGGACGATCGTAGCCGTTCGGAATCGGCTTTAAGCTGTAGGTCCCGGTCTCATTAGCCCTCGTGTGCAAAACAGTAGACCGTAGCGCTCCAAACCAAACCAAACCAAACCAAACCTAGGTGGCATGTGATTAATACGTCATATATTTGTTACTCACGCGGAATTGACAAGGCTAATTATGTTTACTTTAAAGGGGGAACCATTGGAAAGCTTACATTTTGGAAGCTCCTCGTATATTTTAAACATGCAGAGAATTTCTAAAAATGATCAAATTGAATATGCTGCACTAATAAAATATTGATTGTATACCAGGCTCTGCATATAAACGAAATATTGCCTGTATGGTTCTCAAACTTAACTGATTTTCAAAACAATTTGCGACGAGGAGTAAAGGCGCGAACATCGAAAAATGAAATTTGAAGACAAATAAATGAATTTAGAAATAAATATAATTGAAACTTTGGTAACCAAAAAAAAAGTGATATAGAAAATAATGAAAAGTAAATTCAGAAAATTAAACGGAGTTTAACCTGTTATAACTGCGGTGAAAACTGTCATATTTCCAAAAACTCTATTGAAGAAGATAATGACATCAAGTGTTTTAAATGTCAAGATTTTGGGTATCGAAGTTTTAATTGTTCAAAATCTAATTCCAAACCAGAAGTAGCAATCATAAACAAAGTAGCAACCGTAATTGAATTTGGCAATTGTAAATGTTGATGTAGATTCGAAGTTGGGTAAAGAAGTAAAAATTAATAATGTGTATGTAACATCGTTAATAGACACAGGGAGACAAGCTAATTTGTTACGTAAATCTATTTTTGATAAATTGAATGTCGAAACACTCCAGACTATAAGCTCGACATTGAGTGGGTTCAGTAAATGTCAAGTAAAACCGTTAGGTTTCTATAAGGTAATATTGAAATTAATGATTTCCAGTGTACCGCTTATATTTATGTTGTAGACAACAATGGGATGATACACGATGTCATTTAGGGCTAAACGTAATATACTGAAAGGGGAAACTCTAATAAATGAAAATAGGTTTATCATAAAAAATAAGTCACAGAATGTAGAGGAAGTAAATAATATATATATATATTTTATCTGTTGATGTAACCAATAATATAAACGAAAGAAATAGTTCTTGCAGTATTCCAAACTATTTAAGTGATTGTTCAGAAGCTGATTATTAATTACATTCCGAGTAAGACTAAATCCACTAACATAGAGTTGAAAATTTGTGAAAATTGTGTTAGCCCGTACGCGCAATTTATAGTCATCATTACGAACACACAGACGCCAGCGTAGAAGATTACGGAGCAATTCTAAAGGCCCTTACAAAGTATGGTCCACTACAATCCATTACCACTAGCTGGTAGTGCTTTGGCTTATCGACGTCGATGATGGTAGCCGATAAAATGACCTTGGCGAAAAATGGCTTCAGAAGCAGTTTTTTGTCCTAAAATGAAATACAACCAGCTTACGCTACCAATTGTGCAGTATAATCTATGGATCAGCTGCACAGCGATCGCATACTCCATGGCCCTCTGGGACCACTGGCAGCGAACGTACGTTGACTGTAACCGCCTGAAGAGGCGCCATAAGCAGAGAGACAATAGACTCTCATACACAGACTGGAGCCATTTTTGCGAGCACCGTAGATCCATACACACACTCGGCACGTTTAGTGACACAGTGTGTAGATGAAGCATAGTTCACAGTCGCCATTAGGACCATTACTTGAGTGGTGAACAGTTGGCCTTAGTGTGGAGGGTACATAGCACAAAAACTTCCAGGTGATAGCAATTTTGACCCCACCTATTTTATGATCAGGAAGTTTTCTGGCATTAAAATAAAATCTTCGAATTAAGAATTAGAGACAGATCAGCTCAAATAACTGATAGAAAGTGAATTTCAATCTGAATTCAAGTGTCCAAGAGAGGAATTGCGAGAACAAGTTAAGTGTCGAATTTTTCAAGAAGCAACAGGAAATTTAAAAAAACAACCTATAAAGCCAATAGAAGAAAATCAGCCTTACAATGTTGGTGACTCAGTGACAATCAAGAGGACTAAACTAGAGATTAACACACTTAAAATGTTAAAACCACACTTAAGAGCCAAATGTCATACAATATCGCATAAATTAAGGGTGATAACACTTATGGCTTTGCAAAGGAAGGGTACGATGAGGGACTCTCGGGCTCTAATACTTGTATCGAATTGCTAAAAGTTTGTACATCATTTTAAACTCTATTATTATATATTGTTTCTTGTTGCTTTGTTTTTCTGTTTTGTTCTATTTTTTTCTGTTCTCTGGAGGGCCAGTTCTCTCCAGGATGGCCGATATATGTAGTGCCATTGGGTAGATGCGTGCATCAACTCCCGTCGTGTTGGCATTATATATATATATATATATATATATATATATATATATATATATACATACATATATATTTATTTTTAATATTTCCATAACAACCTCCTCTCTCCAATTTTAATTACTTAAAATCTTTAATGTCTTAATCAAAGGAGAGCAATTGACTTAAAATTTTTTTGATACATTTCAAAAAGCTTTCTGTTCTATAGATGTAATTTTTTTGTCTATTCAACCCGTTTTCCAGCTGCCGTTGGCAAATGGCTCCACGTTTTTTCTGATCTTCACATTCTAATTCGTTGACTAATTTTCTTGTCACTTGTGAAAATTCTTTCTGTTTTCGATCTTGTGTGAAACTATGTCCTAGCAGAGTGTTTTTGTGTCTTTCTCTTGTCTGTCGTTGACTAGTAAAGATGTCCGATTTTAAAAGCTCTAAAATAAAGTTTTAATTAGAATTGTGCCGTTCTTTTCAATGGTGGCCAGTGTGCATCTTACGTTATTTTTGCTAGTGGTTTAGGCTTCTCATTTTCAGTAGCCGGGTAAGTAAAAATAATAAGTGCTACATGGTTATTGTGACTACAAGAAATAATTACACATACACAAGTACACGTCTTGAGTGCAGAGAGAGAAAGATACGTGATCTTAATCGTGTTCCTAGGAACATTGCCATTGCTAGGAACATGTCATTGAATAACGCAAGAATTAATGTCTATTATTACTTTTATTACTTCCTAATGAGACAAAATTCAATATTTATTTATTAAAATGCATAACTTCCAGTATTTCAGAATTTTCCTAGGGAGATGCTACAGGCCAAAGGTAAATTTGATAACTTGAAATAAATGTAAATGATAATCGATTTTGAAAATATCGCATGGACAGCTGTTGCTTAAGTACAATCTGGAAAGAGGGGAAATTGGTCCCATTTGCATAATAGTTTCCAGACAGTTGAATCGTTTTCAACTTACGTTGTCTATCTATATTTATTTGTATATTTATTATTCGATTTAACCACATTCATATTGAATTATAAAATTTATTTTTACTGTGGTTTGGTAATTTTAAATTTTCACAATAAATTTCCCAGTCTGTAAATCTTCCATTCCCTTTTATTCTATGTCTATATGTATCAGAATGAATACCTTAAATAAAATTCTTTTCTAATTTACTTAAAATTAATTGTAAAATTTTATAAAAAAATGTGTAATATAACGAATTATACTTCAGGAAGAATTATCACAAATATGTTTTCAACTATATATTGGTATATCAGACAGATAATATGTGATTTTAAAGCATATCAATTTGTGTTGTATATCTTTTCATTGTTTTATTTTTAGTAATTGTATAGGGAATTTTATTTTATAGAATTCTCAAAACTATTTAAAAATAATGAAATTATAATATAAATATATAAAACATATATTTAGTTTATACGTCATCACCAATTATATTGTTATTTTTTTCCTTTTTATAAAATATATATAAATAAAGTATTGTTTTATATTTGTTCAATATTTACCTTTACAAAAAATCAAATCTTCCTTTATTAAATAACTATTGCAGCTACTCAAATAGTTAATTTAATAAATATTAATCTAAAATGATATACTTTAACGTAATTTAATAAAATTATTACTTTTAAATTCATCTGATATAAAATAATTGTCACATATTACATTCTATATTTTTTATTTTTGCAATAATGATAAAAGTAATAATAAATTAAATATCATAAAATATGTAAAAATTAGTGTCTTTAATAGCATTTGAAAAACAAATATTATGAGCTCCAAATATTCATATAATAAAAGCATTGTTATATTCATTATTTAAACAGATAAAACATAAAATAACACTTAAAAAATTATTAGATCATGTAAAAAGGAGTGATAATCTACATTATTCTTTTTTATGCTTTTTAATAATTTATGTAGTTATAATATGTTTATGATTTTTTATGCTCAAAGCTATTTAAAATACAATGAAATTATTTTATAAATATATCAAACATAATTAGGGTTTATAAATCATCACCAATAATATTGCTCCTTTTTCGTTTTTATAAAAATATATAAAGTATTGTTTTATATTTTATCAATATTTAATTTTACATAATTTTTTTATTAAACAACTATTACAAGTACTCAAAAATTTTTAAAGTAATCTAAAATGATATATTGTACTGTAACAACCATATTTAATAAAAATATTACTATTAAATTCATGTGCTATAAAATAATAGTCACATTTTCCATTCTATGTTTTTTATGTTTGCATTTATGATATAAATAATAAGAGATTAAATATCATAAATATGTATAAATTAGTGTTTTCGATAGCATTTCAACAAAAAAAAATATTGTCCACTCCAAATATTCATATAATAAAAGTATTGTTATATTTATTATTTAAACAAAACATAAAATAACATTTTACAAAATTATTACATCATGTAAAAAGGAGTGATAATCTATATTATTCTTTTTTATGCTTTTTAATAATTTATGTAATTATAATATTTTTATGATTTTTTATGCTGAAAGCTATTTGAAATAAAATGAAATTATTATATAAATATATCAAACATAATTAGGGTTAATAATTCATCACCAATGAGTTTGCTCTGTTTTATATTTTTCAATATTTTTTTATATAATTTTTTTATTAAATAACTATTACAACTATTAAAAAAATTGTTAAACTAATCTAAAATGATATACTGTACCGTAATAACAAAGTTTAATAAAATTATTACCTTTAAATTCATGTACTATAAAATGATAGTCATTTTCCATTCTATGTTTTTATGTTTGCAATTATGAAGAAAATAATAATAGATTAAATATCTTAAACTATGTATAAATTAGAGTTTTCGATAGCATTTGAACAAAAAAAAATATTGTCAGCTCCAAATATTCATATAATAAAAGCATTGTTATATTTATTATTTAAACAGATAAAACATAAAATAACATTTTACAAAATTATTAGAGCATGTAAAAAAGGAGTGATAATCTACATTATTCTTTTTTATTCTGTTTTATGCTTTTTCTAAGCTTTTCTTTTAAATAAAATTTTATCACAGCGTACTTAAAAAAAAATTATAACAAATATGTTTTTCACACTTTTTTATCAAGGATACAAAAACGATGAATACTCTTACACTTTAAAAAAAATCATTTCTAATTTTTTGCTTGCATGCACATGAGTTAATAACAGAAATCGAAATATTTTCTAAGCCTGTCGATCTAAATATTTGAGGACGGACTAAAAAAATAATATGTGATATTCTACATAGATATTTGGAAGAAACGCAACAAATTATGATTCTTCTTCCGTTTCTAAAGGAAATAATTTACTCTAAGATATTTGTAAAAGGAAATTACACGTTTATCCACTATAATTGGGAAGTTAGTTTTTAGCTTGAAATATCCTGTACATTAAATCATATTTGAAGCCATACTGTGGACTGCTGTGAAACATCGTATGTATTGTGTGTATTACTTCAGAATATCTAATTCTTAAATACAAACAAGTAATTATTTTAACAGTCAAGCTGATTTTTCATATTTTTAATAACTTGAAAAAATTAAATTATTAATAAATAATTTAGAGGACTCATATTTCTATACACTCACATATAATTACATTCCTTTATTTCTTTGAATAGTAAGAATGATTTTGAAAAATTTTGAAAAATTGTATAAAACGGTAAGTTTGACTTTGCTGCTTGTTAAATCTGCTATGTACAATATTTGAATGGAATTATGGAATATGGAATAATAATTATAATTCGGGGATACTGGATACATGGTGATTTCGAAAAGCACGATATATATATATATATATATATATATATATATATATATATATATATATGTGTGTGTGTGTGTGTGTGTGTGTGTGTGTGTTTATATCCCGGGAAGAAATCTGATGCACTGTGGTCTGTGTACTTTGGGGAGCATAACGGAATAGCATTGAATTATGCGCAATAATTTTAGATTTATTTTAAATATTGGTGCACAACACTGTAAAATCACGTACTGTTTATTATTAGGTTTTGGAAAAAGAAATCTATTATTTCTTAGGTAGTTGGCTGTAGTGATCGATATCTCGTAAACCATCAATCAAACAATTTCAAATTTATGTTCGTTGTCAAGGTGACATGTAACACTTTACAGTTTTTTGTTTGGTCCATTCAGTTGTGAGTTACAGGGTGTTAAAAATGGAAGTCAACAAAGAGAAAATTTGGTACATTTTACTTTTTTCCTTCAATAAAGGCAAAAATGCAAGCCAGGCGGCTAAAATTGTGGATAATATTTGTGATGTCGATACTGTAACAGATAAATACATGCAATTTTGGTTTCTCCGATTGAATTCAGGCATTTTTGATGCTAAAGATGCATCTCGCACAGGCAAACCCATCGTCGAAAATGATGGTAAAATCACAAATAGTCGAAGTTGACCGGCA
>CM063504.1:155808627-155821127 GCA_032207245.1 Pardosa pseudoannulata | reverse complement strand
CCCTGCAAGGTAAAGGAGTTCCGTTACGCATTATTAGTTTCTTTCATTTATTATCGCTTTGCAATATTTGTTTTCCTCAAAAGTGTGTTATACGAGTACGAACGAGAAGGGGTCGACAGGTAAATTTTCAAACAGGAACTCGCTGTCGAACCCCCGTCGACGCGTCCGTTCAGTGGGTTAATAGTCGATATGTGTCATATATAATAAAAGTCAGCAATAGTCTGTAATAAATTCCGCATATTACTTCATAAAAAACACTTTAACTTAAGCTAAAGATTTTAAAATCAGATTTTTAACTCATTACACTTGCAATTATATGCAAATTGTCATATTCATCACAAAAATGTAGTAAAAATTTTGTTATAAAATTATTCCTGGGTAATACAAATGTACCAATGTACTTTCCCAAAAAGGTCAACAAGTGCATACACATCTGTGGAATAAATTTCCAAGAAGAATTTAGATGCAGGTGTTGACTTGAAAATTTTAGTGAGGACCCCTGTAGAGCAGTTATAGATCACGGAGTGGTACAAGTGTAACGGTCAAGCCCAGGCAGGTATGTAGCCGTTAGATATAGGGACAGGGGCTAAGCACTAATGTCAACTTTAACCAAATGTGATGATTTAATGAGCACACCTGCACACTCGAAGGGGAAGCAGATGTGGGAAAATTTCACCAAGAAATGATTGGGAAATAAAGCGGTGTTAAACCGAGATGAAGAGGTAGGAAAGAAAGTTGAGAAAGTAGTCGAAGTCGGGATTCAAGATATGCTGGACATCGAAATCCCCTGACAGCACCTACGTAGAGATATTACCTTTAGTCTGAGAATATTTTCATTAAAGAATAACGTATAAAAATAAAAAGAAAATTGTAATGAATAGTTGGACATTGATGAATGTCGAATAATGAATGTTATATATATATATATATAATATATATATATATATATATATATATATATATATATATATATATATATATATATATATATATATATATATATATATATATATATATATATATATATATATATAATATATATATATATATATATATATATATATATATATATATATATATATATATATATATATATATATATATATATATATATATATATATATATATATATATATATATATATATATATATATATATATATATATATATATATATATATATATATATATATATATATATATATATATATATATATATATATATATATATATATATATATATATATATATATATATATATATATATATATATATATATATATATATATATATATATATACATATATATATATATATATATATATATATATATATATATATATATATATATATATATATATATATATATATATATATATATATATATATATATATATATATATATATATATATATATATATATATATATATATATATATATACATACATATATATATATATATATATACATATATATATATATATATATATATATATATATATATATATATATATACATATATATATATATATATATATATATATATATATATATATATATTATATAAATCCAATATCCATATCTGTAAATAATTATTGCAAGTAATAAAAGTTTTAGTTCTGTGTTTCCCCTTTGATAATGGACACTGGTGTTTGTATTGTAAATACATTATAACAAGATCAAAGCATATTGCCTCACAAAATTACATTAAATATTGCTTGAAAAATTATTACAAAATGTTTATTGCAACAGCTATAAATATCTCCAGATTTATAAGAGAAAATAATACTCAAATTAGAAGAAAGTTTCTATTTTTTAAATAAATATATAATTTTAATTGTTATTTTAGGAACGATATTCATATATATACAAGTAAATACAGATTTGCAAACTATACATTTTTATAGGTTTTTATTAAATTAAAATGGAAAATATAAAAAGAAACTAACTACAGATTTAAGAAGATGGCGATAATAATAATGTACCATGAAAATTTAGCCGCTAAATACTTTTTCTTTCTATTATAAAATATTATCTTATTACACATGAAAAAACTTGAAACAGTCCTTTACTTTATTTTTTTCTGAAAGAGATGCGTAAAATAAGTTTTTTTTATTTATTGTTTGCACTTTATTTTGCAGTTTATGAATTTAAACATTCTCAACATTGTCAAATTAGGAAAAAGAAGGCGATTTCATCACAAATGGACCCCGATAACCTTAAAAGATCTCTTGATGACGCTCTTCGCATTAACAGTAATTGACGAGTCGTTTTGGAAGACCGTTCATTTCACTCACGTGTTGGAGCTCGGTCATGGACGATCACTTTCCATTCTCGATGAATTATCCCTTTCGTAATGCTTTATCTGGTGAGTTTTGATTCATTATTCAAGACATTCTTAAGTGCTTCTCACATCCATCGCATTGCATAACTACGATGTCAAAGCACTTACGGGGTTTCTCAAAACAGTACAAGTTGAGAGAGGATAGAGTTTAAATTATATGGAACTCAAAAGATATATCTTGGATATTATGTGTCAGATAGTTTCTGTAAATATTTAAATATATAAATCTTATTATTGTATTGGAACTATTCAATTTGTTTTAAATATTTAATATGAAATTTAATGTTTATATTTTCAAGGTGATAGTAGATATTACAATTTTTTTAAATAACAACTCAAATTTAAGAAACATTTAAGTTTAAAGAATGTTTTATATCCAATATTACTGACAATAGAAAGTCAGTTTAAAAGTAATTGTTTAGAGAATTTTTTGTTACAATTTATTATGGCATTTCCTATCCAATTCCGTACTCAATATATAGAATGTTAATTTTTCTTATAATTTCTTTGTCGAACGATTGCCGATTGGTTAGGGTGATGGCTTTCGGTACCATAGTTCGTGGGTTCGAATCCCACAGTGGTATGGAAGTTCGTATCCATTCTGAATCGACTTTAAGCTGTAAGTCCCGGTTTTAGTAGACACCTGTTACAAAAAGTAGACCGTAGCACTCCAAACCAAACCAAGCCTAATAATTTCTTTAAAAGTTAAACGGATGGTAGTTTTAGGCATGTTGTATTTATAATACATACACACGATGTTTTATAAAATTTATTCCTTAACATGCAACAGAATATATATATATATATATATATATATATATATATATAATATAGATATAATTTGCAAACTTTAAATTTTTACAGGTTTTCTATAATAACAAAATGGAAAATATAAAAGAAACTAACTACAAATTAAGTAAGATGGGGGTATAAATAATTTCACTTTCCGCTAAATTTAGCCGCTAAGTACTTTTTCTTTCTATTATAAAATATTATCTATTACACACTAAAAAGCTTTAAACAGTTCCTTACTTTATTTTTATCTGAAAGGGATGAGTAAATTTTTAAGAAGAATTTTTATTTATTACTTGCACTTAGGTAGTTTATGAATTTAAACATTCGCAACATTGTTAAATTAGGGACAAGAAGGCGATTTCATCACAAATGGACACCGATAACCTTAAAAGATCTCCTGATGACGCTCTCCGCATTAACAGTAATTGACGAGTCGTTTTGGACGACCGTTTATTTCCCTCACGTGCGGGAGTTCAGCCATGGACGATCACTTTCCATTCTCGATGAATTATCATTTTCGTAATGCTTCATCTGGTGAGTTTTGATTCATTATTCAAGACATTCTTAAGTGCTTCTCACATCCATCGCATTGCATAACTACGATGTCAAAGCACTTACGGGGTTTCTCAAAACAGTACAAGTTGAGAGAGTATAGCGTTTAAATTATATAGAACTCTTAAGATATATCTTGGATATTATGCGTTGCGTAGTTTCTGTAAATATTTAAATGTATCAATCTTATTATTTTATTGAAAATATTTAATTTGTTTTAAATATTTATCATGAAAATGAATGTTTTTGTTTTCAAGGAGATATTAGATATCACATTTTTTATGTAATATTAACTCAAAGTTATGACACATTTAAATATAAGGAATGTTTTACATCAAATATGTCTTAAGATCGAGTATTAGTTTAAAAGTAATTTGTTTAAAAAAGTATTTTTTTTAATTTTGTTATGGTGTTTCCTATCCATTTCGGTACCTAATATATCGATTGTTAATTTCTCTAATAATCTCTTTGTCGAAATATGGTCGATTGGTTAGTGTGCTGGCCTTCGGTACCGGAGTTCGTGGGTTCGAATCCTACAGGGGCAGGGATGTTCGTAGCCATTCGGAATCGGCTTTAAGCTGTAATTCGAGGTCTTGTTAGCCATCGTTTTGTAAAATTTAGACTGTAGCACTCCAAACCAAACCAAGCGTAATAATCTCTTTGAAAGGTAAACGGATGATAATTTTAGGCATGTTGTATTTATAATACATATAATCGATGTCTTGTAAAATTTATTCCTTTACAAGCAACAGAATACAAAGTAAATGTAATTTTAAATCATTAGCTTAAATGCTTTATCTGTCAAACAATGCAATTATTTAGGTATAAATCTTGTCTATGGAACTTAACAAATGTAATTCTTTACCATAATACAAAATTAGGCTATTATCGCAGTCGCCTCAAAATGTAAAGTGGGAGACTTTACATCTGTTTTATCTGATAAACAAAGAAGCATACAGATTATTAAAATAAGTGGCATGCATTATATTTATGAAAAACATTATATTACTAAACGACATAAGTTTCCATTAAGTGAATTCCGTTCCATGTTATTTTAATATAAAAAAATGTAGTGTATTTCATTTTTTAAATTTAAAGCTATTGCATAATTTGAAAATGATTTATATAAAGCCATAAATTATCCCTTACTATAGGTGATTATATTGACATAACATTGATGTTATGAAATTATTAAATATTTTTTCAAATATTTTTAGGTGATTTTTTTCTATAAGAAATAATTTCAGTTTCCAAACTATATTAAAGAGTAAAATAAAAATTTGATTAAGCTGCTAATTCTAAAGTAAACTGTAAAACTTAATTCGCTTTCTCTTTAAAATAAAATTCCTAGTATACATACTGAATTACATTTTATATTAACAAATTCTAACTCATTATGTATTAATGATTGTTATTAAAGTAAGAAACGAAACTATTTTTATATGAGTAGCATATATACAGACAGAAAACTTTTCCGTGTAAGATATATGCACAGACACTATGTGGGTGGACATACAAACGATAGCTAAATACACTCGACCGTTATTTACTTTGGCTTCTATTTTAGAAAGCGACGACCTAAAATAAGATCACTGGTAACATGATTAATCAAAATTTTATATGATTATTTTCATGTATGAATATAAAAAAATTATAGAATAGATTGAAGCCGAACTGCTAAAAACGTTCTTTGAAATATTGAAGAACCTTGTATAGATTAATCTAACCTGTTTTCATTTATCGTTTAAGTTACAGATGGTCGGATATTTTTTATCAATAGTAACATTAATATAGTCAAACAAATTTCTACAAAGATTTCTGTGACTCATTATTTACTACTTATGTCACTATATATATGAACCTATTTCAAGTTGAATCAATTCATTAGGCCGAACGATGGCCGATTGGTTAGGGTGCTGGCCTTCGGTACTAGAGTTTGTGGGTTCAAATCTCACAGTGGCATGGATGTTCGTAGAAGTTCGGAATCGGCTTTAAGCTGTAGGTCCCGGTTTCATTAACCCTCGTGTTGCGAAAATTAGACTGTATCCTTCCTAACCAAACCAAGCGTAATAATCTCTTTAAAGGTAAACGGATAGTAATTTTAGGCATGGTGTATTTATAATACATACCCTCGATGTCTTATATATATATATATATATATATATATACATATATATATATATATATATACATGGACTCTTGCAGCAAAACTAATAAACTTAAATCAACTAATAACAGGAGAACTATTTAAATTTTGAAAATTACATCAATAGTGATTTAAAATAATAAAAATTGACAAACTGTAAATGAGTTCCTAAATTATATTTATAAAACCCTAAAGAAATTAATACGAAACTGTTTCTCGAAATAGAAGAAACAAATTCAATTGATAAACATTATCATAAATTACGTGCATTTATCCTTAAGATATATCTTGGATATTATGCGTTGCGTAGTTTCTGCAAATATTTAAATGTATCAATCTTATTATTTTATTGAAAATATTTAATTTGTTTTAAATATTTATCATGAAAATGAATGTTTTTGTTTTCAAGGAGATAGTAGATATCACATTTTTTATGTAATATTAACTCAAAGTTATGAAACATTTATGTATAATTAATGTTTTACATCAAATATTAATTGAGATCGAGTATTAGTTTAAATGTAACTTTAAAAAAAAATATTTTGTTAATTTTGTTATGGTATTTCCTATCCAATTCCGTACCCAATATATCGATTGTTAATTTCTCTAATTATCTCTTTGGCTAACGATGACCGATTGGTTATTGTGCTGACCTTCGGTACCGGAGTTCGTGGGTTCGAATCCCACAGTGGCATGGATGTTCGTAGACGTTCGGAATTGGCTTTAAGTTGTAGGTCCTTGTCTCATTACCCTCGTGTTGCAAAAAGTAGACTGTAGCACTCCAATTCAAACCAAGCCTAATAATCTCTTTAAAAGATAAACGGATGGTAATTTTAGGCATGTTGTATTTATAATACATATAATCGATGTCTTTTAAAATTTATTCCTTTACAAGCAACAGAATACAAAGTAAATGTAATTTTAAATCATTAGCTTAAATGCTTTATCTGTCAAACAATGCAATTATTTAGGTATAAATCTTGTCTATGGAACTTAACTAATGTAATTCTTTACCATAATACAAAATTAGGCTATTATCGCAGTCGCCTCAAAATGTAAAGTGGGAGACTTTACATCTGTTTTATCTGATAAACAAAGAAGCATATAGATTATTAAAATAAGTGGCATGCATTATATTTATGAAAAACATTATATTACTAAACGACATAAGTTTCCATTAAGTGAATTCCGTTCCATGTTATTTTAATATAAAAAAATGTAGTGTATTTCATTTTTTAAATTTAAAGCTATTGCATAATTTGAAAATGATTTATATAAAGCCATAAATTATCCCATACTATAGGTGATTATATTGACATAACATTGATGTTATGAAATTATTGAATATTTTTTCAAATATTTTTATGTGATTTTTTTCTATAAGAAATAATTTCAGTTTCCAAACTATATTAAAGCGTAAAATAAAAATTTGATTAAGCTTCTAATTCTAAAGTAAACTGTAAAACTTAATTCGCTTTCTCTTTAAAATAAAATTCCTAGTATACATACTGAATTACATTTTATATTAACAAATTCTAACTCATTATGTATTAATGATTGTTATCAAAGTAAGAAACGAAACTATTTTTGTATGAGTAGCATATATACAGACAGAAAACTTTTCCGTGTAAGATATATGCACAGACACTATGTGGGTGGACATACAAACGAGAGCTAAATACACTCGGCCGTTATTTACTTTGGCTTCTATTTTGGAATGCCACGACCTAAAATAAGATCCTTGGTAACATGATTAATCAAAATTTTATAGGATTATTTTCATGTATGAATGTAAATATTATAGAATAGATTGAAGCCGAACTGCTAAAAACGTTCTTTGAAATATTAAAGAACGTTGTATAGATTAATCTAATCTGTTTTCATTTAAGTTACTTGTGGTCGGATATTATTTATCACTTGTAACATTAATATAGGCAAAACATTTTCTGCAAAGATTTCTGTGACTCATTAATTATTTAAGAAAAACGCTGATACATTATATATCTGTATCACCTAGTGTTATATGTGTCACTATGTATATGAATTTGAACCTATTTCAAGTTGAAACACATCAATAGTGTTTATATTGGTATATAATATATATATATATATATATATATATATATATATATATATATATATATATATATGTGTGTGTGTGTGTGTGTATATATATATATATATGTATATATATATATATATATTATATATATATATATATATATGTATATATATATGTATATATATATATGTATATATATATATATATATGTATATATATATATATATATATATATATATATATATATATATATATATATATATATATATATATATATATATATATATATATATATATATATATATATATATATATATATATATACATTTGCAGCAAAACTAATAAACTTAATTCAACTAATAAGAGGATAACTATTTAAATTTTCAAAATTACGTCAGTAGTGATTTAAAATATTAAAAACTGAAAATCTGTAAATGCGTTCCCAAATTATATTTATGAAACTCTAAAGAAATTACTACGAAACTGTTTCTCAAAATAGAAGAAACAAATTCAATTGATAAACATTATCATAAATTACGTGCATTTATCTGATTTATTAAAAACGAAAGTATTAATCTAAGCAGTAAGTTCTCTCTTATTCAGAAATGAATAAACCAGGAATATTTCTTATCTTAATTTCCACTTATCTCATGCTGTAAAATTAAACAATAAGTAGTTATGGAATACATTAACTAAATTAAGAAATTAATCATTGGAAAGTGATTTATGACTTCTTTACCTATAGCTGATAAGACTTATAATTTCTTTAATAATAGGCGTTATCGACTTAAGCGTAAATTATACATTTATTCGCGACATATGGAAAAATGATAAAAAAATTTTTAAAGACTTATTATATTCTATACAAGTGGAATTAAAATGATTTTGTGCATGATAAAAAAACAAATTATCATTGTTGTCAAAGTCACTACGACAAGCTAGGCAGGAGAGTCAAGAGGCAACATGATGCAAATGTATACGTTTTTCGTTTGACAAGCACCGTTAGGGTTATAAAATGTGTTATCTTAAGTGGATCCTTAGAATTAAGAAGCAGGGACTAAGTTAAAGTGTCATTCTTGTGAAAGTCACTACGACAAGCTAGGCAGGAGAGACAAGAGGCAACATGATGCAAATTTACACTTTTTTCGTTTGACAAGCACCGTTAGGGTTATAAAACGTCTTATCTTAAATGGATCCTTAGAATTAGGAAGCGGGGACCAAGTTAAAGTGTCATTCTTGTCAAAGTCACTACGAATATCTAGGCAGGAGAGACAAGAGGCCACATGATGCAAATTTACACGTTTTTCGTATGACAAGCACCGTTAGGGTTATAAAACGTCTTATCTTAAGTGGATCCTTAGAATTAAGAAGCAGGGACCAAGCTAAAGTGTCATTCTTGTCAAAGTCACTGCGACAAGCTAGGCAGGAGAGACAAGAGGCAACATGATGCAAATGTACACGTTTTTCGTTTGACAAGCACCGTTAGGGTTATAAAACGTCTTATCTTAAGTGAATCCTTAAAATTAAGAAGCAGGTACCAAGCTAAAGTGTTTTCCTGCCATCCTAAGAGGAATTATTTAAGAATGTAGAGTATATTGCGACCCTGATAATTGTTTATATGCCCGACCCACAATAAATAAACACTTCGGATAGTAGGCGGCCTTAAGTTCCGAACCGGCAACTCTTCAGTTAGGATATTTATGCCTATATTGACTGATCTAATACGGGGAAACTACTTAAGCAATCATAACTAACATGTTTACTATTTAAAGTTCGAAAATGTGTACTAAAAGAAAGATTCACATGAACTGATTTATACTTAAAATATATTCAATATGAAGAGAGAGAAAGATTAATTCATATAATAGGAAATATTTGATATTTAACAAAAAAATAAACTTTATTAGTGTAAGTATGTTGTTTGGATCAAAAGAATCGTATAAAACTACTGCATTTGTTTCTATAATAAAACATATTTTAAATGTCATGAAATTAGTATATTTATAAGTTAAACTGGCCTTGAAAAAAACTGGAAATTTCGTTAAGAAATGAAAAGCAATAAATTTAAATGATAGAAATACGTTTTAATATTATTAATAGATAAACTTCTGTTGAGTACATTTCTCTAAAATATTTAAATACTTTTTAATTAAAATAATTTGTTAATCTTATAATATATCTTAATAATTTGTTAAGAAATACATGGGTTTATATATTTTAGAGACTGGTATATAGTTACTCGTAAATAAACTAAAAATTTTAACAAAACTAAATTTCAATAAAAATATTATGAAATTCAAATTGTATATTAATAGTAGAAATTTAACAATATCTATTATATTTTTAAAGTTAATTTTTGCTAAATACATATATGGTCTTAATATATATATAACTCGACATAAAAAGGACGCAGATATAAGTCTATTACTTCAGCATTGTAATTCTTATTTTGAAGTTTGACGAAGAAATAGATACAATGTAAAGTTTCTTTCTTTTGACAATTTATTTCTTATTATTTATTTTTTTATCTTCTTTAAAATAAATGTTTGTTTTAGTTGAAAGGAAAAATAAAGTTTATTCAACTTTTACTTTTTCACTAAGTATAAATATTTTTGTTCTACACCAGTTTCTAAAGACACCGTTTATGAGATATCGCCCAAAATATATATGTACACACACACATATTTATAAATAAATAAATATATATATATATATATATATATATATATATATATGTTATATATATATATATATATATATATATATATATATATATATATATATATATATATATATATATATATATATATATATATATATATATATATATATATATATATATATGTATATGTATATGTATATATATATATATATATATATATATATATATATATATATATCTGTGTGTGTGTGTGTGTGTGTACAGTGTATTCAGATAACCCTAACAGGGTATCGGTACACACGTTCATCACTATTAATTTTCAAATACCTTTTTTTAACAATATTAATAAAAAAGGGTCCAGGGAATTTATGTGCATAATCCAGAAAAGTACGAATATATTTATCTCTTACATTGTTATTGTGGTGTAGTCTACTACATATAATTAAAAAAAATTATAATAACATTACGTTGAATATTTTTACTCACACGTCCTCCAAGGTATTATACGATTAATATCAAATTTAAAGTTGTTACTTTTATGAAATAAATAGTAATTAATGAAACCATCCTTCAAATAAAAAATATTACATCAAGAAATTCTACTCCATTATTATTATTACTATCTTGCATTAATTTTGAACTTATAGGATAAAAATCAAAATTTATATCATTTTGCTCAACTAGAAAAACCGAAATATAATCTACATATCTAAAGTAATTAAAATAAGTAAGATTTTGTGTATTATATTCATAATTAGGGAGATATAAGTCTGCCAATGAAGCAAGTACTCCTGCCCATTGGAAGAAATATCATGTATTCGCTCATAGAATGATGTACCAATGTAGCTTTCACTAAAATCCAGTTGAATGTGGATTTATATCTATTGTATGAAAACAATTCAATTAGGCATATCATTCATATCAATTTAAAACGATATATATTGAAATATTTATAGCTATCGAATTTAATAAATCTGCAAAATCAAAAATGTTAAAATTAATTATATTATCAAAATGTTTAATTTTACATCTATAAACTACATTGAAACTATTTTTTAAAATGTTACAAGCATTATTATATATATTCAAGCATTATTATTTATTATTTATTTGAATTTTAATAGCATATTGATGGCCTTCGTGAGGTAAGTATTAGAGCCAATTGTAACCGAACGAAATTTAACTGGATTGTTATATAATTTAGGAAGTAGTATTACATAAGGAAACCTATCAGTATACTTCTCGACTTCTATTCGCTTATGCAACGCTTTAAACCGATTAGTTATTGAAGTACGAGAGCTATTAACTAAATTATAAATGGAAGTGTCATTATAGGTATTTATTAACAATTCATAACACAATATTTTACAAGTCATTGCATAATTAGCAGCAACTTTATTTACATAAGTAATTACATTATTTACATAAGTAATTACATATTAGTCATATGCAGATCCTCAAAAGATAGGAAAAAAATAATTTGAAATACAAAGTGTTCTAAACAGAACAGGAAAAGTAATAAGCACGGAAAACACAGCCAGTTTGCGTCAGACACTGGCGCAAAATTTTATTTTGTAGAAGTCTTGAATATTGAAAGTGGTTCAAGGATTAAAGTATAATTAGTGTGTGAATCAGGCATTCATGATTATTGTTCAATCCCGTGGCTACGCGTAGGAAGCGAAGCTAATTACTTAAAGCGTTATATTAGAAGTGCTTATTGTAGCAGAAATTAATTTAGGTGTTTTCGAACTCTCTAAATCATAGAAAAATAATAGTACTAGAGTTTGCTAGAAAATAATATAATTGTCCAAAAACTATTTAAAGATTGACTTACTACTTTTTGATTAGTCATTTAGATTAAAAATATCATAACAAATATACACACATAACGTATGTATGTAAGTATGTATGTATTATATATATATATATATATATAATA
>CM063504.1:155791127-155803627 GCA_032207245.1 Pardosa pseudoannulata | reverse complement strand
TGAATACTTTTTAATCCACTATAGTTATTAAATTACATTAAATACTTTTAAACGTACATTTACAAACCATTGGTCTTTTAAAATTCCACCCTTAAGTATTAAACTCCTTGTTTATAAACATAAAGAAAAAAAAATATTTCCAGCAATAACTTATTTTTTTCAGTCTAACTGTTCTGTAGTAATGCTGATTAAGTATAAAGAAGTTTGCTGGGCGTTTTAGACTCAATGATAGTAGAGTACTATATTGAATTGAGACGAAATTAAAATTTTTTAACTTCATATTTAGTTCAATAATAGCCTAATTTTTCTTTAAAGAACCTAATTTTTGTTTTATAAACACATGCTACTCTTTATAAATATCATAAGTAGTACATGTTGTTTATAAACATACTATCTTGAATTATATGGTAAAATTACAAAAATAGAAATGTTTAGTCAATATATTAAATTGACAAGATTATTGAATATTTTAAACCTTCATATTTATGTCAAAAATCCCCTTTGAGGTTTTGAATACAGATTCAATACAAAATTGTGATGCTAAATTATATATTTTAAAACAACAATTTTTTCTTTGTAAATATCGTAAACCGTGTACGCTTTTCCAAAATATACTGTCACTATATGTATAATATTCCAAAATATACTTTATAAATATCATAAGTAGTACATGTTGTTTATAAACATACTATCTTGAATTATATGGTAAAATTACAAAAATAGAAATGTTTAGTCAATATATTAAATTGACAAGATTATTGAATATTTTAAACCTTCATATTTATGTCAAAAATCCCCTTTGAGGTTTTGAATACAGATCCAGTACAAAATTATGATGCTAAATTGTATTTTAAAACAACAATTATTCTTTGCAAATATCGTAAACCGTGTATGATATTCCAAAATATACTGACATGAATCAAATGTTGAAACATTAAAATTGCAAGATTTAGAAATTTTTCATATATATTCGTAAAAATGTTTTATTTGAAAGCAGAAAAAAAGACAGCTTTGTTTGCGAAAAATAAGTATTTGTTTTATGCGATATTTATAAAAGAGGCTTATTTTTAGATAGGTATTCATAATTTAATTTGAATTAATTCATTTTGCATTTATTCTGTATCAATCCTGATTTATAATCGATAACAAAATGAGAAACTTCGCTTAAGTTATTCCAAATGCTTCTGAGTCTAGTTTATGACAGAAGAGAAAATTTCATTTCACCGGTAGTCATTTCTATGCTAGGTATTTCAAACACATCCTCGGAAACTAGTGTACCCGCATGTCCGTATTTATTCTACATCCCATTCTCTGCGAATGTTCTGTCTGGTAGTTTTTTTTAATGCAATGCTTTTTATATTTTTCTCCTGGTAAGTCTCAAATAGAGAGAAACTAAAGAATCTTGTTTGAGGAATTTCTGAATATAGTTTTATCAGTGTCATTTCTTTTTTTGTCTTATCAAATAGTATTTCAAAAATGGTGAAGAGTGAATATTTAATTTTCGAACAATCTGGTGCTATTATCAAAACAATTATGACAAAATGCTAAAATTATATTTTGGCTGATACAACTATGTATATATTAGGACGTATTATATTAATGACTACATATTTTAAAGGCTCACATACATTAGGAAAATCATGTATTAAAAATTATTCAAAATAGAATGTGATTAAAATCTTGTCGTCTGTACGTCAAAATTCGTTAAAATCGACAAACATTATTCGCCACGTTTGGCTGCATGACAATTATATGTATGAAATGTAAAGAACAGTACTAAAGAATATATTTATATCCGGATGTCTTTTTATTTTTTAGTTCATTTTGTTTGAAATGTTTGTGTTTAAAAAAATCAGCCTATTAAATTTTATGCGTTTTAAAATACCTTTTAATGAAAATTAGCTGAATCACTCTTAAACATTTATCTTGTCATACAATACTAGTGTTTATAATATATATAAAATGGGCAACTACAGTTTTGATGTAAAATTGTTAAGTATTACTCATTAAAAAACATTAATGAACAGTGTGGTATATTAACACATTGTATGTGGGGAACGTACTAGTACGTTTTCTAACGATTGATACCTGAGTGAAGGTTACGTACATGTACGCTTTCTGGCGATTGATAATTGAGCGCCGGCCAGTTACGGGTTAGTGTAACAGCATGGTTTGTTTGAGGGTACAAAAATAACGGTATATACTGGAAAACGAAGCCAAAAATTCTTGTATACTACATAGATTCTGGAACAATATAGACAAATAAAAAATATTTTTACATCAGTGGATTTGAATCCCCAAAACAGGAAAAAATTAAAACTATATGCTACTATATCTATTTGATTTTTCATATTTAAGATACTATTATAAATTTATCCATTAAAAATATATTTTTGTTCTCAAAAATATTATGGTTGTTATTTATACATTCCTATTTATAAATTTGTTTATATATTTCAATTTAAAATACGAAAAGTTGGTTAACAAATAAAATAATTTTTGATCTATTGAGATGTAACTGAATAACTAAATTTACACGTAAAACGCCCGCTCCCGGTGCAATTCCGCTGTGAAATATACTAGCACACAATGTGTTAATGTGTAAGACAATGCAGCCATAGGCTAAAAGCATAACAAATGTGATGAGCATTTCTTTTTCATCAATTTTGGAAATTTAAAAACCACAGCAAAATTTACTTTTGTTTAACTTCATAGATTTTTATTAATATATTTTCATTTTATCCTTTACTGATCATGCAATTTAAAAAAAATGTCAGAATTTAAAACTGTTTTTAAAATAGGCTAAAAGAAGACAAGAAATGAAAACATTATTTTTTATTCAGCCATTCACCTGTATTCTATATTTAGAATAAACCTTCTAAAACCAATGTGTCCGCATAGAAGCATTTCTTCTACATTCCATTATCTGCCAATCTTGATTCTAAAAATTGTTTTACTGGTTTACTTTACATTTGTTGATTTTATTTTTATTTGTCTGCCGAATCTGTATTAGAGAGAACAAACTAAGGAATCCCGTTTTAAATAATTTCTGATTGAAATAATATTTTAAGTGTCATTTTTTTGCTTGAGTAAATAAAGTATATTTTAAATAGTGAAGAGAGGTATCTAATGTTTTGCAGTCATGGCCATTTGATTAAAATGATCTAATACGTTTTCCGAGATATTTCAACGGTAAGAACTATAAGTATATATAAAAAAAGTATATGTATTTATACATGCACTGGAACACAAACACGCACAAACATAAGTATTTGTGTGTGAAATGTGTGTGTGTGTGGTATGACTTATCAAAAAGAGACGTGTTTACATCTTGACTCAGCAGGCAGTCATGTTGAATCGTATTCGAGTGATAAAAATATCGTAGAACAAAGAAATTTGTTATAAAAAAAGAACATTTATTGAGGTAACTTCTGTGACGGACGTCTATCCTCAAAACATGTAAATCTCGGTGAAATAGATGCATGGGTCAACCAATCATAGCTTAATTAAAATTACACGGATGAAGCCGGTGAGTTAATCGTCATAACATGAGAGCCGATATCATAAGTGATGTTTAAGTGTCAAGAAATATTTTAATTGAATTACGCAACTGAAAGTTTGGCGGATTGAAATCGCCAAATCAACAGGAGAAAGAAAGATATTCGCCAAGGTTAGTAGAAAAGATACCAATAAAGGAAAGAATTGCCAGAAAAATATTTCCAGACATAAATAAGTTGTTTAATTTTGTTAACATTTGAACTCCCTACGGAATAATTCAGGTAATTATAGTTTGAAATATATAAAGACCACACTTCGAGATAATTAAACATGCATTTTTCTTATATTTTCAAGAAAACGTATCAAAAGTGATGTTTAACTTTCAAAAAATATTTTAATATACTTAAGCACCTAGAAGCTTGGCTTACATAAATCGTCAAATCAACAGGGGAAGCAAAGATATTCATCAATTGTGGTAGAAAGGATACCAGAAAAGGATAAGATTGCCAGAAAATTATTTCAAGACAGACATAATTAAGTTGTTCAATTTTGTTAACCCAAGAACGGAATAATTCAGAAAATTATCTTTTGAAATATATAATGTCATATACATTCTTCTTTACAGTACCACGGGTCGAGGTAATTAAACATGTAATTTTTTATATATTTCAGGAAAACGTCTAAATGACTACTAGTCACCAGTCATATATTAGACCAGTCATAAATAGATAAATCATGAATATTATTAATACTCTATTTGGCCACTGATGACTGAACAGTGGCCACATATACATGTTTTGCTATTAAAAGTTAAAAATCATATAATAATTTCAAAATGAACAGAATAAACTAGAGTGCTAAAATATTGAATATTTCACATCAGTACTTGATTGTGCTTTTAAAATTATTCCAGATTAGATTACTTTATATTGCCCTTGGTTATTTGTTTAATATCTTCAAAAATAGCATATAAATTTAATAGTGAAATGAATAGTATATTTAAATATTTTTACAGCTATACACTGAAACAAATAAAGTTATTAATATAGTTAATGTGATACTGAAACGTCATGAAAAAATATCGGTTTTGATATTACAATTTTTTAATAAAATAAACGTTTAAAACTGAGTTTTTGATTACAGACTAAAAACTCTTGCTTTTCAAAAATTTTTTCCAATAAGTTTGTATGTGCAACAAAATACCTTCATTGTAAAAAGAAACAGTTATTGCGCTATTTACGTTCATCAAGGTATACAAAAATATTAAATTAAACAACAATTTGTTTTTAAAACTTTGCAAACTGTTTCCCCTCGTCTAGTTTATGACCGCAAAGAAAATTTAATTTCGTCTCGAGCAATTCCAGTATTCCGCATTTCGAACACATACTCGTAAACCAGTATAGCCGCATGCTATTATTGATTCTGCATACCATTTTCTGTAAATCTTATTTCGGGTATACTTTCACTACGTACTACATTCCCTTTTCTAGTTTTATCATTTATTCTTAAAGTTAATATCCAATAAATAAAACAAAATAAAATTGTCTTTTAAAGATTATTTTCACGATACAGTGTTTTAGGGTCAATTTTTGTTTTCACATCAAAAATAGTAAAAGTTGAAGTATCTAATTTGCACTATCTATAATCATCTAGTAAAACTATCTGTCAATTTTATAGTAGTTTTTGAACAGAAAGAAATGTTTATAAATAAATATATATATATATATATATATATATATAATATATATATATATATATATATATACGTTTATAGTACAGTCTAAAAATATCACATTATAAATAGCGCATTCTAAAACACGCTATATAAAACAGTTGAATAAATGATAAAGAGATAATATCAATTGTTATATGAAGTTAAATAATCATTAACTGTTACAAATCAATAGGTTTTCTTCAAATTTTCCATAAGCAGCAAATAGTTATAAAAGTAGATAAATAGATTATAAATAAATAGTAATAATAATGCAAAGAACTTTTTTCTAGCATCACATTTTTCTCAGTTTCACAGATTTTTTTCTCAATTTACTCTTTACTAAGAAATTTAAAAAAAAAAAAAAGAAAAATGAAAACTTTTTTATTTATGCCAACAGTTACATCGTGTAGTTTGTGATCGAAGATGAAATTTCATTTCGTCTCAAAGCCATTCTTATATTCAGTATCTCGAACACATCCTCACAAACCAATACCAACCACGTGTCTGTATTTATTCTTTATCCCAAAGGCTGAAAATCTGGTTTAGAGCAGTTTTATTTCCGCTTTGTTTTACCAATTATTTTTCTAGTTAATCTTCAATAAATAAAACAAAATAAAATTGTGTTTTGAAGATTATTTTCAATATACAATGTTTTGGGGTCAATTTATGTGCTCCCGTTAAAAATAGTGCAACTTTCAATACATAATTTTGCCCTATTTATAATCATCTGGTAAAAACTATCCGTCAATGTTATAGTAGCCTTTGAGCAGAAAAGAAAATATTTAGATATTAATAGAAATGTATTATTTAAAAAAATGAATATATTTTCGTTATTTATTAATACATTTAAATTAAGTAAATATCTTTTTTTAAATGGATAATCCTTGACTTATTATTTCTACAACATTTATCAAAATAGTGTTTATATACATATGTTTATAGTTAAACATAGTCAACCCATAGAAAAACATCACATTCTAAATCACGCTATACAAAATAGTTGAATATATGATGAAGAGATTATATCAATTTTTATGAAAAATTAAATAACCATTAAAAAATTTCCTAGACTAACAAATGCTAGGGTGCCAAGGCCTACGGTGCCAATCTCCGTTTAAGTAACCCAGGCCTCTGAGGTGCGAAGCATATGTTCTAGTTAGGTGGTCAATCTTACGCGGAACCGCCAGTGTTTAGTTCCCCACGCAAGCTTGGTCCTCAGTTTATCTACTCACTAAAGGGATAAAAGGTTGAGTCAACCTTGCTCAACCAGAGGATCGAACATCGTAGGAACACGAAGCGCAACCACAAAGTCACTGGGCTTCTTAAATAAATATTAAATGTTACAAATTGATAGTTTTTTCTAATTTTATAAGAAGCATATGATAATTAGTAATAATAATAATGCAACTTAGTTATTCTTGTTAGAAAATAACAAAATTTCAAACAAATAAAAATCTCGATATTCCTATTACATTAAATTGGTAAGTAGGAAGAGCTTTTATACTAGCATCACATTTTTCTCAGTTTCATAGATTTCTTTCTCAATTTATTCTTTACTAAGAAATTCGAGAAAATGAAAAATGCAGACTTTTTTTTATTTATGCCAACAGATATCTCGTGTAGTTTGTGACCGAAAATGAAATTTCATTTCGTCTCCAAGTCATTCTTACATTCAGTATCTCGAACCCATTCTCACAAGCCAATACCAACCGCATTTCTGTATTTATTCTACATCCCAATGGCTAAAAATCTTGTTTAGATGAGTTTTTTTTCTGCATTGTTTTACCCTTTATTTTTCTAGTTAATATCGAATAAATAAAACGAAATAAAACCATCTTTTAAAGATTAATTTCAATGTTTAATGCTCAATTTTTGTGTTTAAGTCAAAAACAGTGCAAGTTGAAATATCTAATTTTGCAATAACTATATTCTTCTGGTAAAATATCTCTGTCAATTTTATAGTACTATTTGAGCAGAAAAAAATATTTAAATATTAATAAAATGTGTTACCTTTAAAAAACAGAAATATATTTTTATTATCGATTAAAATATTTAAATTAAGCACATATCTTTTCTAAAATGGATATTCATTGATTTATTATTTCTAAAACATATATCCAAATAGTATTTATATACATATATGTATAGTTAAACATTATCAAACCATAAAACATATTTTCTAAAAGACACTATACTAAATAGTTGAATATATAATAATTCGATTATATCAATTTTTATGGGAAATTAAATAATCATTAACTGTTACAAATTGATAGGTTTATTTTCTAATTTTCCATGAGCAACATATGATAATTAGTAATAATAATAATGCAATTGAGTTTATCCTGTTATAAAAAAACAAAATTTCAAACAAATAAAAATTTCGGTATTCTTATTTCATTAAATTTATAAACAGAAAGATCTTTTTTTACTAGCAACATAATTTTTTCAGTTTCATAGATTTCTTTCTCAATTTATTCTTTACTAAGAAATTCGAGAAAAAGAAAAATGCAGACATTTTTTTTATTTATGCCAACAATTATTTCGTGCAGTTTGTGACCGAAAATGAAATTTCATTTCGTCTCAAAGTTATTCTTATATTCTGTACATCGAACACATCCTCACAAACCAGTACCAACCGAATGTCTGTATTTATTCTACATCCCAATGGTTGAAAATCTTGTTTAGAGCAGTTTTATTTCTGCATTGTTTTACCACTTATATTTCCAGTTAATCACCAATAAATAAAAAAAAATAATTGTCTTTTAAAGATTACATTCAATATACAATGTTTCAGGGTCAATTTTTGTGTTCACGTCGAAAATAGTTCAAGTTAAAATATTTAATTTTGCACTATCTATAATCATCTGGTCAAAACCATATGTCAATGTTTTAGTAGTATTTGAGCAGAAAGAAATATTTAAATATAATTAAAAAATGTGGTACATTTTAAAAACAAAACTGTCTTTTCGTTATTTATTAATATTTTTAAATAAAGTGCATATCTTTTCTAAAATGAATATTATTTGATTTATTATTTCTAAACATTTATCAAAATAGTATTTATATACATATGTTTATAGTTAAACATTATCAAACCATAAAAATATCACATTCTTTAAACACAATATACAAAAAAATTGAGTATATAATAATTAGATTATATCAGTTTTTTATGTGAAATTAAATAACCAAAACTGTTACAAATTGATAATTTTTTTTCTAATTTTAGATAGCAGCATATAATAATTAGTAATAATAATAATAATAATGCAATTGAGTTAATCCTGTTAGAAAAAAAACCAAATTTCAAACAAATAAAGATTTCGTTATTCTTATTTCATTAAATTTTTAAACGGAAAGATCTTTTTTTACTAGCAACATATTTTTTTCAGTTTCACAGATTTCTTTCTCAATTTATTCTTTACTAAGAAATGCGAGAAAAAGAAAAATGCACTTTTTTATTTATGCCAACAGTTATCTAGTGTAGTTTGTGACCTAAAATGAAATTTCATTTCGTCTCAAAGCCATTCTTATATTCTGTACATCGAACATATCCTCACAAACAAATACCAACCGCATGTCTGTATTTATTTTACATCCCAATACTTGAAAATCTTGTTTAGAGCAGTTTTATTTATGCATTTTTTATCACTTATTTTTCTAGTAATCTGGAATAAATAAAAAAGAAATAAAATCGTCTTTTGAAGATTAATTTCAGTATACAGTGTTTAAGGTTCAATTTTTGTGTTCACTTCAAAAACAGTGCTATTTGAAATATCTAATTTTGCACTATCTATAATCATCTCGTGAAAACTATATATCAAAGTCATAGTAGTTTGCTTTGAGCAGCAAAAATATTTAGATATTTATACAAAATGTGTTATTTTTAAAACAAAAATATATTTCCTTTATTTATAAATATATTTAAAGAAAGTACATATCCTTTCTAAATTGGTATTCATTGATTTATTATTTCTAAAAAAATTGTCAAAATAGTATTTATATACAGGTTTATAGTTAAACATAGTCAACCCATAAAAGTATCACATTGTTAACCACACTATACAAAATGGTATAATATATAATAATTAGATTATATCAAAATTTTTGGGAATTTAAATAATAAGTAGTTGTTACTAATTGATAATTTTTTCTATAGGTAATAGGTTTTTTTCGATGAGCAAAATAGTATAATTATTAATAATAGTAATGCAACTCAGTTATTCCTGTTGGAAAATAACCATATTTCAAACAAATAAAAATCTCGGTATTCCTTTTTCATTAAATTGGTAAATAGGAAGAACTTTTTTATTTGCATCACATTTTTTTCAGTTTCATAGATTTCTTTCTCAATTTATTCTTTACCAAGAAATCCGAGAAAAAGAAAATTACAGATTTTTTTATTTATGCAACAGTTATCTCGTGTAGTTTGTGACCAAATATGAAATTTCATTTCGTCTCAAAGCCATTCTTATATTCTGTACATCGAACATATTCTCACAAACCAATACCAACCGCATGTCTGTATTTATTCTACATCCCAATGGTTGAAAATCTTGTTTAGAACAGTGTTATTTCTGCATTGTTTTACCACTTATTTTTCTAATAATCGTGTATAAATAAAACGAAATAAAATCGTCTTTTCAAGATTAATTTCAATATACAATAATTAAGGTTCAATTTTTGTGTTCACGTCAAAAACAGTGCAAGTTGAAATATCTAATTAAGCCCTACCTATAATCATCTCGTGAAAACTATATATCAGTGTTATACTAGTTTGCTTTGAGCAGCAAAAATATTTAGATATTAATACATTTGATTTAATTATTTCTAAAAAAATTTGTCAAAATAGTATTTATTTATATAATATATAAAAGAATAGTATATCTTTTCTAAATTGGTAATCATTGATATATATATAAAATAAATTGTCAAAATAGTATTTACAATATATATATATATATATATCTATATATATTATATAATACATATGATATATATATATATATATATATATATATATATATATATATTATATATATATAGTATTTATATATATATATAATATATATATATATATATATATATATGTATATATATATATATATATATATATATATATATATATATATACATATGTTTATAGTTAAGCATAGTCAACCCATAAAAATATCCCATTGTTAACCACACTATACAAAGTGTTAGAATACATAATAATTAGATTATATCAAAATTTTTGGGACTTTAAATAATAAGTAACTGTTAGTAATTGATAGGATTTTTCTATAGGTAAAAGGATTTTTCGATGAGCAACATAGTATAATTAGTAATAATAATAATGCAACTGAGTTATTCTTGTTGGAATTTAACGATATTTCAAACAAATAAAAATCTCGGTATTGCTATTTCATTAAATTGGTAAATAGGAAGAACTTTTTTACTAGCAACATATTTTTTTCAGTTTCATAGATTTCTTTCTCAATTTATTCTTTACTAAGAAATTCGAGAAAAGGAAAAATACAGACTTTTCTTTATTTACGCCAACAGTTATTTCGTGTAGTTTGTGACCGGAAATGAAATTTCATTCCGTCTCAAAGCCATTCTTACATTCAGTATCTCGAACACATCCTCACAAACAAATACCATCCGCATGTTTGTATTTATTTTACATCCCAATGACTGAAAATCTTGTTTAGAGCAGTTTTCTTTCTGCATTGTTTTATAACTTATATTTCTAGTTAATCACCAATAAATACCAAAAAATAATTGTCTTTTAAAGATTACATTCAATATACAATGTTTTAGGGTTAATTTTTGTGTTCACGTCGAAAATAGTTCAAGTTGAAATATCTAATTTTGCACTATCTATAATCATCTGGTCAAAACTATATGTCAATGTTATAGTAGTATTTGAGCAGAAAGAAATATTTAAATATAATTAAAAAATGTGGTACATTTTAAAAACAAAACTGTCTTTTCGTTATTTATTAATATTTTTAAATAAAGTGCATATCTTTTCTAAAATGAATATTATTTGATTTATTATTTCTAAACATTTATCAAAATAATATTTATATACATATGTTTATAGTTAAACATAGTTAACCTTAAAAATTTCACATTGTTAAACACACTATACAAAATAATTGAGTATATAATAATTAGATTATATCACTTTTTATGGGAAATTAAATAACCATTAACTGTTACAAATTGATATTTTATTTTCTAATTTTAGATAGCAGCATATGATAATTGGTAATAATAATAATAATGCAACCGGGTTAATCCTCTTAGAAAAAAAAACAAAATTTCAAACAAATAAAGATTTCGGTATTCTTATTTCATTAAATTTATAATCAGAAAAAACTTTTGTACTAGCATCACATTTTTTTTCAGTTTCATAGATTTCTTAATCAATTTATTCTTTACCAAGAAATTCGAGAAAAAGAAAAATACAGACTTTTTTTATTTATACCAATAGTTATCTCGTGTAGTTTGTGACCAAATATGAAATTCCATTTCATCTCAAAGCCATTCTTATATTCAGTATCACGAACATATCCTCACAAACAAATACCAACCGCATGTCTGTATTTATTTTACATCCCAATGACTGAAAATCTTGTTTAGAGCAGTTTTCTTTCTGCATTGTTTTATAACTTATATTTCTAGTTAATCACCAATAAATAAAAAAAATAAAATTATCTTTTAAAGATTATTTTCAATATTCAATGTTTTAGGATCAATTTTTGTGTTCACTTCGAAAATAGTTCAAGTTGAAATATCTAATTTTGCAGTATCTATAATAATCTGGTCAAAACTATATGTCAATGTTATAGTAGTATTTGAGCAGAAAGAAATATTTAAATATAATTAAAAAATGTGGTACTTTTTAAAAATTAAAATATCGTTATTTATTAATATAGTTAACTTCGTTATTTATTAATATATTTAAATAACTTGCGTACCTTTTCTAAAATGGATATTATTTGTTTTATTATTTCTAAATATTTATCAAAATAGTATTTATATACATATGTTTATAGTTAAACATAGTTCACCTTAAAAGTTTTCACATTGTTAAACACACCATACAAAATAATTGAGTATATAATAATTAGATTATATCAGTTTTTATGGGAAATTAAATAACCATTAACTGTCACAAGATGATAATTTTTTTCTAATTTTAGATAGCAGCATATAATAATTAGTAATAATAATAATAATAATGCAAACCGAATTAATCCTGTTAGAAAAAAAACCAAATTTCAAACAAATA
>CM063504.1:155781127-155786127 GCA_032207245.1 Pardosa pseudoannulata | reverse complement strand
TTAAAGCCGATTCCGAACGGCTGCGAATATCCATGCCATAGTGGGATTCGAACTTACGAACTCCGGTTCCAAAGGCCAGCACTCTAACCATTCGGCCATCGTTCGACTTGAAGTTTTGATGTTTGAAAATAGTTTGTTTGACGTAAACAACCGCAATTTGAAATCTTAACTAAAAGCAGAATAAAATTATAGTAGTTAATACGAAACTGAAATTTCATTGAACATATGTATTTTGCAATTAAAATCTCAAACGCGGCTTCTTTTGAAGAAAACTATTTTTGATTTCCTTTTTAGAATTGAACTTGTAAAACAAGTTAGTATCATTAATTTCTGAAATTATTTCTTATAATGTTATAATAAAGAAAGGAGATATAAGAAAACTCTTCTAGGAAGTAATTCACAATAAAGTAAAATTTTCTGTTATACATGCTATCTGTTACCTTCTATATTACTTATATTTCCTTTCTTACGACTATCCTTCATTTAAAAATTACCGTTCTAAGAATTCAAACATATAACCTAGCTCGAATTTTACTGTGAAAAAATAATAATTATCTTAAAAACTCTTATCCCTATAGTAATATTTTCCTAGAATTTCAACTTAACTTTTCTTAGAACTGGATTCATACTATATCTCATTTTAGGTATCAACATAATAAGATATCTTTATTTTAATTTTTTCAACAATACCGCATTCCTTCAGTAGTGCGGTATAAACAAGTTAATGCATTAGAGAATAGCATTGAGGCAGATAAAATTGTTTTTTGTCTAGACATGAAATGTGTAGTACTTCCAGCACTATTGTGAATTGAATGATGAACAAGGTAAATAGAGTTCAAAATAAGACTACACTGTTAAGGGAAATATAGACTTTATAAAGTTGAAATTGTTAACTTACAGTGATTTGGCTATGTGGTAGCAAAACTAAATGAATCATATTTAAAAAATAAAACAAATAACAGTGTTTGAATTATTCAATTTTTTTGTATTTTCCTGCAAACTTTTAAATAAAATTTGCAATTTAATGTTTATATTTTTATATTAATTTTGCTTTATTACTACTGCGAAATGCAGTTTTATTATATTAGGGTAAGTTGACTGATAAAAAATTATTAACAATAAAATTAGTTAATTACATAAAATTATTCTACAAATTGATGTCAGTATTAGTAATTTACTTCCGGCTGGTAAAATAATAGAAAAAAATATTTAAAAATATCAAAGCAATAAGTAGCGGAAACCTATTTGAGTAATAACAGTGAAATTATGTTGGAAGTCATTCATTGAATAACCTTATCAATTAAAAATAGAAAATTAGTGGGTTATAGGGGATAATTTTATGTCTAACTTTATTTCGTATTTGGGGGGGAGAAATTGGGATTTAAAAAAATTAAAAGAAAAATTGATTTTTTTCCTAATTTAAATAAAGTTAAAGCTGAAAATGGGTACACAGATTTGTTTCAAGTTATGTTAGGAATGTTTGGTGTCACAGTAGTGGAAATACATGAAAGATAATCTTCGAAGAACATTTTAATTGCAGTTCAATCTTTTTAAGATGAAAACTCTTAACATTAAATTAGCTTATGACAAAGAAATAAGTTTTGTCTGTCAGGTTGGGTTGACTTAAAAATTGTTTTCCCCCGCTAACTTGGCGATAATATTTTAAATATGGTCGCCTAACGTTTTCTCCTGATCTCACCGTGTCCAAACAATGTGTATCTATATTATAATTTTTTATGATATTTGCACCCAACTCTCTTTATGTAACTCTTTTCTTCTATAATAAAAGTGCCAATTCTTAAAAAATTAGATATAACAAACCATTAATAGTTCACTGCGGCTGGTTTCTAATAATTTGAAGCTGTTGCGTTTGTAAACTATTAAGGAATTAATTGCCCATAAATATAAATGTCTTGTTGTCAAGACGCTTTCTTTAATTAAGTAAGAGTATAAAATTCTATTAGGATGGCGCACTGTGCATTAAAGTCGCCAGAAAAACAATCTTTGGATAGATTACCTTTGTGTTTTACTTATTGACAATATAACTGTATTGACAATATTTTTGGCAAATTTACCAATGGGAACCCGATTCTTTAGTAGACTCGTCAGGTTTTATTAGAAAATGATTACAACTACGTAGATTTAGATATTAATGAAAATAAAACTCTCCAGTTTAAGTCGTAGTAAATGCCACATTAAGGGACAAGGTTAAAGTGTTTTACTTGACAACTTTACTTTTTTTTCTAGAACTGGCCATAATAAGATAACATGTTCACTTTAAAAAATATTATAACTCAAAATGGTATGTTATACACATGTGTATTTTTGTATAATATAATTAGATATTTAATTTTCAATAATCAGTAGTAATACCAGAAAATATTATAATGAAAATATCATATAATTGCTCACATTTAAGAGATTATATTATGCATTTTTTATCTATTTTTTGTAATGTACCTACAACCCTAACACAAGTGTTCGTTCTCAAAGTCGAAAGACAGTAAAATATATCCTATAAGGAAAATACCTGATATTTAAACTTAATCCTTCATTATGTATAATATTCACAAATATTACATTATTTGATTAATATGTGACATAACCAGCAATTATTTGGTTTTTATATTCATCAATATACAATAATCATTACAATTTTCCTTTTTTATACATTATTCCTTAATCAAAATATTGCATTAATAAGGCCCAAGTAACAATCATGAATATGTTAAATCTTTTTACCTCCAGTAATTACAGGGGAGAAGATGGGCTGGCAATAGGCTTGACGTCGGTGCGGGCCTGCTGGCGTAAGCGATATCGGTACTAGCTTAGAGATCATACGCATGCAGATTCGGAAATAGATTACTCGCCCTTGTGCTCTCTGGATTGCTCATGGGATCTGGATGTCCAGCAACTCTTGAATCCCGACATCGATTACTTCCAAAACTTTCTTATCCCCCTTTTCACCTCGGTTCAACTCCCCTTTTTTTCTCTGTTCCAATCATTTTTTGGTAAAATTTTCAGTCATCTGCATCCTCTTCAGGTGTGCAGGTGGGCTCATTAATATATCACATTTGGTGAAAGTGGACATTAATGATTAGCCCCTGTCCCAATATCTCACAGTTGTATCCCTGTCTGGGTTTGACTGTTACACCTGCGTCACTCCGTGATTTATAACTCCTCCGCAGGGGTCCCCACTACAACTCGAAGTCAACAGCTGCACGTAAATTCTTCTTGAAAATTTATTCCTCAGCTGTGTATGCATGTGCTGACCATCGTGGGAAAGTACATCGATACAGTTGTATTACCCAGGAATAATTTAACACCAAAAATATGATACTACATCGATTTGATGAATATAACAATTTGCATAATAATGCAAGTGTAATGAGTTAAAAATATTGCCGTGCAGACCATCGAAAGTACATCGGTACACTGTTAATGCGAATTTTGGAGAATATAATAAGACTTCCCATCGACCCATCATAACATCGATTTTATCTTCATGAAATTTAAGGTAAATCTATGCCTGTCATACTGAATTCCGCTTCATTAGCTTTAATAAATTGAAAAATTAAATTCCTTTTAGAAGGTTCTCATTCTAAGACTTTTTTAAAAAAATATTGTACAACCTGATAAAACAGCAATTTCTCTAGAAAGTTATCTTTAAATTTTTAACAAAATCATCAAGAAAAATTTAACTGAATTTAAATTATTTCTATATTTTCTAATAACATTTATCAAACACAAACAAGAATATACAACAAACATAAACTTAAAAAAACAAAAAAAATAACATCATATATTTTTTATCATTGTATCACATGGTATAATTTTCTTAAGGAACCATTAAAATATAAGCCATTGAGTGAGAATTTTATTTTAGGACAACATACAGTGACGGAAATACAATACAGCAGGTACAGACTCTAGTAAATTTGTTATATTTCGCTTTTTACGTCTATAAATTCAGATAATTTACAAAAATAGATGTCTAAATTCCATAGTTTCCTATCAGAGGGAAAAACAGCAATTAAAAGTATTGAAATATTATTTACCCTGCAAATATATATTTATGTATCTTTTTGATAATATTAGGTCTTAATTAAGAAATATGTTATATAAAAAGGTGCGGGAAAATAATTGAATAAATTATTTTCACAAACAAAAATAACCACAAAGAACATATTACTACAACAGCTGAAAGGGAAGGATAGGACATCAATTTTTACAAAGGTGGTAATGTACGATCCTGAATTATAAAGCTATTTGTAGTTAACAAAAAGGTTTTTTCCATAATAAATAGCTTTATAATTTCCGCTGGTTTCACTTAAAATTAGAAAGCTTTGCGTAATGTTCAAAGCCATTGAAGGATACATTTATTTATGATCCAAAGCAATTAAGAGCGTTTCGTCAAAAATTGCCGGCGGCATAAAACATAGGAATTTTATGCGACGATCTGTCAGTAATTTTCGGTGTCGACAGCCTAATGAGGATGTAAATTTGTGTCTGGCATCATTAACTGGATGACTAATACATGAGATTTTGATGTAATGCAGTAATTACTGGATTGCAAAAGAATACTCGGCTTTTCTGGGTGTGAATGGAGACTTGGGACTTCAAGAACAATTGACGAAGAAATACCTGGTGAGTTTATGTAAACTAAGAATGATTAAATTATTCTTAAAGTCATAAATAAATTAAAATCTAAGAAGTTACCAACATTTAATAAAAAGCTAAAATTAAAATTTTAAGTACTCAAAAGAGATAATTTATTGTCTGAATATTTTACATTACTTGCATTTAATAAATTTTAAAATAATTATAAATAGGAGAAATATTTATTCTTTTTTCCCTTAACCTAATAGTACAAGTTTTGATAATTATGAAAAGGCTTTGCATCAAATTTATATGAAAGCTGTTAATATGACAAGTTCTTTGTGATTTTGTTTTTGATGATAAAAGTAATTTATTCGGCAATTTATTTTGCTCATTTTTAT
>CM063504.1:155763627-155776127 GCA_032207245.1 Pardosa pseudoannulata | reverse complement strand
ATATATATATATATATATATATATATATATATATATATATATATATATATATATATATATATATGTATATGTATATATATATATATATATAACCATTAATAATAGAAATAATACAAATATTTATATAAAACATTTTGATATCAACTTCAACAGTGGATTAAAATGTTTTTAAACCTAGCAACATTTCTATAATTAAAAATATTTTACGGAAGAAAATTTAATGATGTGTGTGTCGGACATTGGGAATTGATGAAAAACCGTATATATTAATATATAATGGATATTACTTTGTCGAGATGTGGATTTTTACCCAAGGTAGGATATGTGTAGATCGAAGTCACTCACTGATTAAACGACACATTTGATAGCAGCTGAATAGCGAGGTTTATGTTCGTTGTACACTTAACGTCCATTTGTAAAATCTAACTCACAACAGAAAGAAATGAAATTACTCAAAATGGAATGTCGCCGAAAGCAAGGCCAACAGAAATTCACTGACCACAATACTATCATTCCTTTATGCCCGAGTGGAAAACACTTCTTTAGGTTTAAAATACAACCTAGGTACAAAACACATAACTTCATTCAGTCTCTTCTGGTTGCACATGTAGGTTAAATATACCAGTTACAGTTTATACTAAACTTAGCATTTAAAAAAACTTTTTAGATTCTTCAAAACTATGCAAATTTAATGGTCGAATATTTTGAAACCACTATTAGGTAGACCCTACAATTTATACATTTTGATTTATAAGTCCAGTTTGTGTATTTTTGCACAAAACAGTTATGTTGTTCTTGTTTCTGATGTCACTTGGTCAAACCAAGAAAGAATGAACCATACTTTAATCGTATTAAATCAAATTAGTTCACTTTTTTTATTTCTCACCACTAGGGTGAAAGTATGGCTTATGCTCAATTGGGTCCTCAGAATTTAGAATAGGTGACCAATCAGAAGACTCATAAACCATGCCTATGACTCTTCTGCTAACCACAAAAGGTACTGACTGAGAACTGGGAGAGCTGTGTGACCACTAAGAAATTTTATATGCCCCAGTCACGTTTAACAAATAGGTCGGAACTCAGGCCCGCACTGGCTTCGAACCCACAACCCTTCAGTTACGAGAGTGTTGCCTTTCCCGACTGAGCTACCGTGACTCACAAAACAATTATCGACATGATAATTCATAAATACTTCTATACTACGTTGAAAGGATATTGATTTCCTTTTCATGTCTATGTTATCATAACTAAATTTAGATGTAAATTAGTTTCTCGTTTCCTTGTATTATTAAACTTATAAATTTTCACAAGTTGGGTATTATCACTGTGAAAAAAAGTTTAATTTTATTAATAATGTGTTGTACTATTATTTAATGTAAATTACTGTCACTTCACTGTCTGCTTCTGTTTATAATCCTAAAATTATGTTTATAATATTGTAATGTTTTATGTTTATAATATTGGAAAAAGTCCACATCAAGATTCATAATCAGAGAACAAAATGACTTAACTTTTCATTTTGTTTGTACATTTTCACTTTTTAATGATATTTTTATAATGAGAATATATAATGATATTAAGTAACATACATAAGGTAAAAAATCGTTTAGAATATTTGTTTTTCATTAAAATATGTGACTATTTGATAACAAAAAATAGATCCGTCTAATAATATTCATATAAAATGTTCCTCTTGCATATCATTTGCATTGATTGCATTTAAATTATTTATTTTATCTTTAAATGCTATGAGTATAAGACAGTTATTTAATATTATAGAATGTTTTCACAGTTGAATCTTCTGTAACTCTTGAAAATACTTTCATTAATTACTTTGATATTATTTTTATATTTAACCTTTAAAATTTTGAATATTAAGCATATTAAAGTAATCCATATGTATCATTTTAAAATTACTAATTCAATACAAAAATCAAACTGGAAAATAATATTATTAAAATTTTAAAATAAAGGCACATAAAAAACATGCTTCGGTGCAGAAGAATCCTAATGTTATATCAAAAATATCTTTTTATAATGAAACTGTTGAAAATGCTTTACGATTTTTAATGGCGTAATATGTTTAATAACAAACAAATAATTATACAATTTTCTAAATTTTAAATGCAAAATACATAAAATAAATCATGAGTTTCATTTGAAAAACGCTAATTTAATACAGAAATCATCAAACAGAAAAATATTATTATTCTAAATTTTAAATAAAGGGGTATAAAAAACAGGTACCCGGGAAGAAGAATAATGATGTTATTCCTTAAATATCTTTTGATAATGATTTTTAAAACGTTTTGGGGCTTATAAAGGCATAACCGGTTTACTAATAAACACATATTTAGATAAAATACAAAATACAAAAATGTAATTGGATCATTTCAAAATTAGTAATTTAATAAAAAATCATCAAATTGAAAATATTTCTTATGATACATTTAAACCAATAATGTATTACAAAACAGGTTTCAATACACTAAAACAGTAAATTATTGAAAAACTATCTTTTGATAATGATTTTAAAAATCCTTTGCGATTTTCAAAATCGTGCTTAGTTTAATAATAAACACTGAATTAAAAAATCTCCAAAAACTTGAGTACGAAATACATTGGAGTAATTCACATGGATGATTTTAAAATTACTAATAATTATAATTTTTTTAATTTTAAATACGAAATACATAAAATAAATCATGCGCATAATTTAAAAATTGCTAATTAGATACAGAAATCCTCAGATTGGAAAATATTATTATTCAAAATTTAAAATAAACGGGTATAGAAAATCAGGTGCCAGGGCAGAATGATAATGATGTTATTCCAAAAATGTATTTTCATAATGATTTTGAAAATATTTTTCGGTTTATAAAGGTATACCCGGTTTACTGATAGACATATAAACAGACAAAATACAAAATATAAAAAAGTAATTCACATGGATTATTTCAAAACTAGTACTTTAATGCAAAAATCATCAAAAAATATTTTTATGAAAAATTTAAACAAAGATTGTATGAGAAAAAATGGTTTCAGTACAGTAAAACAGTAAATTATTACAAAAAAACTGTCTTTTGATAATAATTTTGAAAATGCTCTGCAATTTTTAAAAGCGTGCTCCGTTTAATCTCCAAAAATTTGAGTATGGAATGCATAGTATTAATTCCCATGGATCATTTCAAAATTACTAATTCAATCTAAAAATCCTCAAACAAGAAAATGTGATTAATAAAAGTCTAAAATAATGATATATGCTAAAAAACAAATTGCAGTACAGTAAATTAATAATGCTACTGAAAAATGTCTTTTCGTAAGGAAGCATTTATACAATTCATTTCTTAGAAAAAAAGTCAATTTTTATTTTTTGTTGAAATTAATCATTTTGTAAACCCCTTGTCTCATTTATTCTACATATATAGAATTTTGAAACTCTTACGTTAAAACAAATTGAAATTATTATATTATAAGAAATCATCATGTATGTATATGAAATATTCAATATACATTTCCATTGCTCATTGATTTACGAATAATTTATGTATTAATAATTAATAAATCCTTCACAGAAGAAATGAACCTTAGATTATTCAATTTATCAAAAGGAAAACTCATTTATACTATAAGTTCAATTTTAACTCAATACATCGTCTATAAATACCGACAAATCTCTATGCAATAAAATATATCAGATTATTTTAATGTAATTTTAGCTATATTTTAGTGTCTACTTCTATTAGAATATGGGAGGAATTTCGAAAATGACACTGTTATTCATTGCTTACTCATGCAAAATATGACACTGGGACTATCCAGAAATGTAGAGTTCTGACAGATTTTGTCTGCAAATTTTCCACTTGCAGTTGCTATTTTTTTCCCTTTCACTTTTTATCTCGATGTTTGTTTTATTGTATTCTTCATCATTGTTGCTTCAAGTTTTTCATCTCTTTTATTTATTTTGTTTTTAGCTCTCCTCTTCTGTTCCATAGATTCTTGGAAGTAAAATAAATGTGACAGTCTGTAAATTTGATCTGTCCCAGTTTCAGAAAACGAATTTTTTGTTTTTCGAAATAGTTCTATCTACTGCAACAATGCTGAATTTTACTTTTGTCCGAAAATAAACTCAGATTAATCTCGGAATTGCTTTATTTCATGTCTGTCTGTTTCTATAATTGTCAGTGTTCAACGTTGACAAAGAGAGGATTTGAAAATACCAAGACATGATTGTTTTATCTATGTTAAACTTTCATACTTAAAATGTTTTGATTATAGGAAATTTAGGTTAAAAATTTGAAATTCCTATAAAGATATGAATGAATTTAAAGATATCAATGGCTGTTTCAAGATTTGGTATTTAATTTTTTCCATTATACTCTATTCATATAATTTCTCATGATAACTTTCTCTGTGTAAATTGCATTCAAGATTTTAATTCGCACGTACAATTCCTCCAAACCGATGATGTCTTCAAAGCGGTTGTCAAGTACAATTTTCGACTTCCAAAAATATTCCGAAAATGTATGTAATGTACATTTCTGCCAGTATTTGAGGTAGGATGATCAGTTCGATTGTTTAGAAACTGCATACCTCTTTGGCTGACATTTATCGAGGGATGCACCCCTACTCCCTTAAACACAAAGACGATGATAGCTTTTCATGGCTTTGTAAATTTCTATTTCGAAGTATTTCGTTTGCGGTAACAGATGTATCTCTAATTGCACCACTTAAATAGCTTGGATGACTTTCTCTAAAAAATATAAATCATTCTCTTAAAGTATATTTTTATTTGTACTTTTAGAATCCATTATTTCTTATGGCATGATCTTCCAAACTTGACGAGCTTTATGTGTATTAAAAATTAACAATCTATAATATCTATTCATATATCTATTTATAACCGGAAGTAAAGGGACAATAACGAGGGTGGGTTTCCCGTATTTCATTCTAGTCGACAAAGGGTGAAGTAAAAAATCATGGAACGCTTTGGCCATTGACACAATAAACCTTTAGCGTATTTTTGGAGACTTTTTTTAATCGGTGTGTTCCACTCGGAGGGTTAATGCGATATGACTCATTTCTAAATCTCATAATCTTCCTAACAAAGTGGTCATCAAAAAAATCTCACAAATATAAATATCCCTCAATAAAATTTCAATATATCTTTAAAAAATATAATTAAAATTTATTTATTTTGCTTTTTTAAATAATGAACACATACGGATATTTGTATACATAACTCGGTATGCATGGAGTTAAAACAACAAGAAATTTTAATATATATAATATATCAAAAACTATTACAATTTAATAGCTCATAAAATTCCTGTCTCCCATCTTATTCTTCAAAATCTATTTTCATGGCCACAAATTATGCTAATTAAAGGTGTTCATGTGGCTTAAAGTTCTTCCAATCGATTTCTAAATTTTTCTGCAGTAAATGCGACCTCTCTAATCCATGTCCATATTTTCCATCTGTTCCTGATTCACTTTTCAATGATCTAAATTCGTTTTATTGTTGAGAGTGATGACTAAGCTACTTTCATATATTTACTCTTCCACATCTCGGTCTGGTGTGAAACACTTTTCTAGTAAGTGTTTCGATGTTCATTCCCTCATCTACCTGTGAGTGTTAAACATGTCATTTTATCAACTTTTCAATAAAAGCTTAAGTCAAATCGGACTGTTTTTATCTTCAATGTGCCACGAATGTTTACTTCAATAAGGTACTTGACTACGCTTGTTCTTGCACAGGAAGCCCGGGCATTTAATGGTTTGTATTTCAGACATTCGGAATTGATGAATAAAATAAAATAATTATTTTATGGGTATTACTTTGTCGAGATGTGGTTTTTACCCCAGGTAGGATATGTTTAAATCGAAGTCACTTCCTAATGAAACGACACATTTGGTAGCAGCTAAATAGCAAGGTTTATCTTCCTTGAACACTTAACGTGCCTTTGTAAAATCTAACTCACAATACAAAGAAATGAAATTACTTACAATAGAATGTATTCGAAAGCCAGAATAACAGAAATTCACTGACCACAATCCTAACATTCATTTATACCTGAGTGGAAAACACATCTTTAGGTTTAAAATGCAACCTCGTTACGAACCGCTTAACTTATAGTACTTAAAGCAGCTGCGAACCATTCAGTCTCTTCTGTTTGCACATGTGGACTAAATATACTATTTACGGTTTATGCTAAACTTAACATTTAAATAAAAACTTGTTAGTTTTTTTTTCAAAACTATGCAAATTTAATGGTCTATTATTTTTAAAGCACCATTAGGTAGACCTTACAACTTATAGATTTTCATTTATAAGTCCCGCGTATGTATTAATACACAAAATACTTATGTTTTTCTTGTTTCTGATGTCACTTGGTCTAACTAAACACGACTGAACTATACGTTACTCTTATCCCAGATAGCAAATTTAGTTTGCAGCAAACTTGCCGCAGACTTGCTTTGCAAGCCTGTAAACTTGCCCCAAGTTTGGCATGGTTTGGAACAAGACTGCAGCAAATCTAAGAATTTTCTCTTGCTTGGGATAAGTTATGTGTGACAACCGGATTGAGCATTTTCATGGTGCATTGCAATCCAGTATGTTATTTTTATGCAATAAAAAAATGTTGAGATGAAATAAGATATATTATTAATTTATTATTTTTTTTTATATGAAAACAACTAAAGAGGTATAGTTAGTACATATTCATATGGATAAGGTGTTACGCTTGCAAAAACTATAAACAGATTATTTGTAGATAGTATATGTAATTATATTTTGCAAGTATTCAGTAAAACTACTAATAAGCTGAACTACAGAAGTAACTGAATTAATTAAAAAGCAATAAGTGAAAACTTAGTGGCACTAGGTGACTTAGGAAAAGTTATACGTCCACATACCATGCGATTTTATTATAAATGCAGTATTTCAGGATTCAAATTTCTCTATGATGAAAAACCTCTCAATTCACAATTTGACTGTTACTAATAATTAAATTACTTATAGAAACAATTTACTGAGGCATGTGATCAGGTCAGTTTAATAAAAACAACTGTTGTAATTTGGATAATTTGAAAATGGGTGTTTTGAAACCTTTTTGTAATAACCCACAATTAAAGAAAGTAGCTTAAAATACAACAAACAATTAATTTTTCTTTATAAATCACATTCATTGGATGAAAAATAAAATCAGCTTTTTCAACAGTTACACTCTTTTGGGGATCTCAGATTTGTTTCTCAAATATCAAGTAATTTTAAAGAGAAAAGATTTATGCCCATTGACACTTTTATATATACTTTTGTTAATTTCACATTATATCATTTTTTCAATAAACTCTTTGTGTTATAATCTTAGTTTTGTGCATTTTATTTTACTTACTATTTCTCATCTTTTTGTACAAATTTTTGTACTGATATAAATTTATAAAATTCATGTCTTATATAAATTTTGAATGTTTATGAATGTTACTATATACTTATTTTTGTATCTGTATGTTATAAAATTAGGCTACTTCTTAAACATGACTTTTCTACATATCTATATGCAAGAAATTCTGATCCATAATTTATAAATAATGAATTTAAAACTATAGTAATATTTAAGTCATTGTATTATAAATCATTTTCAGAAGAAAATGGGAATTTGATATTTAAAAGAAATTTAGAGGGTTTAAATGACGGTTTAAGATTAATTAAAGGATATATTATTAATTTCTTATTTCATTCACAGATCAAAATATCCAAAACACCTTTTAATTTGTCTCTTTGTATGTGACGATCATCTATGCAAAGGATGGTGAGTTATTTAAATTATAATCGCCGGTTTCTCGAAGACCCAAAAAATAACTTTGAGAAACACTATAAATTACAGTTAAAATGAATATTCATTCTAGACAAATCATTAAACCTAAATTTTTCTTAGGCTTTTTCTGATGATTTCAGCCTAATTGTTTATAAATCTGTAAAATGTTAAGGGATTACAATATTTTTTTTTGTAAAAGAAATCCGCAATAAAAAAATTAAAAGAATATTTTTAAGATAAAATTTTCATATTTTAGTAGTCAGGGATACCGAATTCAAACATTCATTTTTACTTTAACAAAATGAATTTTATACCATAGAACTTAAGTAATATTTTGAGTGTTATCAATTAAAATTTGACTGTAAAAATTTGTTTTGGAAAACTCCAGTTGCTTTTCTTAAATACAATGTGGAAATTGTTACTTCTATGAAAAATATCCCCTATGAATTTTAATATAGGTCTTAGATACAGTTTAAATATACTTTTGCATGTCTGATATCCATATGTAACTCCCAAATTTCTTTTGGTTTATATATTTTACCTCGCAGGGTTAAAAAAAAAAGTATATATGAATACCTGATAGTTTGTACATTTATAAGAACTATTTTTTCATTTCCATACAATTTTACAATTTTATCTGAATATCGTGCAAATACTGTAGAGGTAATTAGTGCAATGGACGTATTAGCTTGTGCTGTTTTGTGCAAAATGTTATTCAATTATACTTTTCCAACATAATTTTTCTAAAACTCTCTAAGTTTTGAATTATGTTACAAATAATAAAAAAAATCTTACTATAAAATTATTATATCAAATAATGAGAGTTAATACGATATATAACATTTAACTAGGTACAATAAATACAAAAAATGCTAGTTTATATTATATTTAGTATACATACATAAATACACACACACATATATATATATATATATATATATATATATATATATATATATATATATATATATATATATATATATATATATATGTATATATATATATATATATATATATATATATATGTATATATATATATATATATATATATATATATATATATATATATATATATATATATATATATATATATATATATGTATATGTACATATATATATATATATGTATATATGTATATATGTATATATATATATATATATATATATATATATATATATATATATATATATATATATATATATATATATATATATATATATATATATATATATATATATATATATATATATATATATATATATATATATATATATATATATATATATATATATATATATACATATATATATATACATATATATATATTATATATATATATATATATATATATATATACATATATATATATATATATATATATATATATATATATATATATATATATATATATATATATATATATATATATATATATATATATATATATATATATATATATATATATATATACATATATATATATACATACATATATATATATATATATATATATATATATATATATATATATATTTAAAATTCCTTAAAATTTTATGTATTTTCATTGTTCGATATCAAAATAAAATTTATAATTATGTAACGATATAAAAAAATATTATATAATTATGAATATATTTTATCCAACACTAAGCTTCAATCAAAATAAATCAATTGTTCAGAAACTAGTAAGCATACAAGGACACATAGTGCAAAGAACTTAAAAGGATAAATGTTCATAGGACATCGGTACACTACATTAAAAGACGACAATTCCTCATACGCTTACACAAAATATCATAAACAAAAGGAAGCCCAAAAAAAGACTAAATTACTGTCATCATCGTCACTCACTTCAGAGATAATCCTCACAGTCATTTGTTCCACATCACATATCTCTGGAGGAAATTGACATACACGAAAGAAAATGAAAAAAAAAGGAGGAAGGAGGGGTAGAATGCCTAACTTGCTGCAGGAGATCTCTCCTCCCTCGCATACTTGCAAAGAAATCATTTTCCCTCGAGATAGAGAGGGTGGAAGCTTGTAAAAGGGAAAATTCCGCACTAGGGAAAGGCGGAGTACATGCATATGCGAATTCACGTTATTACGTAACGTAGAATTTATCGTGGTGCGGATATTGCGATGCCGCTGCTTGTAGTTGGATCTACAAAGGCACAAAGGATACGCACTCCCCTCAAATATCTTGAATACTATAAAATTTACATAAAAATGTCTGGAATTTTAAACTATGGTGTATAAAATGGTTCAAAATCAATTTTAATGTATTTTTATAATTCTCTTTTTAGACATGATATCCCACCAGAAAGTAAAATAAGCTTAGAGAGAGCAATTTTAAATTTAAAATAAAGTGCGTTTAACCCATATTGGACCGCTGTCCTATAAACAGGACAGCAAATAAAATTCCATTTAATAATAACGCTATAAATATTTTCTGAGTGGATTTTATTTTAACACCTTTAAAATAAACACACTTTAGCATAGTAAAGAAAAAAACGGAGAAATCAAATTATATTATATTGTAAAAATTATTTTCAGCAACTTCTTAAAATTTTCATTTTTTAATCTTTAATTTTATATTTATTATTATTATTATTTAAACATTTTGGAGGTTACTTTTAGTTTTAAAACAGAGATAATAATGTAGCTGAAAGTTTTTGTTCAAAAATATATTTTACATGTGTATTTTGTAAATATAAAAAGTGCCCTAAAATTAAGACGACGGTCCAATCCTGATTATTTTTCTATGAATTCGATATTGCATTGATATCTTTCTTTTCATTGATATCATTTTTATCTTTCAATGAAAACCAGTTCAAACACCTGTTCACACATCTGGACAGAAAAAGGGGTAAATAGATGTCTATTCTATTAAAAAAAACTGGAGATTTTTTGCAATATAAACTTACTCCCTTACTGCCAGTTCAATAACTGCAAGAGAAAACCTACAGCAGTATGCTTAAAATGTAATGTTGGACTTTGCTTTGACTGTTTTCCCAAATTTTATCTATGAATCAGCCTAATGCAATGTAAGTGATATTTGTTAAGTTTTCGTAGTGTAATGGACCTTTGTCCTATTTATAAGACAGCCAATTACATAAAAAATTAAAAATATTTTTTCAAAATTTTGGTTTTATATACTTAGTTACACCATATTAATAATATGGATTAAGTTTTAATAACTTACAGAAACATTTAGTTGGTGTGGTACAATATGGGTTAAGTAGAAATTGGTTTACAAAATGTAAACGAATTTTTCTGTATTGGAACATTCATATATTTTACGTCGGTGTTATTTAACACCGACGTTTAAAAGGCAAATTTAGTTTTCTGTTCTGAAATATTTAATTATTATATCATTAAAATTACTTAATGATATAATTAATTATTATATCATTATAATCTTCTTCTATGTGTTTTTCTTTTAGCAATATTTGAATAGCATACTTAAATTTATGCATTTAATATATCATGCTATAAAATATTACAGGAAAATAATAAGATTAAAACATAACCGTTTACGCGCCAATAATAGAACATGATTTTTAAAATAAAAAAATCACATTTAAAAAAATTCTTATCAATATTGGTTTTACATAAAATAAAACAGGACATTATATAGTATTTTTTACTATAACATTTACTTTGTTAACATAATTCTTTAATTCTTTACGAATTTTTTAATTTTACTATAATTTGTCAATTTTGCTCTCCCTTACAATTAAAGTTACCAATTCCTATTTAAATTTTAAAAAAATCAATACTTTTGAATATATCATTATGCAATATATTCTATGGGAAAGCAACAAAAGCAAAATATCATTTTTTAAGTTTAAATGTACAATTTACGTTTTTATGTCCCTATTCCATTATTGTAACATTGGTGTTTCAAGGGTTCATTCTTCATGCATATATATTCCACACATATACATACATATAAATGCTATAGGATAATCAATTCATTTTTTTTCATATATTAATATATAAATTATTAAAATGTATAGTACTATATACTTTTCTCTTATAGTATTGTGTATGTATGTATATCATGTCTTATACACTCATGTCCATAAATTAAGGATAATGAAGTTCAGGCAATGAAAGAGACAAAAGCAAAACAAATTTGACTTATTTGTTAAGTCTATTTATTAAACAAAAGGTAAAGAGCAAAAAAGGTGCTATATGTTTGACATAATTAATAAAAATTGCAATTTTTACTCCCTGGAGCAAATTTCAAAAAAGAACCTATTTACAGAAAACAGTATAACATGGTTAGTATGATGGTTGATACGGAGTATGTCTACCGGACGATGCAATACAAGCGTTACAACGCCTACGCATGCTGAGTATCAGATTATCAATCTTATCTCGGGGAAAATTACACCACTCATCAAGCAATGCCCTCCGAAGTTCCGATAGACAGTTGGGAGGGGGTTGACGGGCTGCAATTCGTCGGCCAAGCATGTCCCACACATGCTCTATTGGATTCAAGTCCGGTGAGTATGCTGGCCAATCCATACGGGTGATATCCTCCGATTGAAGGCATTCGTCTACAATGTTTGCATGGTGAGGTCGGGCGTTGTCATCCATATACAGAAATTCAGGACCCATGGCGCCCCGAAACAAACGTACATGTTGTTAAAGAATGACATCCCGATAGATGTGGC
>CM063504.1:155711127-155758627 GCA_032207245.1 Pardosa pseudoannulata | reverse complement strand
AGAAACAAACTTCCCAAATCTTCAGTAGCTTTCTTACGTCTTCTAGACTCTAATAACTTGTATTTCCATAATATATATATAATATATGCATAAAGAATATATATATATATATATATATATATATATATAATTTAAAACAATGAGCAGCTCAATTTTTCAATTTTTAACAATGTTTTTATATATAAATCAATTTTTCAACCTCCCTCTTTTTAGATTAGACAGGACATATATATATATATATATATATATATATATATATATATATATATATATATATATATATATATATATATATATATATATATATATATATATATATATATATATATATATATATATATGTATAATTTAAAACAATGAAAAAGGTTAATTCTAAGAATATCTTTCCTTTCTCAGTTTTCGATTTCATTGCAAAATAGGTTGGAAAAAAACATTTTTTATTTGTTCTTTTCGAACACTGTTCCAATTAAAACTTGCATCTTGGGTAGCTTACTAACATTCAGTAAACTATTTTTTATTAAATCTTAGAAAATAGACTGTAAACTTTGAGAAATTATGCGGTTTTTCCACTTTTGGGATAAAGATGAAAAATAAAATCAGTTTTATGAAATCTGTATAAAGTCTGTTTAGGACAAAAATTATATAAACGTAAATTACTTTTAAAAACATACACTTGCATTTTAATAATAAGTTTCAACCCCTTAAAACACATTAAGATAAATCCCTATTGAAAATGATATAATATTAATATAAAACAATGAGAAAGATTAATTCTAAGAATATCTTTCCTTTCTCAGTTTTCTATTTCATTGCAAAATAGGTTGGAAAAAAACATTTTTTATTTGTTCATTTGTTCAAATTTCAGAAAAAAATAGAATTTTAGATATTTCTTTTCAATGACTCGGTCTTCTATTCATAAATTTTTTAATTTAAATTACACCTAGCTGTATTTTGTATTCATAACATATAATTGCTTAACTTCAGTTAATGTTCTAAAGGTGTAATTTTGTTGAAATGGAAATTTTATCACCGGTATTAACAACAAATACTTTTTATAAAAGTCTATGAATCTATTTCACGGACAATAAATATCTAGCGTCTAAGTTATATATCTTTGAAAATTAAGAAGTTCGTTCGTTTGCTTTTTGTACATAACTTTGTTTGATTAAATGAATTCAACGTGATTCTAAACTACATTCACAGTATCGGGATACTATAGAGAAATAGGAAAATAAACAAATTAGTGAGCGTGTACCAGATACTTCTCTGCCGAAAAACAAACCATTTTTTACCTGCCATATAGCATACTTTACAATTCTGGAAAATTAAAAATTGTACTGATCTCGTCATATGATGCGTTATATGCTAGTTTTCAAAGAAAGTTAATCATTTTTACAGTACCTAGGCTCTTTGTGGATTAGAGTTCTATCATTATTTTTTATAGAATTTGTAAATAAAATTAAATGTCGAAACAATTGGGCTAAACTAATTTGGTGGTTTATTGGTAGGAAGTTTGAAAAATTATTAATATGAATATGTATTAATGTGAATATATATTAGTCTGAATATATATTAATATATATTAGTATGAATATATATTATTCTGAATATATATGAACAAATATTAGTATGAATATATATGAATATATATTAGTATGCATATAAATTTGTATGAATTAGTGTTATGTATCTTTGAAAATATTATTGGTAAGTTATGATAATGCTGAGTGAAGAAACACAGAATTAAGCTAGAAAATATTTCGAAAATGCATCACCACTACCTTCTAAACATAGATTTTGTCAAAACCCCAAATCGCTGTCATACAGATTTATGTATTCCTAAATCTAAAGTTCTTTCCTTCAAAATGAATTAAAGTAATTCTTTAATATTCATGTACTGAAAACAAAATGCATAAAATTAAGATGGTTATTTCTTTTGTTTTAAAGTCATATACATGATTCTTTACTGTACTTCGGAAATACGCAGAGTATGTATTTTAAGTATTAAAAGTGTAATAAAAATTAAAAAGGGAAATGTCATCGACCAGTATTTTTAACACTTTAATTTCATTTAGATAATTTATTTTCAGTATGAAACTATATAAAGAGTATCATATAAAAGAGATTGTTTACAGAAGAATTATTAAGACGGAAATCTTAGATTTCAAAGGAATGTCAATTATTAGTTTGTATCATTCTGAAATTAATTTTCTAGCTAAAGAGTTCGTATAAGTGATAAACTTGAATATTATTACACTTTCATCCCGAAACTTGATGGGAAGATTTACCAATCAAGAGATTTATTATTTAATCAAAACTGGTAAAATATCGGATTAGAGTGACATCGCAAAATTTGCATGTTATATCCAAACTGTGGGAAATTGCGGAAATATAGCAACTGATGATTCACAAAAGCTTATTCTTCCTTATTACATAGATGTTTATATGAGAATAAAATTTAGAAAATTTTTTCCAGATAATCGTATTTGAAAGTAGCAAAATGAACTAAAAATAAGAAAATTGTATTTTATTGCAAAGTGAAATTTTGTAAAATCGCATTCTCTAAGCGTTACGAGTGTAATTTTCTCCCCAGCCGATGATGTCTTCAAACGGGTGTGCAAAATTTGTGAGTTTAGTTTTAGATCAGAATCTTTTATCATAAGTTGAAATGTTATAACCAATTAATTAATATATTTTTATATTCATGTAAATCGCCACATAACACGGCCACACTGGTTTGAAGACATCATCGGCTGGGGAGAAAATTCCGTGCGTAATTCTCAGACGATTAAAATCCTGTGTATCTATGGGAAATACTTGATTATGCTATGCATGTTTATTATATGCAAGAATAATATTATATATTAATATACAATTTCGAAATTTATTTTGCTATAGTTCTTTATAATATGCCTAAAGCTACCCATTATAGTATAAGTTATAGAAGAAATTATTTAAATTTTACTTATCTGTTAGAAAAAAAAGAATTGCTTTTTTCTCAAAGTTTAGGGCCTAAGAAATAAAGTAGGAGTAGGAAGCTCCATCACGAGAAGGCGGGAGAATCGGACACGACCCCCCGGGTGGAAGAGTCGCCTCCATCCGAAGATGGGGTCTACACCGTCTACAAAATTGGAGAGAAGATCGATCAAGCCTCCCTCCTTGTGCCGACTGTACTATCAAAGATGGCGTCTCCACTGAGAGAGTGCCCTCTATCTCTCAATGGAGTGCGAATCGAGCCGACGAGTGGTGGGCAGAGTCCCGACTTATACATCGGGCAGTGGCGTAAGAGGATTAGGTCGACGAAGGTATCCCGATGCCGGGACCTAAGTGACCGTAAGGCAATCCGGGCCTAAGAGCCAAGCCGGGACCTATGTGACCGTAAGGCCCTCCGGGCTTTGGGAGGTATGTGGGATGGACCCCAATACCTCTGCATCCGCGGTTCGGGCACCCCAGGCACTTGGGTTGCGGTTTCCGCTGCTGGCCCTCCAGGCTTATCCCGCCTACAGGGTTTTAAACAGAACTTGTTTAAAAAAATTCTGGTGACTGCACTCAAGGATGGGACATGAAAACAGAGTAGAAACATCAGCTGCCCCAATGTCTACCACTTCAATCATCTAATTTAAATTTGATGCAAATACATTTTAATTTGGAACTTAATATGCTGACCTAAAGTTAAACACGATGAGGGTTGTCCACAATAATTTATACTGTTATTAAAAATGGTTCTCAACATCTTGTTAGAATTAGTGTAAAATTAGATGTTTTACCTTTCAGTTGACGTTCTCAATATAGTTGACAGAGCACCTGGCCCGGATGGGCATATCTCCAGTTAGTAAGGTATAAACTTGTTAAAGAGAGAGTTTCTTTTTGAGTATATAAGTAAGTGAAAATGACTACATAATATAAAATTAATATAATAAAAAAAAAACAAGAAAGCAAAAGAAATGTGGATATATAAATTAGTGGAAATAAGAATAAAATAAGATTATATTATATTAAATGTGGCTAAATATGATTAAAAACGAATAAAATATATCAATAAAAAAACGGACAGAGTACCTTAGAATCGTAAAACGTATGCTGGTGAAACACCAAAAGGATTAAGAAACATGAGTGGGAGGAGCCTACGTCACCTCATTAATTTAGATTTAAAATTTAAAAATTTTGAGAACTGCTTTTAAGATTTAAAAAATTTTCACTAAAAACATGTAAAATGGAAAAATCTTGGGAAGAAGCCTAATATTCAAGACATTAAAAAAGTTTAAGGGGGCTAAACCACCTCAAAACAAGAAAAATAGGATGAAAGTGGATTAGGAGGAAAGAGTATCAGTGGGCGTTGTCAAGGCTCAATAAACTCATTTTATGGTAAAATGTAAAATATATATGAAAATGAAAAAAGAAATTTTGAAAATTACAAATTTTACAATAATAGTAATAAGAAGGTAGAAACCGAAAAATGATTTAAGAAACGAGGCACAACGAGGTTGTCTATCCATCACTTGTGCCACAAAGGTTTTTCAAAGCTTGGAGAAGGCGTCTTTTAACCACTTCATAATATTAGAGATATTTTATAACAGTGCTAAGATGTCGGATAAATTATAATCTGTCACCAGTTCCTGAAATGTTTTCAAAAGTCCTAAAAAAGTAAGCGGCGTGAGATACATTATCTGAATTTGAATATTCCATGAGTAGATTGACTTTTAGGTGACGTTTTAGATTCAGAATTATAGGAACATTCTGATTGGTTTGGTTTGGTTTGGAGCACTACGGTCTACTGTTTTGCACACGAGGGCTAATGAGACCGAAGGAACATTCTGAATCACTGGTTTAATCTTAGATTTGGTTGAAGTTTTCTTAATTTTTTGAGAAACGGCTGATTTAGAGGTCCAAGCCGGAGCTTCAGGACCATTAAAATACCGAGAATTTGAAGTGGACTTGGGTGGAAACATAACTAATTTGTGGGAAATGCGATTTTTTTTTACTAGATTCTCATGGCATTGCAAAAGTTTTGAGGAAATCTTTAAAATATTCTTAGCTCCATTTAACCCATTAGCGCCCAGTGATCTATTTTTAGATCGCTAAACATGGGCTTTGGTAAACTCGCTTTTAGATGACCTTAAACCCACCCCACACATTCTATACTGCACAGGGGGCAAGACAAGGCATGCACCTGTTTACCAACAAGTGGTTTTCTTGTTTTGTTTATATCATTGATCTAAAGCGATAAGAGAAAGTTTGTATCGCCCTTTCGTTCCGCCGTTTTTCTACGTTTCTTAGCATAAACACTGAAAACAGCTAAGTAATAAGCGAAAGTTAAATTTTTTTGGCGATTTAATATCTTCATAGATGTAGCTATCAGAATATAAACCGATGTTATCTTAAAACAAATATAAATAGTAAAAATTAGTGTCAAAATACTGCTGATCTAGAAATAGATCACTGGGCGTTCGGGCGTTTTTTTTTCCTGACCCTGGTAATATTACGTTTTTTCACCTTTAGATGAAAATATGAGTTGAAAAGTATTTAATAGCTTTCAGGATGCAGTTGATTATCTGTTTTCTGAACAAATTAAAGAGGATATTATTGCCATATCCACTGATGTAGATGAACTGACAGATGAAGAGAAAATAGATGATAAGTTACATGCTCCATTTGTAAATGATATTGTTGGTAAAATAGAAGTAATATCAAAATATGAGTGTGATTAAATAGATTTACCTTCAACGTTTGAGAGGAAGCCTAAAATATTAAAAACAGAAAAGCCAAAAATTGTTTGGAAAAAAAAACCCGAATTATACCAAATGGTCGGAATTAGGGGAAACTTATAAGAATAATATTTTGGCAATGGAAAATGATCTTGCAAATGCATCTTGCATCATTGCTTTGAAAAACTTTTTTCTGATGAAGTATATAACGTAATTGTGGATGAGACTATTCTCTATGCTAAAAATGTCAAAAACGACCATGATTTAATTATCACTAAAGAAGATATAAAGATATTTATAGGGTTTTTTTATATATTTTGGCTATCTTACTCTTTCAAGTGAAAGATATTATTGGAGTGATGTAGAAGATTTAGTGATAGGTCTTGTACAGGACTCTTAATAGAAATGCTTACCTAAAAATAAAGTCATATATTCATTTCCAAGACATTTCAAAAGCAGATGAACGTAAGAATGACAAATCAAGATAAAACTCCTTTTGGAGAGAATAAGAGGTAAAATATGGTACTGGTGTCTATTCACTCGAATAATTGATATGGCTGTAGTTAATGCAAGTATTCTGCACAGAAATGTTCATAAAGGTGATTCTATGCCCATGTAAGATTTTCGAAGAGCTGTTGCTGTAAAATATCTAAAATTGGGAATCGAAAAAAAATTTTGAAAGGTCGACCTTACAGTTTTCCTTCATCCTCAAAAGCTAATCTCAGTCATGATGTTCGCTTTTATAAAAGGGATCACAATATGGGACAAAGAAAGGGCAAAAGACGCTGTCGACTTGTAGGGTGCCAAGGAAGGCCCCTAACATATTGTGTGAAGTGCGATGAAACTTTATGCAAGAAGTGTTTCTTCAAATTCCACACTAAACTGTAGAAACATTGAAATTTTATTATTTTAAAATAATTAAACTTTACTAAGTACATTCTGTAATATTGTGAAATTCTGCATAAATAAACGTTTTTTAAAAGAAAATGCATTAGTTTTTATCTATTTGGTTCGATTTTACCACGTTATTGAAGTACTAATGATTGTTGTGTATTTGCTAAAATAATCCTCCGAACGCCCAGTGATCTATTTTTAGATCAGCATTTAAAAAAAAACTAAGGTACGTATTGATAAAATTCGATAATAATATTCATGTTGATGGTAAAAGACACCCAATTTATGAATTATATGTCAGTGCGTCAAAATAAAATAATTTCTTAGCTCCATTTAATGTAGAGGTTGAATCAGCACCTCCAAATTTACAAATGTGTCTAATAGAATTGCAATCAAACATTGAGCTAAGATGCACCTACGAAGGGAATAAGTTTGAGTATTATCAAAAATATATCGCCGAAGAAAAATTTCCAAATTTAAGACGATTGGCAATGTGCATTATATCAGCAAATGGAACTACTTATCGCTGCGAACCATTTTTTTTTTTTTTTTTTTTTTTTTTTTTTTTTTTTATTTTTTTTACAAATTAAACCTGGTAAAAACAAAGTGTCGCAGCAGTTGCTTGATAAAAACATGACGATGCGTGTCGACTACATTATCCGTTGATATTAACAAAATCTGTAGTAAAATACAAAAACAAATCTCACATTAATATTAAAATAATACATGTGGTAGTGCTTGTGAATAAACTACAATATATATTTATAGTATAAATGTAATAATAATATTTTAACAATCATGATTAGGGAGGGAGGTCAGGTGTTGGGGGTGATTAGTATAGTTAATGTTTATTGTCGTTGTAGTTATGATATATGTATAACAACAACTTTTATGTACAGTTGCAGCTGGCACTGTAAAAATGCATATCTTGAATATTGCATGATAATAAAATATTTAGAATAATTTGTTTTTTTATATTTATATGTGTACCTCAGTTCAGTAAATTGTTTTTTGACCCACCAACCGATTTGGGTTGGGCACCCCTGTTTTAGACCATCACAGTCCGACAAGAAAATCGAAAGACATAATGAAAGGAGAACAGAAGAATAAAAAGTACAACTAAAAGACAAAAACAAGCAAATATAAGACATAGCTATACACAATTTAAAAGCTGGATAAAAGTAGGATAAAAGCAGTAAAAGTAACTAAAGAACTTTCAAATGGTAAGTAGTACAACACCAATGCTAATAAACCTTTAAAATTATGAAGGAAATACAAGACATTTTTTAAGTTACAAGGATTACAAAAATTTATGAGATATCCATACTTTTAAAATCGAATTTCATTTTATACGATTTTTTTAAAGTATATATATATATATATATATATATATATATATATATATATATATATATATATATATATATATATATATATATATATATATTATATATATATATATATATATATATATATATGTATTTTGCATGTGTGTATGTAATGAGATCACTTTTTTTTATGAAATTGATTGTTCACTGTACTTTAGATTAAGACTTTTGAACCTTCCATGCAAATAAATTCTGGCTCTATCACTGGTATCGGTAAAATAAGAAACCATTTTAAAGAATTTATTTGTCAGCTAAGAATAGCCTACCTCAGTTTTACTTTAGTTCATGGATACTTTAGTTCATGTTCTCAGTTTTACTTTAGTTCATGCAATTTATCCAATCAAGAATTGGAGTTGAAATATTTTTAATGAAATTTTTGTGTTAATACTGCAATTTTATATGTATTAAAATTTATATCTGTAATTTCTTTGTTTTAGATTCAGTGGAAAGAATGAAGAGAAGTTATGAAATTTTGTGGCTATAATAATCAATTTTGTACTTTTGTTAAATATTATTATTATTGCAATAAAAAAAATGTATTCAATTTTTGTTTTCTTAATAAAAAAAGAACACCATTTTTTTATTTGAATTTTTATATTATCTGATAGCAAATAAAAATAGCAAAATAATACTATATAGTAATTTTGATGTAAAAGCAGTAAGCTTTTAAACAATTAATACACAGAATATTCTCAGAAATATTTGAATTTAAAAAAAGTGCAATGTTTAAATATAAATTAAAAGGGTAATTTTCATAATTGATATTCAATATTTTTACAAATAGTGTCAATATTAGATAAACATATTTAATCAAAGAGATTAGAATACTAAAGAATACACATTTGTGAATTAATTATAGACTGATAAATTTGTATTAAATATATTCTATATAAGCTAACTATATAGATAATTTTAGAGATTTAACACAGAGCTACATAAAATCATTCTAGAAAAGCAATTATTATGATTGGTTTTGTTTTTGATAGCTTAATTTATAAAATAAAAAAAAGGTATAAAAGCACCCCCACGCCAAAATTTTTTTTTTCAAATAATTAAGAAAAAGTCGCCAAAAGAGTGATAAACATCATTATCAGGTAACCATGCTTTAGTTCCGATGGTCTGACACCGAGGGCGCTACTTTCTATGCGAGTCCCATGTTACAGAAGCGTATCGCTATTGCCTATGGGAGTTGGTCGTCTTAGTGCGTTTGACTATGAGGCCAGGGGCCACTGCAAGATAAGGCCAATTAAGAGCCAAGCCGGGACCTGTGTGGCCGTAAGACCCTCCGGTCTTTGGGAGGTATGTGTGTTGGACCCCAGTACCTCTGCATCCGCGGTTCGGGCACCCCAGGCACTTGGGTTGCGGTTTCTTGTGCTTGTTCAGGATAATGGGGGGAACTATTTATATTCAAAGCAAACACTCTGTTAAAAATAAGTTAATTTCAAAATACTGAAGTTTATATAATCTTGATTTACACTATCTTAAAAGTGATGTTGTGCTGTAAGTGTAAAAGATGCTGCACATTTGTCCAGTATAACCTATAAAACTACAGTCTAAAAAACTATGCCTTCTGATGCTATCATTCGTTAAGTAAAATCCATTTTAAGGACACTCACATTTTATAAATTTAGACATTTTAGAATTACATTAAATTAACTTACATGTAATCAACATGTAATATTACATGTAACGAGAAAGTACATTTTGTGTTTGTTCAAGATAATGGGGAAATCTATTTATATTCAAAGCAAACACTCTGTTAAATATAAGTTAATTTCAAAATACTGAAGTTTATATAATCTTGATTTACACTATCTTAAAAGTGATGTTGTGCTGTAAGTGTGAAAGATGCTGCAAATTTGTCCAGTATAACCTATAAAACTACAGTCTAAAAACTATGCTTCTCAAGCTATCATTCATTAAATAAAATCCATTTTAAGGACACTCACATTTTATAAATTTAGATTTCTTAGAATTACATTAAAGAAACTTGCATGTAATTTACATGTAATATTACATGTAACGAGAAAGTACATTTTGTGTTTGTTCAGGATAATGGAGAAATCTATTTATATTCAAAGCAAACACTCTGTTAAATATAAGTTAATTTCAAAATACTGAAGTTTATATAATCTTGATTTACACTATCTTAAAAGTGATGTTGTGCTGTAAGTGTGAAAGATGCTGCAAATTTGTCCAGTATAACCTATAAAACTACAGTCTAAAAAACCTATGCCTTCTGATGCTATCCTTCATTAAGTAAAATCCATTTTAAGGACACTCACACTTTATAAATTTAGACTTCTTGAATTACATTAAAGGAACTTACATGTAATTTACATGTATTATTACATGTAACTAAAAAGTACATTGTTGTGTTAGCACTCTGTTAAAACTAAGTTAATTTTAAAATACTGAAGTTTATATAATCTTGATTTACACTATGTTATAAGTGATGTTCTACTGTAACTGTGAAATATGCTGCAAATTTGTTCAGTATAACTTGCCGTGTTTCTCTAGAGGCCAGTCATGATGGTCTCCCATATGTTTGTTATAATTATTTATTAAATTTGGTTGTGGGATTGATACTTTTTCTTTTTTCTCATAAGACCATCTTTGAACTTTTGATGTGCACTCAACACTATCAAAGTGTGTAGCAACAGCCACGCTCTTATTGTCCTTCCATCTAACTATCGTGATTTTATTTTTTAGTCGAACCGGAAATCATAAGTGTCACTTTGCATTTTATCAAACTCCTTTGAAGACTTTAGGGTGCATTTCTCAGTTCTAGTGTCTCTTATAGTACCAGTAGCTCTGAAGCCCTTTTCTTGTAAATTATGCAATAAAAGATGACTAGTGAAAAACTTTACATGGCTAGATGGATTTGTTTCAACAGATAACATATTCAGTACAACTCTTTCTCCCAGGGACCCTAATGAACGAGTCTCATATAGATCCTTACCACAATACAATGAAAATTTATAGCAGTATCCAGTATCAACCCACATTGCCTACAATTTGTAACCAAGCCGTATTGATTTAGCTCTTATGAATTGTTTTAAAGAGTGATGTCCATAATACCTTATAATCATCTCATACATAGAAAGGTAATGCTAAATATCCCCCACTGTTTAAAATTTTCATTTACTATATCCAATGGAGCGTGTGAATTATCATCATCTATTTCCCTTTCATCTGTCAATTCATCTACATCAGGTGATATGGCAATAATATCCTCTTCAATATGTTCAGAAAACAAATAATCAACTGCATCCTGAACGTTATTAAATATTTTTCGATTCATATTTTCATCTAAGGTGAAAAAACACAATATTACCAGATAGGTAGGGAAAAACGCCCGAACGCCCAGTGATCTATTTCTAGATCAGCATTATTTCGACACTAATTTTTACTATTTATATTTATTTTAAGATATCATAGCTTTATATTCTAATAGCTACATCTATGAAGATATCAAAATACCAAAAAAAGTTTAATTTACCGGCATCGCTTAGCTGTTTTCAGGGTTTATGTTAAGGACCATCGAAAAACTACGGAACAAAATGGCGATTCAAACTTTCTCTTATCGCTTTAGATCAATAACCAAACCAAACAAAAAAAAACCACCTGTTAGTAAACAGGTGCATCCCTTGTCTTGCCCCATGTGCAGTGTGGAATGTGTGGGGTGGGTTGAAGGTAATCTAAAAGCGAATTTCTCACGCTATGTTTAGCGATCTAAAAATAGATCACTGGGAGCTAATGGGTTAAGCCGCTTACCGGGAACCCTACGGACTAAAAGGTCGGAGCGTGTTCACCTGCAAAACTGCCCGGAGAAGTTACTCCGACAGAGCCAGGACAGAGGAGAGAGATCCGGGGATCGCCGCAGAGAAGCGGACCGAGGCACGCGCGACAACGACCGTTCTTACGCGGAAGAAGAAAGAAGCGAAGAGAGTGAGGCTCCCAACCACCGTCCAGCCTCCGGGGGCGGAGCCCCCTTTGGACAGTAAGATTCCCTCTCGGGAGTCACGTGCCCCTCACCCGCAGCCGGGGGCCGACGGGCTGGCACGCCTGATGCGGGGAGTCCCACAGCTCCCCCCCACCAGGGGTAGTGTACCGCTCCTCCCCCGATCGGAGGGATGGAGCGGGATCATCCGCACGCCGATTCTGGGCTGTCTCTGGAGTTCAGAACGCGACACTCCTCCGGGAATCCTACCCCGAAGGGTTGGGTCCGGACCAGAGCTTCGTTCATATGGTGCGTTGGTGGTTGAGAGAGAATCCCAGCAAGCGGTGCGACGGGGTAATGAAGTGTCATCAACAGAGAATCTGTGTGTTCACTTCAGTCAAGCAGATAGGATCGGTGGGGTTAGCCGCAACGTATAACCGACCACCAAGATATCGAGGCTGTCGCGCCAAGAAAACAACTATTGAAACCTAGCACCAGGCGGCCTCCCGGGAGAAAACCCCCGGTAATACCCCCGGCACCCCCTTTCGCCAGTCCTCGACCAGCGGGGAATAGGTACCTCATTGAGATCTGTTCCAGCCACGGCCTGGCGTTAGTTCGACACCACCCTGGAGGGCAGGGCTGAATAGCAACCTTCCAGATCCGGAGGCCCGATCCACCCTCCTGTTCAGAGGGCGGCTCCTCGTCGCAGGTCTCATACGGAGTAGGAAGCTCCATCACGAGAAGGCGGGAGAATCGGACACGACCCCCCGGATGGAAGAGTCGCCTCCATCCGAAGATGGGGTCTACACCGTCTACAAAATTGGAGAGAAGATCGATCAAGCCTCCCTCCTTGTGCCGACTGTACTATCAAAGATGGCGTCTCCACTGAGAGAGTGCCCTCTATCTCTCAATGGAGTGCGAATCGAGCCGACGAGTGGTGGGCAAAGTCCCGACTTATACATCGGGCAGTGGCGTAGGAGGATTAGGTCGACGAAGGTATTCCGATGCCGGGACCTAAGTGACCGTAAGGCAATCCGGGCCTAAGAGCCACCTCCGGGCTATGGGGGGTATGAGGGATGGACCCCAGTACCTCTGCATCCGCGGTTTGGGCACCCCGGGCACTTCGGTTGCGGACGCCGCTGCTGGCCCTCCAGGCTTATCCCGCCTACAGGGTTTTAAACAGAACTTGTTTAAAAAAATTCTGGTGACTGCACTCAAGGATGGGACATGAGAACAGAGTAGAAACATCAGCTGCCCCAATGTCTACCACTTCAATCATCTAATTTAAATTTGATGCAAATACATTTTAATTTGGAACTTAATATGCTGACCTAAAGTTAAACACGATGAGGGTTGTCCACAATAATTTATACTGTTATTAAAAATGGTTCTCAACATCTTGTTAGAATTAGTGTAAAATTAGATGTTTTACCTTTCAGTTGACGTTCTCAATATAGTTGACAGAGCACCTGGCCCGGATGGGCATATCTCCAGTTAGTAAGGTATAAACTTGTTAAAGAGAGAGGTTCTTTTTGAGTATATAAGTAAGTGAAAATGACTACATAATATAAAATTAATATAATAAAAAAAAACAAGAAAGCAAAAGAAATGTGGATATATAAATTAGTGAAAATAAGAATAAAATAAGATTATATGAGATTAAATGTGGCTAAATATGATTAAAAACGAATAAAATATATCAATAAAAAACGGACAGAGTACCTTAGAATCGTAAAACGTATGCTGGTGAAACACCAAAAGAATTAAGAAACATGAGTGGGAGGAGCCTACGTCACCTCATTAATTTAGATTTAAAATTTAAAAATTTTGAGAACTGCTTTTAAGATTTAAAAAATTTTCACTAAAAACATGTAAAATGGAAAAATCTTGGGAAGAAGCCTAATATTCAAGACATTAAAAAAGTTTAAGGGGGCTAAACCACCTCAAAACAAGAAAAATAGGATGAAAGTGGATTAGGAGGAAAGAGTATCAGTGGGCGTTGTCAAGGCTCAATAAACTCATTTTATGGTAAAATGTAAAATATATATGAAAATGAAAAAAGAAATTTTGAAAATTACAAATTTTACAATAATAGTAATAAGAAGGTAGAAACCGAAAAATGATTTAAGAAACGAGGCACAACGAGGTTGTCTATCCATCACTTGTGCCACAAAGGTTTTTCAAAGCTTGGAGAAGGCGTCTTTTAACCACTTCATAATATTAGAGATATTTTATAACAGTGCTAAGATGTCGGATAAATTATAATCTGTCACCAGTTCCTGAAATGTTTTCAAAAGTCCTAAAAAAGAAAGCGGCGTGAGATACATTATCTGAATTTGAATATTCCATGAGTAGATTGAGTTTTAGGTGACGTTTTAGATTCAGAATTATAGGAACATTCTGATTGGTTTGGTTTGGTTTGGAGCACTACGGTCTATTGTTTTGCACACGAGGGCTAATGAGACCGAAAGAACATTCTGAATCACTGGTTTAATCTTAGATTTGGTTGAAGTTTTCTTAATTTTTTGAGAAACGGCTGATTTAGAGGACCAAGCCGGAGCTTCAGGACCATTAAAATACCGAGAATTTGAAGTGGACTTGGGTGAAACATAACTAATTTGTGGGAAATGCGATTTTTTTTACTAGATTCTCATGCATGCAAAAGTTTGAGGAAATCTTTAAAATATTCTTAGCTCCATTTAATGTAGTGGTTGAATCAGCGCCTCCAAATTTACAAATGTGTCAAATAGAATTGCAATCAAACATCATCCGTTGATATTAACAAAATCTGTAGTAAAATACAAAAACAAATCTCACATTAATATTAAAATAATACATGTGGTAGTGCTTGTGAATAAACTACAATATATATTTATAGTATAAATGTAATAATAATATTTTAACAATCATGATTAGGGAGGGAGGTCAGGTGTTGGGGGTGATTAGTATAGTTAATGTTTATTGTCGTTGTAGTTATGATATATGTATAACACAACTTTTATGTACAGTTGCAGCTGGCACTGTAAAAATGCATATCTTGAATATTGCATGATAATAAAATATTTAGAATAATTTGTTTTTTTATATTTATATGTGTACCTCAGTTCAGTAAATTTTTTTTTGACCCACCAACCGATTTGGGTTGGGCACCCCTGTTTTAGACCATCACAGTCCGACAAGAAAATCGAAAGACATAATGAAAGGAGAACAGAAGAATAAAAAGTACAACTAAAAGACAAAAACAAGCAAATATAAGACATAGCTATACACAATTTAAAAGCTGGATAAAAGTAGGATAAAAGCAGTAAAAGTAACTAAAGAACTTTCAAATGGTAAGTAGTACAACACCAATGCTAATAAACCTTTAAAATTATGAAGGAAATACAAGACATTTTTTAAGTTACAAGGATTACAAAAATTTATGAGATATCCATACTTTTAAAATCGAATTTCATTTTATACGATTTTTTTAAAGTATATATATATATATATATATATATATATATATATATATATATATATATATATATATATATATATATATATATATATATATATATATATATATATATATATATATATATATATATATATATATATATAAATATATATATATATATATATATATATATATATATATATATATATATATATATATATATATATATATATATATATATATATATATATATATATATATATATATATATATATATATATATATATATATATATGTATGTATGTATTTTGCATGTGTGTATGTAATGAGATCACTTTTTTTTATGAAATTGATTGTTCACTGTACTTTAGATTAAGACTTTTGAACCTTCCATGCAAATAAATTCTGGCTCTATCTCTGGTATCGGTAAAATAAGAAACCATTTTAAAGAATTTATTTGTCAGCTAAGAATAGCCTACCTCAGTTTTACTTTAGTTCATGGATACTTTAGTTCATGTTCTCAGTTTTACTTTAGTTCATGCAATTTATCCAATCAAGAATTGGAGTTGAAATAATTTTAATGAAATTTTTGTGTTAATACTGCAATTTTATATGTATTAAAATTTATATCTGTAATTCCTTTGTTTTAGATTCAGTGGAAAGAATGAAGAGAAGTTATGAAATTTTGTGGCTATAATAATCAATTTTGTACTTTTGTTAAATATTATTATTATTGCAATAAAAAAATGTATTCAATTTTTGTTTTCTTAATAAAAAAAGAACACCATTTTTTTATTTGAATTTTTATATCTGATAGCAAATAAAAATAGCAAAATAATATTATATAGTAATTTTGATGTAAAAGCAGTAAGCTTTTAAACAATTAATACACAGAATATTCTCAGAAATAATTGAATTTAAAAAAAGTGCAATTTTTAAAGATAAATTACAAGGGTCATTTTCATAATTGATATTCAATATCTTTACAAATAGTGTCAATATTAGATAAACATGTTTAATCAAAGAAATTAGAATACTAAAGAATACACATTTGTGAATTAATTATAGACTGATAAATTTGTATTAAATATATTCTATATAAGCTAACTATATAGATAATATTAGAGATTTAACACAGAGCTACATAAAATCATTCTAGAAAAGCAATTATGATTGGTTTTGTTTTTGATAGCTTAATTTATAAAATAAAAAAAGGTATAAACGCACCCCCACGCCAAATTTTTTTTTCAAATAATTAAGAAAAAGTCGCCAAAAGAGCGATAAACATCATTATCAGGTAACCATGCTTTAGTTCCGATGGTCTGACACCGAGGGCGCTACTTTTTATGCGAGTCCCATGTTACAGAAGCGTATCGCTATTGCCTATGGGAGTTGGTCGTCTTAGTGCGTTTGCCTATGAGGCCAGGGGCCACTGCACGATAAGGTTAATTAAGAGCCAAGCCGGGACCTGTGTGGTCGTAAGGCCCTCCGGGCTTTGGGAGGTATGTGGGTCGGACCCCGGGTACCTCTGCATTCGCTGTTCGGGCACCCCAGACACTTGGGTTGCGGTTTCCGCTGCTGGCCCTCCAGGCTTATCCCGCTTACAGGGTTTTAAACAGAACTTGTTTAAAAAAATTCTGGTGACTGCACTCAAGGATGGGACATGAGAACAGAGTATAAACATCAGCTGCCCCAATGTCTACCACTTCAATCATCTAATTTAAATTTGATGCAAATACATTTTAATTTGGAACTTAATATGCTGACCTAAAGTTAAACACGATGAGGGTTGTCCACAATAATTTATACTGTTATTAAAAATGGTTCTTAACATCTTGTTAGAATTAGTGTAAAATTAGATGTTCTCAATATAGTTGACAGAGCACCTGGCCCGGATGGGCATATCTCCAGTTAGTAAGGTATAAACTTGCTAAAGAGAGAGGTTCATTTTGAGTATATAAGTAAGTGAAAATGACTACATAATATAAAATTAATATAATAAAAAAAAACAAGAAAGCAAAAGAAATGTGGATATATAAATTAGTGAAAATAAGAATAAAATAAGATTATATGAGATTAAATGTGGCTAAATATGATTAAAAACGAATAAAATATATCAATAAAAAACGGACAGAGTACATTAGAATCGTAAAACGTATGCTGGTGAAACACCAAAAGAATTAAAAAACATGAGAGGGAGGAGCCTACGTCACCTCATTAATTTAGATTTAAAATTTAAAAATTTTGAGAACTGCTTTTAAGATTTAAAAAACTTTTTACTAAAAACATGTAAAATGGAAAAATCTTGGGAAGAAGCCTAATATTCAAGACATTAAAAAAGTTTAAGGGGGCTAAACCACCTCAAAACAAGAAAAATAGGATGAAAGTGGATTAGGAGAAAAGAGTATCAGTGGGCGTTGTCAAGGCTCAATAAACTCATTTTATGGTAAAATGTAAAATATATATGAAAATGAAAAAAGAAATTTTGAAAATTACAAATTTTACAATAATAGTAATAAGAAGGTAGAAACCGAAAAAATGATTTAAGATACGAGGCACAACGAGGTTGTCTATCCATCACTTGTGCCACAAAGGTTTTTCAAAGCTTGGAGAAGGCGTCTTTTAACCACTTCATAATATTAGAGATATTTTATAACAGTGCTAAGATGTCGGATAAATTATAATCTTTCACCAGTTCCTGAAATGTTTTCAAAAGTCCTAAAAAAGAAAGCGGCGTGAGATACATTATCTGAATTTGAATATTCCATGAGTAGATTGACTTTCAGGTGACGTTTTAGATTCAGAATTATAGGAACATTCTGATTGGTTTGGTTTGGTTTGGAGCACTACGGTCTATTGTTTTGCACACGAGGGCTAATGAGACCGAAAGAACATTCTGAATCACTGGTTTAATCTTAGATTTGGTTGAAGTTTTCTTAATTTTTTGAGAAACGGCTGATTTAGAGGTCCAAGCCGGAGCTTCAGGACCATTAAAATACCGAGAATTTGAAGTGGACTTGGGTGAAACATAACTAATTTGTGGGAAATGCGATTTTTTTTACTAGATTCTCATGCATGCAAAAGTTTGAGGAAATCTTTAAAATATTCTTAGCTCCATTTAATGTAGAGGTTGAATCAGCGCCTCCAAATTTACAAATGTGTCTAATAGAATTGCAATCAAACATTGAGCTAAGATGCACCTACGAAGGGAATAAGTTTGAGTATTATCAAAAAATATCGCCGAAGAAAAATTTCCAAATTTAAGACGATTGGCAATGTGCATTATATCAGCAAATGGAACTACATATCGCTGCGAACCATTTTTTTTTTCAAATTAAACCTGGTAAAAACAAAGTGTCGCAGCAGTTGCTTGATAAAAACATGACGATGCGCGTCGACTACATTATCCGTTGATATTAACAAAATCTGTAGTAAAATACAAAAACAAATCTCACATTAATATTAAAATAATACATGTGGTAGTGCTTGTGAATAAACTACAATATATATTTATAGTATAAATGTAATAATAATATTTTAACAATCATGATTAGGGAGGGAGGTCAGGTGTTGGGGGTGATTAGTATAGTTAATGTTTATTGTCGTTGTAGTTATGATATATGTATAACACAACTTTTATGTACAGTTGCAGCTGGCACTGTAAAAATGCATATCTTGAATATTGCATGATAATAAAATATTTAGAATAATTTGTTTTTTTTATATTATATGTGTACCTCAGTTCAGTAAATTTTTTTTTTGACCCACCAACCGATTTGGGTTGGGCACCCTTGTTTTAGACCATCACAGTCCGACAAGAAAATCAAAAGACATAATGAAAGGAGAACAGAAGAATAAAAAGTACAACTAAAAGACAAAAACAAGCAAATATAAGACATAGCTATACACAATTTAAAAGCTGGATAAAAGTAGGATAAAAGCAGTAAAAGTAACTAAAGAACTTTCAAATGGTAAGTAGTACAACACCAATGCTAATAAACCTTTAAAATTGTGAAGGAAATACAAGACATTTTTTAAGTTACAAGGATTACAAAAATTTATGAGATATCCATACTTTTAAAATCGAATTTCATTTTTATACGATTTTTTTAAAGTATATATATATATATATATTATATATATATATATATATATAATATATATATATATATATATATATATATATATATATATATATATATATATATATATATATATATATATATATATATATATATATATATATATATATATATATATATATATATATATAATGTGTGTGTGTGTGTGTGTGTGTATTTTGCATGTGTGTATGTAATGAGATCACTTTTTTTTATGAAATTGATTGTTCACTGTACTTTAGATTAAGACTTTTGAACCTTCCATGCAAATAAATTCTGGCTCTATCACTGGTATCGGTAAAATAAGAAACCATTTTAAAGAATTTATTTGTCAGCTAAGAATAGCCTACCTCAGTTTTACTTTAGTTCATGGATACTTTAGTTCATGTTCTCAGTTTTACTTTAGTTCATGCAATTTATCCAATCAAGAATTGGAGTTGAAATAATTTTAATGAAATTTTTGTGTTAATACTGCAATTTTATATGTATTAAAATTTATATCTGTAATTCCTTTGTTTTAGATTCAGTGGAAAGAATGAAGAGAAGTTATGAAATTTTGTGGCTATAATAATCAATTTTGTAATTTTGTTAAATATTATTATTATTGCAATAAAAAAATGTATTCAATTTTTATTTTCTTAATAAAAAAAAAAAAACCATTTTTTATTTGAATTTTTATATTATCTGATATCAAATAAAAATAGCAAAATAATACTATATAGTAATTTTGATGTAAAAGCAGTAAGCTTTTAAACAATTAATACACAGAATATTCTCAGAAATATTTGAATTTAAAAAAAGTGCAATTTTTAAAGATAAATTAAAAAGGGTAATTTTCATAATTGATATTCAATATCTACAAATAGTGTCAATATTAGATAAACATGATTAATCAAAGAAATCAGAATACTAAAGAATACACATTTGTGAATTAATTATAGACTGATAAATTTGTATTAAATATATTCTATATAAGCTAACTATATAGATAATATTAGAGATTTAACACAGAGCTACATAAAATCAATCTAGAAAAGCAATTATGATTGGTTTTGTTTTTGATAGCTTAAATTATAAAATAAAAAAAGGTATAAAAGCACCCCCACGCCAAAATTTTTTTTCAAATAATTAAGAAAAAGTCGCCAAAAGAGCGATAAACATCATTATCAGGTAACCATGCTTTAGTTCCGATGGTCTGACACCGAGGGCGCTACTTTCTATGCGAGTCCCATGTTACAGAAGCGTATCGCTATTGCCTGTGGGAGTTGGTCGTCTTAGTGCGTTTGCCTATGAGGCCAGGGGCCACTGCACGATAAGGCCAATTAAGAGCCAAGCCGGGACCTGTGTGGCCGTAAGACCCTCCGGGCTATGGGAGGTATGTGGGTTGGACCCCAGAACCTCTGCATCCGCGGTTCGGGCACCGCAGGCACTTTGGTTGTGGTTCCCGTTGCTGGCCCTCCAGGCTTATCCCACCTACAGGATTTTAAACAGAAATTGTTTAAAAAAATTCTGGTGACTGCACTCAAGGATGGGACATGAGAACAGAGTAGAAACATCAGCTGCCCCAATGTCTACCACTTCAATCATCTAATTTAAATTTGATGCAAATACATTTTAATTTGGGACTTAATATGCTGACCTAAAGTTAAACACGATGAGGGTTGTCCACAATAATTTATACTGTTATTAAAAATGGTTCTCAACATCTTGTTAGAATTAGTGTAAAATTAGATGTTTTACCTTTCAGTTGACGTTCTCAATATAGTTGACAGAGCACCTGGCCCGGATGGGCATATCTCCAGTTAGTAAGGTATAAACTTGTTAAAGAGAGAGGTTCTTTTTGAGTATATAAGTAAGTGAAAATGACTACATAATATAAAATTAATATAATAAAAAAAAAACAAGAAAGCAAAAGAAATGTGGATATATAAATTAGTGGAAATAAGAATAAAATAAGATTATATTATATTAAATGTGGCTAAATATGATTAAAAACGAATAAAATATATCAATAAAAAAACGGACAGAGTACCTTAGAATCGTAAAACGTATGCTGGTGAAACACCAAAAGGATTAAGAAACATGAGTGGGAGGAGCCTACGTCACCTCATTAATTTAGATTTAAAATTTAAAAATTTTGAGAACTGCTTTTAAGATTTAAAAAATTTTACTAAAAACATGTAAAATGGAAAAATCTTGGGAAGAAGCCTAATATTCAAGACATTAAAAAAGTTTAAGGGGGCTAAACCACCTCAAAACAAGAAAAATAGGATGAAAGTGGATTAGGAGGAAAGAGTATCAGTGGGCGTTGTCAAGGCTCAATAAACTCATTTTATGGTAAAATGTAAAATATATATGAAAATGAAAAAGAAATTTTGAAAATTACAAATTTTACAATAATAGTAATAAGAAGGTAGAAACCGAAAAATGATTTAAGAAACGAGGCACAACGAGGTTGTCTATCCATCACTTGTGCCACAAAGGTTTTTCAAAGCTTGGAGAAGGCGTCTTTTAACCACTTCATAATATTAGAGATATTTTATAACAGTGCTAAGATGTCGGATAAATTATAATCTTTCACCAGTTCCTGAAATGTTTTCAAAAGTTCTAAAAAAGGAAGCGGCGTGAGATACATTATCTGAATTTGAATATTCCATGAGTAGATTGACTTTTAGGTGACGTTTTAGATTCAGAATTATAGGAACATTCTGATTGGTTTGGTTTGGTTTGGAGCACTACGGTCTACTGTTTTGCACACGAGGGCTAATGAGACCGAAGGAACATTCTGAATCACTGGTTTAATCTTAGATTTGGTTGAAGTTTTCTTAATTTTTTGAGAAACGGCTGATTTAGAGGTCCAAGCCGGAGCTTCAGGACCATTAAAATACCGAGAATTTGAAGTGGACTTGGGTGAAACATAACTAATTTGTGGGAAATGCGATTTTTTTACTAGATTCTCATGCATGCAAAAGTTTGAGGAAATCTTTAAAATATTCTTAGCTCCATTTAATGTAGAGGTTGAATCAGCGCCTCCAAATTTACAAATGTGTCAAATAGAATTGCAATCAAACATTGAGCTAAGATGCACCTACGAAGGGAATAAGTTTGAGTATTATCAAAAATATATCGCCGAAGAAAAATTTCCAAATTTAAGACGATTGGCAATGTGCATTATATCAGCAAATGGAACTACATATCGCTGCGAACCATTTTTTTTTTCAAATTAAACCTGGTAAAAACAAAGTGTCGCAGCAGTTGCTTGATAAAAACATGACGATGCGCGTCGACTACATTATCCGTTGATATTAACAAAATCTGTAGTAAAATACAAAAACAAATCTCACATTAATATTAAAATAATACATGTGGTAGTGCTTGTGAATAAACTACAATATATAATTATAGTATAAATGTAATAATAATATTTTAACAATCATGATTAGGGAGGGAGGTCAGGTGTTGGGGGTGATTAGTATAGTTAATGTTTATTGTCGTTGTAGTTATGATATATGTATAACACAACTTTTATGTACAGTTGCAGCTGGCACTGTAAAAATGCATATCTTGAATATTGCATGATAATAAAATATTTAGAATAATTTGTTTTTTTATATTTATATGTGTACCTCAGTTCAGTAAATTTTTTTTTGACCCACCAACCGATTTGGGTTGGGCACCCCTGTTTTAGACCATCACAGTCCGACAAGAAAATCGAAAGACATAATGAAAGGAGAACAGAAGAATAAAAAGTACAACTAAAAGACAAAAACAAGCAAATATAAGACATAGCTATACACAATTTAAAAGCTGGATAAAAGTAGGATAAAAGCAGTAAAAGTAACTAAAGAACTTTCAAATGGTAAGTAGTACAACACCAATGCTAATAAACCTTTAAAATTGTGAAGGAAATACAAGACATTTTTTAAGTTACAAGGATTACAAAAATTTATGAGATATCCATACTTTTAAAATCGAATTTCATTTTATACGATTTTTTTAAAGTATATATATATATATATATATATATATATATATATATATATATATATATATATATATATATATATATATATATATATATATATATAATATATATATATATATATATATATATATATATATATATATATATATATATATATATATGTGTGTGTGTATGTATGTATGTATTTTGCATGTGTGTATGTAATGAGATCACTTTTTTATATGAAATTGATTGTTCACTGTACTTTAGATTAAGACTTTTGATCCTTCCATGCAAATAAATTCTGGCTCTATCACTGGTATCGGTAAAATAAGAAACCATTTTAAAGAATTTATTTGTCAGCTAAGAATAGCCTACCTCAGTTTTACTTTAGTTCATGGATACTTTAGTTCATGTTCTCAGTTTTACTTTAGTTCATGCAATTTATCCAATCAAGAATTGGAGTTGAAATAATTTTAATGAAATTTTTGTGTTAATACTGCAATTTTATATGTATTAAAATTTATATCTGTAATTCCTTTGATTTAGATTCAGTGGAAAGAATGAAGAGAAGTTATGAAATTTTGTGGCTATAATAATCAATTTTGTAATTTTGTTAAATATTATTATTATTGCAATAAAAAAATGTATTCAATTTTTATTTTCTTAATAAAAAAAAAAAAAAACCATTTTTTTATTTGAATTTTTATATTATCTGATATCAAATAAAAATAGCAAAATAATACTATATAGTAATTTTGATGTAAAAGCAGTAAGCTTTTAAACAATTAATACACAGAATATTCTCAGAAATATTTGAATTTAAAAAAAGTGCAATTTTTAAAGATAAATTAAAAGGGTAATTTTCATAATTGATATTCAATATCTCTACAAATAGTGTCAATATTAGATAAACATGTTTAATCAAAGAAATTAGAATACTAAAGAATACACATTTGTGAATTAATTATAGACTGATAAATTTGTATTAAATATATTCTATATAAGCTAACTATATAGATAATATTAGAGATTTAACACAGAGCTACATAAAATCAATCTAGAAAAGCAATTATGATTGGTTTTGTTTTTGATAGCTTAAATTATAAAATAAAAAAAGGTATAAAAGCACCCCCACGCCAAATTTTTTTTTTCAAATAATTAAGAAAAAGTCGCCAAAAGAGCGATAAACATCATTATCAGGTAACCATGCTTTAGTTCCGATGGTCTGACACCGAGGGCGCTACTTTCTATGCGAGTCCCATGTTACAGAAGCGTATCGCTATTGCCTGTGGGAGTTGGTCGTCTTAGTGCGTTTGCCTATGAGGCCAGGGGCCACTGCACGATAAGGCCAATTAAGAGCCAAGCCGGGACCTGTGTGGCCGTAAGACCCTCCGGGCTTTGGGAGGTACGTGTGTTGGACCCCGGTACCTCTGCATTCGCTGTTCGGGCACCCCAGACACTTGGGTTGCGGTTTCCGCTGCTGGCCCTCCAGGCTTATCCCGCCTACAGGGTTTTAAACAGAACTTGTTTAAAAAAAATTCTGGTGACTGCACTCAAGGATGGGACATGAGAACAGAGTAGAAACATCAGCTGCCCCAATGTCTACCACTTCAATCATCTAATTTAAATTTGATGCAAATACATTTTAATTTGGAACTTAATATGCTGACCTAAAGTTAAACACGATGAGGGTTGTCCACAATAATTTATACTGTTATTAAAAATGGTTCTCAACATCTTGTTAGAATTAGTGTAAAATTAGATGTTCTCAATATAGTTGACAGAGCACCTGGCCCGGATGGGCATATCTCCAGTTAGTAAGGTATAAACTTGCTAAACAGAGAGGTTCTTTTTCAGTATATAAGTAAGTGAAATTGACTACATAATATAAAATAATATAATAAAAAAAAACAAGAAAGCAAAAGAAATGTGGATATATAAATTAGTGAAAATAAGAATAAAATAAGATTATATGAGATTAAATGTGGCTAAATATGATTAAAAACGAATAAAATATATCAATAAAAAAACGGACAGAGTACCTTAGAATCGTAAAACGTATGCTGGTGAAACACCAAAAGGATTAAGAAACATGAGTGGGAGGAGCCTACGTCACCTCATTAATTTAGATTTAAAATTTAAAAATTTTGAGAACTGCTTTTAAGATTTAAAAACTTTTCACTAAAAACATGTAAAATGGAAAAATCTTGGGAAGAAGCCTAATATTCAAGACATTAAAAAAGTTTAAGGGGGCTAAACCACCTCAAAACAAGAAAAATAGGATGAAAGTGGATTAGGAGGAAAGAGTATCAGTGGGCGTTGTCAAGGCTCAATAAACTCATTTTATGGTAAAATGTAAAATATATATGAAAATGAAAAAAGAAATTTTGAAAATTACAAATTTTACAATAATAGTAATAAGAAGGTAGAAACCGAAAAATGATTTAAGATACGAGGCACAACGAGGTTGTCTATCCATCACTTGCGCCACAAAGGTTTTTCAAAGCTTGGAGAAGGCGTCTTTTAACCACTTCATAATATTAGAGATATTTTATAACAGTGCTAAGATGTCGGATAAATTATAATCTTTCACCAGTTCCTGAAATGTTTTCAAAAGTTCTAAAAAAGGAAGCGGCGTGAGATACATTATCTGAATTTGAATATTCCATGAGTAGATTGACTTTTAGGTGACGTTTTAGATTCAGAATTATAGGAACATTCTGATTGGTTTGGTTTGGTTTGGAGCACTACGGTCTACTGTTTTGCACACGAGGGCTAATGAGACCGAAGGAACATTCTGAATCACTGGTTTAATCTTAGATTTGGTTGAAGTTTTCTTAATTTTTTGAGAAACGGCTGATTTAGAGGTCCAAGCCGGAGCTTCAGGACCATTAAAATACCGAGAATTTGAAGTGGACTTGGGTGAAACATAACTAATTTGTGGGAAATGCGATTTTTTTTACTAGATTCTCATGCATGCAAAAGTTTGAGGAAATCTTTAAAATATTCTTAGCTCCATTTAATGTAGTGGTTGAATCAGCGCCTCCAAATTTACAAATGTGTCAAATAGAATTGCAATCAAACATTGAGCTAAGATGCACCTACGAAGGGAATAAGTTTGAGTATTATCAAAAATATATCGCCGAAGAAAAATTTCCAAATTTAAGACGATTGGCAATGTGCATTATATCAGCAAATGGAACTACATATCGCTGCGAACCATTTTTTTTTTCAAATTAAACCTGGTAAAAACAAAGTGTCGCAGCAGTTGCTTGATAAAAACATGACGATGCGCGTCGACTACATTATCCGTTGATATTAACAAAATCTGTAGTAAAATACAAAAACAAATCTCACATTAATATTAAAATAATACATGTGGTAGTGCTTGTGAATAAACTACAATATATAATTATAGTATAAATGTAATAATAATATTTTAACAATCATGATTAGGGAGGGAGGTCAGGTGTTGGGGGTGATTAGTATAGTTAATGTTTATTGTCGTTGTAGTTATGATATATGTATAACACAACTTTTATGTACAGTTGCAGCTGGCACTGTAAAAATGCATATCTTGAATATTGCATGATAATAAAATATTTAGAATAATCTGTTTTTTTTATATTTATATGTGTACCTCAGTTCAGTAAATTGTTTTTTGACCCACCAACCGATTTGGGTTGGGCACCCCTGTTTTAGACCATCACAGTCCGACAAGAAAATCAAAAGACATAATGAAAGGAGAACAGAAGAATAAAAAGTACAACTAAAAGACAAAAACAAGCAAATATAAGACATAGCTATACACAATTTAAAAGCTGGATAAAAGTAGGATAAAAGCAGTAAAAGTAACTAAAGAACTTTCAAATGGTAAGTAGTACAACACCAATGCTAATAAACCTTTAAAATTATGAAGGAAATACAAGACATTTTTTAAGTTACAAGGATTACAAAAATTTATGAGATATCCATACTTTTAAAATCGAATTTCATTTTATACGATTTTTTTAAAGTATATATATATATATATATATATATATATATATATATATATATATATATATATATATATATATATATATATATATATATATATATATATATATATATATATATATATATATATATATATATATATATATATATATGTGTGTGTGTGTGTGTGTGTGTGTGTGTGTGTGTATGTATGTATGTATTTTGCATGTGTGTATGTAATGAGATCACTTTTTTATATGATATTGATTGTTCACTGTACTTTAGATTAAGACTTTTGATCCTTCCATGCAAATAATTTCTGGCTCTATCACTGGTATCGGTAAAATAAGAAACCATTTTAAAGAATTTATTTGTCAGCTAAGAATAGCCTACCTCAGTTTTACTTTAGTTCATGGATACTTTAGTTCATGTTCTCAGTTTTACTTTAGTTCATGCAATTTATCCAATCAAGAATTGGAGTTGAAATAATTTTAATGAAATTTTTGTGTTAATACTGCAATTTTATATGTATTAAAATTTATATCTGTAATTTCTTTGATTTAGATTCAGTGGAAAGAATGAAGAGAAGTTATGAAATTTTGTGGCTATAATAATCAATTTTGTAATTTTGTTAAATATTATTATTATTGCAATAAAAAAATGTATTCAATTTTTATTTTCTTAATAAAAAAAAAAAACCATTTTTTTATTTGAATTTTTATATTATCTGATAGCAAATAAAAATAGCAAAATAATACTATATAGTAATTTTGATGTGAAAGCAGTAAGCTTTTAAACAATTAATACACAGAATATTCTCAGAAATATTTGAATTTAAAAAAAGTGCAATGTTTAAAGATAAATTAAAAGGGTAATTTTCATAATTGATATTCAATATCTTTACAAATAGTGTCAATATTAGATAAACATGATTAATCAAAGAAATCAGAATACTAAAGAATACACATTTGTGAATTAATTATAGACTGATAAATTTGTATTAAATATATTCTATATAAGCTAACTATATAGATAATATTAGAGATTTAACACAGAGCTACATAAAATCAATCTAGAAAAGCAATTATGATTGGTTTTGTTTTTGATAGCTTAAATTATAAAATAAAAAAAGGTATAAAAGCACCCCCACGCCAAAATTTTTTTTTTCAAATAATTAAGAAAAAGTCGCCAAAAGAGCGATAAACATCATTATCAGGTAACCATGCTTTAGTTCCGATGGTCTGACACCGAGGGCGCTACTTTCTATGCGAGTCCCATGTTACAGAAGCGTATCGCTATTGCCTGTGGGAGTTGGTCGTCTTAGTGCGTTTGCCTATGAGGCCAGGGGCCACTGCACGATAAGGCCAATTAAGAGCCAAGCCGGGACCTGTGTGGCCGTAAGACCCTCCGGGCTATGGGAGGTACGTGTGTTGGACCCCGGTACCTCTGCATTCGCTGTTCGGGCACCCCAGACACTTGGTATGCGGTTTCCGCTACTGGCCCTCCAGGCTTATCCCGCTTACAGGGTTTTAAACAGAACTTGTTTAAAAAAATTCTGGTGACTGCACTCAAGGATGGGACATGAAAACAGAGTAGAAACATCAGCTGCCCCAATGTCTACCACTTCAATCATCTAATTTAAATTTGATGCAAATACATTTTAATTTGGAACTTAATATGCTTACCTAAAGTTAAACACGATGAGGGTTGTCCACAATAATTTATACTGTTATTAAAAATGGTTCTCAACATCTTGTTAGAATTAGTGTAAAATTAGATGTTTTACCTTTCAGTTGAAGTTCTCAATATAGTTGACAGAGCACCTGGCCCGGATGAGCATATCACCAGTTATTAAGGTATAAACTTGTTAATTGAGAAATAAAGCCCACCTGTGCAACATTTAAGCCGCTTACCGGGCACCCTACGGACTAAAAGGTCGGAGCGGGTTCACCTGCAAAACTGCCCGGAGAAGTTACTCCGACAGAGCCAGGACAGAGGAGAGAGATCCGGGGATCGCCGCAGAGAAGCGGACCGAGGCACGCGCGACAACGACCGTTCTTACGCGGAAGAAGAAAGAAGCGAAGAGAGTGAGGCTCCCAACCACCGTCCAGCCTCCGGGGGCGGAGCCCCCTTTGGACAGTAAGATTCCCTCTCGGGAGTCACGTGCCCCTCACCCGCAGCCGGGGGCCGACGGGCTGGCACGCCTGATGCGGGGAGTTCCACAACTCCCCCCCCACCAGGGGTAGTGTACCGCTCCTCCCCCGATCGGAGGGATGGAGCGGGACCATCCGCACGCCGACTCTGGGCTGTCTCTGGAGTTCAGAACGCGACACTCCTCCGGGAATCCTACCCCGAAGGGTTGGGTCCGGACCAGAGCTTCGTTCATATGGTGCGTTGGTGGTTGAGAGAGAATCCCAGCAAGCGGTGCGACGGGGTAATGAAGTGTCATCAACAGAGAATCTGTGTGTTCACTTCAGTCAAGCAGATAGGATCGGTGGGGTTAGCCGCAACGTATAACCGACCACCAAGATATCGAGGCTGTCGCGCCAAGAAAACAACTATTGAAACCTAGCACCAGGCGGCCTCCCAGGAGTGACGCTCCCGGTAATACCCCCCGGCACCCCCTTTCGCCAGTCCTCGACCAGCGGGGAATAGGTACCTCATTGAGATCTGTTCCAGGCACGGCCTGGCGTTAGTTCGACACCACCCTGGAGGGCAGGGCTGAATAGCAACCTTCCAGATCCGGAGGCCCGATCCACCCTCCTGTTCAGAGGGCGGCTCCTCGTCGCAGGTCTCATACGGAGTAGGAAGCTCCATCACGAGAAGGCGGGAGAATCGGACACGACCCCCCGGTTGGAAGAGTCGCCTCCATCCGAAGATGGGGTCTACACCGTCTACAAAATTGGAGAGAAGATCGATCAAGCCTCTTCCTTGTGCCGACTGTACTATCAAAGATGGCGTCTCCACTGAGTTTGTGCCCTCTATCTCTCAATGGAGTGCGAATCAAGCCGACGAGTGGTGGGCAGAGTCCCGACTTATACATAGGGCAGTGGCGTAAGAGGATTAGGTCGACGAAGGTATCCCGATGCCGGGACCTAAGTGACCGTAAGGCAATCCGGGCCTAAGAGCCAAGCCGGGACCTATGTGACCGTAAGGCCCTCCGGGCTTTGGGAGGTATGTGGGATGGACCCCAATACCTCTGCATCCGCGGTTCGGGCACCCCAGGCACTTGGGTTGCGGTTTCCGCTTCTGGCCCTCCAGGCTTCAAAGGCATCAAAGGAGATGACGCAACTGGATTCTATGGGCCAAGCCCGTTAATCCAGAGGCTTCTATCAGTAAGCACAAAAATGACAACGAGCGAAAAGTAAACACATAAAAGAGCAAAGAGATAGAAGGGTGGATTCGTGAGTTCATAACACAAAACTAGAGAGTAGAAAGTTTAAGGATAGTAAAACATAAATATTTTTTGGCCAGTGACATCCGTACAAATAAGCCGAAAGAATTTGAAAAAATATTGAGTAAGACAAAATTTTAGAAAATTTGGAAAAAATAAAAATATAAGTTTTAAAAATAATTAAACTGTTTTAAAAATCAAATAAAGGCCTAAAAAATAATATTTAATTAAATTAATAATTTTTATTGTTATAATTTTGATGTTATAAATTTTAATTTTCTTAGTAGTAATGGTCGGGTACGAAAGTTTTGATAATTTGGAAAAAATAAAAATACGAGTTTTAAAAATAAATAAAATGGTCTAAAAATCCAAAAAGAGCCTAAATAATAGTAATTAATCACAAAAAACAATTTTTAAGAATTTTAATTTAGATTTGGAAATTTTGCATTCGTCGAGGTTTGAACCCGACTACGATTCATTGAAGGTGAGCGGTGGGCAAGGCGTTTACTAACCAGGCCACACCTCTACGTACCCTGTTCAGCAAAATGAAGTATTCATGGATTGCGAAATTAAGCTCCGCCCTCAATATGACGTGAAGTCGCAGAGCATTACGGGAAGGAATAGGAGAAAATCCACGAAATGAAAAATAATTTTGAGTACGATGTGTGATGTATGGCCATTTTTAAGCATTTTTAAATCTTTTTTCTTACATTTTTGATATTTTTATAAGGTTTTTTTGGTTTTATTTATTTTTTTATTTTTTATAAAGACAACACAAATTAATAAGGATCTTTGGCTAGAATAGCCAGAGGCCTTCTTCTATTGCTAGCGTCAGCTGGGTCGTAATTGACAAGATTATTAATTAATTCATTATTTAAATTTTTATGAAATTTAGTGGAAAAATTATAAATTAATTTTGGAATATTAGGAATCGTGGGATTCCTAATATTCCAAAAAAAAAAAAAAATTCAGTGGGATTCAGTGGAAAGAATGAAGAGAAGTTATGAAATTTTGTGGCTATAATAATCAATTTTGTAATTTTGTTAAATATTATTATTATTGCAATAAAAAAATGTATTCAATTTTTATTTTCTTAAAAAAAAAAAAAACCATTTTTTATTTGAATTTTTATATTATCTGATATCAAATAAAAATAGCAAAATAATACTATATAGTAATTTTGATGTAAAAGCAGTAAGCTTTTAAACAATTAATACACAGAATATTCTCAGAAATATTTGAATTTAAAAAAAGTGCAATTTTTAAAGATAAATTAAAAGGGTAATTTTCAGAATTGATATTCAATATCTCTACAAATAGTGTCAATATTAGATAAACATGATTAATCAAAGAAATCAGAATACTAAAGAATACACATTTGTGAATTAATTATAGACTGATAAATTTGTATTAAATATATTCTATATAAGCTAACTATATAGATAATATTAGAGATTTAACACAGAGCTACATAAAATCAATCTAGAAAAGCAATTATGATTGGTTTTGTTTTTGATAGCTTAAATTATAAAATAAAAAAAGGTATAAAAGCACCCCCACGCCAAAATTTTTTTTTTCAAATAATTAAGAAAAAGTCGCCAAAAGAGCGATAAACATCATTATCAGGTAACCATGCTTTAGTTCCGATGGTCTGACACCGAGGGCGCTACTTTCTATGCGAGTCCCATGTTACAGAAGCGTATCGCTATTGCCTGTGGGAGTTGGTCGTCTTAGTGCGTTTGCCTATGAGGCCAGGGGCCACTGCACGATAAGGTTAATTAAGAGCCAAGCCGGGACCTGTGTGGTCGTAAGGCCCTCCGGGCTTTGGGAGGTATGTGGGTCGGACCCCAGTACCTCTGCATCCGCGGTTCGGGCACCCCAGGCACTCCGGTTGCGGTTTCCGTTGCTGGCCCTCCAGGCTTATCCCGCCTACAGGGTTTTAAACAGAACTTGTTTAAAAAAATTCTGGTGACTGCACTCAAGGATGGGACATGAGAACAGAGTAAAAACATCGGCTGCCCCAATGTCTACCACTTCAATCATCTAATTTAAATTTGATGCAAATACATTTTAATTTGGAACTTAATATGCTGACCTAAAGTTAAACACGATGAGGGTTGTCCACAATAATTTATACTGTTATTAAAAATGGTTCTCAACATCTTGTTAGAATTAGTGTAAAATTAGATGTTTTACATTTCAGTTGACGTTCTCAATATAGTTGACAGAGCACCTGGCCCGGATGGGCATATCTCCAGTTAGTAAGGTATAAACTTGTTAAAGAGAGAGGTTCTTTTTGAGTATATAAGTAAGTGAAAATGACTACATAATATAAAATTAATATAATAAAAAAAAACAAGAAAGCAAAAGAAATGTGGATATATAAATGAGTGGAAATAAGAATAAAATAAGATTATATGAGATTAAATGTGGCTAAATATGATTAAAAACGAATAAAATATATCAATAAAAAAACGGACAGAGTACCTTAGAATCGTAAAACGTATACTGGTGAAACAACAAAAGGATTAAGAAACATGAGTGGGAAGAGCCTACGTCACCTCATTAATTTAGATTTAAAATTTAAAAATTTTGAGATCTGCTTTTAAGATTTAAAAATTTTTCACTAAAAACATGTAAAATGGAAAAATCTTGGGAAGAAGCCTAATATTCAAGACATTAAAAAAGTTTAAGGGGGCTAAACCACCTCAAAACAAGAAAAATAGGATGAAAGTGGATTAGGAGGAAAGAGTATCAGTGGGCGTTGTCAAGGCTCAATAAACTCATTTTATGGTAAAATGTAAAATATATATGAAAATGAAAAAGAAATTTTGAAAATTACAAATTTTACAATAATAGTAATAAGAAGGTAGAAACCGAAAAATGATTTAAGAAACGAGGCACAACGAGGTTGTCTATCCATCACTTGTGCCACAAAGGTTTTTCAAAGCTTGGAGAAGGCGTCTTTTAACCACTTCATAATATTAGAGATATTTTATAACAGTGCTAAGATGTCGGATAAATTATAATCTTTCACCAGTTCCTGAAATGTTTTCAAAAGTTCTAAAAAAGGAAGCGGCGTGAGATACATTATCTGAATTTGAATATTCCATGAGTAGATTGACTTTTAGGTGACGTTTTAGATTCAGAATTATAGGAACATTCTACACATCTCCCTTAATTGTTATCTCTCTTAGTTTTAATCTCTTCAGACTTTAATTACCAAGGAGTTTAGAAATTTGAATGTGATTACATGAACTTATAGAAAAACTGATAAAAATAAAATAACTTTGTATGTTACACATCTCCCTTAATTGTTATCTCTCTTAGTGGCTTTAGAAATTTGAATAAGGTTTTTAAGAATGCTATTATGTTTTTATTTTTACATTTTAGGTAAAATACCAAAGAAAAAAAAATTAAATTAAAATTATTTGCTATTAGTAAAAATTATTAAATATTCAAAATATGAAAAGGGAATACATAAGTGAAAATAACTTACTGTGTCAAGGTAGCCAATTTTCTTTTTTTTGATTTTGAAAATACATCATTAGTTATTTTACAATAATTATTAAGTAAGATATTAGAAATGCACTTAACACAGTTATATAATAATTTGTTCATGCTTTTTTTACAATTTTCATTGAAACACTCTGCATCTCCGCCAATGTTTTCTTGAACCTCCAATTTCTCTAATGTCAGTTCAATTAGCAGCTTTCTTTGATTTTTAGATTTTAAAAATTCTTCTTCAAACTCCTTGGTAATTAAAGTCTGAAAAATTTTTAATGTGGAACTACATACATGGAGACAGAAATCATTAGGCCAAAATAGACCTCCTCTGTCTAATATATCTATATAAGATATATTCGGTAAATTATCACACTCCAAAGGGGTGTCAAGTGTAAGTTTCCCTTTACATTGAATGCATGTCCCAGCAGCAATGCGTGCTACATATCCAGCTATGTATATAATTGCTTTCTGATTATTTTCAGTTAAAATAACTGATTCAGAAGCTTCCAAAACTTGAAAAAAACTGTTAAACATCCAAAATGCGCTTTCATCTTCATTTTGTTGGCAAGCTTTTAGTATATCCTTAATTTCAAAATCACCTTTGTTAGCTGACTTTAATTTTAATAAGCTCAACAATTTTAATTTTCGCTCTGATTCTAAAACTTGGATAACTGATATGGTGTAATTGCATCCACTCATTCCTCTGTATTGACCAAATCGACCTTCAAGACAGTCTGTCTGAAATTTCCCTAAAAGTACATAATTTGCTGGAGGAACCAAAGTTATCAACAAATACCTGCACAATTTTATTAAAGTTGTAGTTGTGTGGTATAAAGCCTGGTGGGTCTCATTTGATAATCGAAAGCATCTTGATTTTTCTGATTTTGACGGTAAAACTAGACACTGCCAGTTTTCCAGCCATAAGCAGAATTCTTCTAAAAATTTAATGTTTTTATCATCCATGCTTCTAATTGGATCACAGAATGAGTCTAAAAGATGTTCTCCTTTATATGGTGATTGTGTGTTGACTATTTTCCACCAATTTGAAATGATATTAATGAAATGGGCTGTGCCACGCACATCGTCCCCAAATTTTACTTTTGCTAGTTCAAGTGATGGGATTAACTTTTCGTCAAATAAGCGGAGAGTGTGTTTAACATTTTGTCTTTCTAAATTATTCGGCCATAACGCTTTTCTTGTTAAACTTGTAGCTAGTTTAATTACAGTATCTTTTTCTTTATAATACACTGTTTTCAGATGAGAAATACTTGCGATTAAATATTCAGAAACACAATCATTTAAAAGGCTTTTAAAAGGTGGAATATAAAAGGTCTGATTATTACTCTTTTGGTTCAGCCAATTATTTCTTATATTCTTTAACAAATGGACAGTATCAAAAAGAAGAAATATTGGTAACTCGGATCCTACTGGACTAGGAATGGAGGATCTTAAATGATTACCTCCAAGATTTATATACATTTTTGTATTTACCGCATTATTGTCTGATATTATGAATAAAACTTTATAATCAGTGTCATGCAATCCTTTTAAAACACAAATTAAAAGATCTTTTAAATATTCTGCACTTTGATCTTTAACTGGGAATAACGCTACAATATCTTTATTTTTGCTAAAAACAGAAGATATCATAAATGCCTGTAAAGTCCTGGCAATGTCATTTGTATTTTGAGCTTTTCCTTCAATCTTTCCACCTTTGTATGTGATTTCAGATTTAATATAAATTTCGTCAATCATTACACCCACAATTCTCTCTCGATCAGAAAGCTGTTGATTTTTCATCTTCAAGTACTGCATTTGAGGACCTGATAGTCCTGTTTGTAATGAACCCAATTGTTGTAATGTTCTTTTCAAATAACTAGTATGGGGAAGAGTTAATTTGTTTTTATCTCGTATAGTAACATATGCTGCTGGATAACTGTAATAAATACTAGAAGCCCAAATTATTAAGTCTGTAGAGTATCGTGGAATACCTTGACATAATTTCAACTGTTCATTAATAAATATTATTTTCTCTTTCTTTTTGTCATCTGTACATAAATTTACAAAATCATTCAGTAACAAAATAGCAGAACTTATTTTATCATCAGCTGATGCTGTGAAGCTGTTCAAGTAACTGATCATGCTGTCAAATGTAGACCAATTCAAACATTTTTGTTCCTTTCCGAAGAGCCATTTAAAAGTTAACGGAGAAACAATATTTCCATTTTCCCATATTTTAACACTCAAATCATTTGTTACTTTTATAGAAATGGGAAATTTCGGGAAAACAGATGGATCACACTTCACAATACAAACAGAGTCACTGCCTTCAAAGTTGATTGTCATCCAAGGATGAGATAATCTTGATGCAATACCCTGATTAAAAGAATCAAAACTAGTTATATTGTCATTCTGCAGATATTGCTTGAATTTCTCCTCATCTTTTCTTTCTTGAACTAATCTCCTCTCATTTGGGTCCTTCCGTTTTGCTGGTAGTACTGAAGATAGATATGAAGGTTGGTCATGAAAAATTGATGGATATGCATCATTAGTCAAAATTGGAACTTTTCTTGGCATCACAAGTTCACTTCCATCTGGACGAGTAACTCTATGTTCTCGTATGATGAATCTCTCATCAAAGTGCTTAATACACACAACTGAATGTTTACCAATTACAAAGTCTTTCCTGTGAATTTGCTGAAGCCATCTAGACCGGCTGCCTTCATTCTTAGGAAAAGAGAATACATTTACATATCCTGATCCTGAATTTTCATAATTTGATCGACATCCAGGAACGCAACACTTACGTGGCATCTGAAAAAAAAAAAGATTTCTGTAAAACATTATATATGACACTTCATTAGTTTATTCACGTATAAGAAAAAGAAAGTATATTAATCTGAATCATTTAAGATAATTTAAGATAAGTTCAGTTGTTGTTATTTATAAAAATTACAAATAGTCATACAACATATGTGTATAATGTAATACTATTACTTTAATGCTTTGAAAATTTACACTTAGAAAAAACTATGATAATGTTAACAATAAATGAATGTTTGAGATATTGAAACTTTCTAATGATTCGACTAACATCATTTGGGTTTTATTTCCGAAATAATAGCAAAAACTTAATTAAAATGCGTAAGATTATATTTATATTGAAAAAATAAGGGCCAAAACTGAAAAAAAAAAGTTGTTTAAATCAGAATAAAAATCGAAACTGAATCAAAAATATATATATATATATATATATATCGGTTTGTTTCTGTTCGATACATTTTTTTATTTTTGTTACTGTACCCAACTTACTGATATTTTCTAATTTAATGTCAAACATAATTTAACCTCAATATAGTGTACCAATTAAAAAAAAGAATAAAATCTTCTAAATTTGATAGTAATGATGTTTTCTTGTAATTAAACTCAAATTATTGCTATGAGAGCAATATTTTAGACAGGTAAGTGTATATCAAAATTATCCTCCCAAAAGGGGTAAGAATATAAACATGTTTTAAAAATAAAAAATATGTTTAAATTTATTAAGTTTATTTTAAATTAGATTCCCTTATAGAAGTATGATCTTCATTAAAAACTGAAATTTAACATTTATGTGCAAAATATTTCTTGTAAACAAGTGTGAAAGTGAGAACAGTTACAACAAAAAAAATCAAGTTATAAATATAAAGATATTCATTACTATTTTTATAAATATTTGAGGTTAGTTTATTAAAGAGATATATAACAAATTTCTATAAAAAGAAGTTATGGACAGTTGAAAGGTAGTAACAAAACCAGGGGATTATTATATTTTACAATGCTGAGACTGCAAAGAATTTTCAATTTCTTGAGATTATTCTCTACACTATATGTATAATTTGAAATACATTCTAAATCCAAACTTGCAAAAAAAAAAAAAGCAATATATTTAATAAATTGTATTTTAGTAATACTAGTAGAAATTTACGTTATGTAAAAACAAATTCAATATTCATATTAGAATTATGCATTTAATCTCTGTACAAATAACATTCACCTTAGAACACGATCAGGGTTAGCAATTGTTTTCTGATTCAAATAGTAATTCAGAGAATTCATTAATTGTTAAGAATAAACAGGCTATATTGAACAAAAATAATTTGACTTACCTTTAATAAAGATGTAAATTGCAAAGTAATCCAAAAAATAAATTTTTTTTAAATCTAAAACACATAACGATGATGGCGAGTACACAAGAATGTTAACAGGTTGAAGTGGTGAAGCACATGAACATGACGGCGCCGGCGCAGTACGTCAGCCCCGAGTAGTGACGTCAGCAGCCGGAAAAGGATTTTGTGTCTGGCTTGGGGTCTTAAGACGGCTTTGGGCACGCGCGACAACGACCGTTCTTACGCGGAAGAAGAAAGAAGCGAAGAGAGTGAGGCTCCCAACCACCGTCCAGCCTCCGGGGGCGGAGCCCCCTTCGGACAGTAAGATTCCCTCTCGGGAGTCACGTGCCCCTCACCCGCAGCCGGGGGCCGACGGGCTGGCACGCCTGATGCGGGGTGTCCCACAGCTCCCCCCCACCAGGGGTAGTGTACCGCTCCTCCCCCGATCGGAGGGATGGAGCGGGATCATCCGCACGCCGATTCTGGGCTGTCTCTGGAGTTCAGAACGCGACACTCCTCCGGGAATCCTACCCCGAAGGGTTGGGTCCGGACCAGAGCTTCGTTCATATGGTGCGTTGGTGGTTGAGAGAGAATCCCAGCAAGCGGTGCGACGGGGTAATGAAGTGTCATCAACAGAGAATCTGTGTGTTCACTTCAGTCAAGCAGATAGGATCGGTGGGGTTAGCCGCAACGTATAACCGACCACCAAGATATCGAGGCTGTCGCGCCAAGAAAACAACTATTGAAACCTAGCACCAGGCGGCCTCCCAGGAGTGACGCTCCCGGTAATACCCCCCGGCACCCCCTTTCGCCAGTCCTCGACCAGCGGGGAATAGGTACCTCATTGAGATCTGTTCCAGGCACGGCCTGGCGTTAGTTCGACACCACCCTGGAGGGCAGGGCTGAATAGCAACCTTCCAGATCCGGAGGCCCGATCCACCCTCCTGTTCAGAGGGCGGCTCCTCGTCGCAGGTCTCATACGGAGTAGGAAGCTCCATCACGAGAAGGCGGGAGAATCGGACACGACCCCCCGGATGGAAGAGTCGCCTCCATCCGAAGATGGGGTCTACACCGTCTACAAAATTGGAGAGAAGATCGATCAAGCCTCTTCCTTGTGCCGACTGTACTATCAAAGATGGCGTCTCCACTGAGAGAGTGCCCTCTATCTCTCAATGGAGTGCGAATCGAGCCGACGAGTGGTGGGCAGAGTCCCGACTTATACATCGGGCAGTGGCGTAAGAGGATTAGGTCGACGAAGGTATCCCGATGCCGGGACCTAAGTGACCGTAAGGCAATCCGGGCCTAAGAGCCAAGCCGGGACCTATGTGACCGTAAGGCCCTCCGGGCTTTGGGAGGTATGTGGGATGGACCCCAATACCTCTGCATCCGCGGTTCGGGCACCCCAGGCACTTGGGTTGCGGTTTCCGCTGCTGGCCCTCCAGGCTTCAAAGGCATCAAAGGAGATGACGCAACTGGATTCTATGGGCCAAGCCCGTTAATCCAGAGGCTTCTATCAGTAAGCACAAAAATGACAACGAGCGAAAAGTAAACACATAAAAGAGCAAAGAGATAGAAGGGTGGATTCGTGAGTTCATAACACAAAACTAGAGAGTAGAAAGTTTAAGGATAGTAAAACATAAATATTTTTTGGCCAGTGACATCCGTACAAATAAGCCGAAAGAATTTGAAAAAATAATGAGTAAAACAAAATTTTAGAAAATTTGGAAAAAATAAAAATATAAGTTTTAAAAATAATTAAACTGTTTTAAAAATCAAATAAAGGCCTAAAAAATAATATTTAATTAAATTAATAATTTTTATTGTTATAATTTTGATGTTATAAATTTTAATTTTCTTAGTAGTAATGGTCGGGTACGAAAGTTTTGATAATTTGGAAAAAATAAAAATACGAGTTTTAAAAATAAATAAAATGGTCTAAAAATCCAAAAAGAGCCTAAATAATAGTAATTAATCACAAAAAACAATTTTTAAGAATTTTAATTTAGATATGGAAATTTTGCATTCGTCGGGGTTCGAACCCGACTACGATTCATTGAAGGTGAGCGGTGGGCAAGGCGTTTACTAACCAGGCCACACCTCTACGTACCCTGTTCAGCAAAATGAAGTATTTATGGATTGCGAAATTAAGCTCCACCCTCAATATGACGTGAAGTCGCAGAGCATAACGGGAAGGAATAGGAGAAAATCCACGAAATGAAAAATAATTTTGAGTACGATGAGTGATGTATGGCCATTTTTAAGCATTTTAAATCTTTTTTCTTACATTTTTGATATTTTATAAGGTTTTTTTGGTTTTATTTTTTATTTTTTTTTTTATAAAGACAACACAAATTAATAAGGATCTTTGGCTAGAATAGCCAGAGGCCTTCTTCTATTGCTAGCGTCAGCTGGGTCGTAATTGACAAGATTATTTATTAATTCATTATTTAAATTTTTATGAAATTTAGTGGAAAGATTATAAATAAATTTTGGAATATTAGGAATCTTAAGTTCCTCGTGGATTTCATCATTGCGAAAATACCATGGCGAATTAGTGATTTCTCTTAATATTAAATTTTGAATAACTGTTAAAATTTTAATGTTAGAATCTGCTGCATACGACCACGCTGGTGCGGCATAGGTAAATATCGGACGAAGGAAGGAAGTGTAAACGAGCAGCTTATTTTTAATAGTCATTTTGCTTCGGCGAGCGATTAAGGGATACAGAGCTCGCTTGGCGTTTCTATATTTATCCTTAACAGCTTTAAAATGCTGCTTCCAAGTTAAGTTTTTATCTAGCGTTACTCCTAAATATTTAACAGTATCCGACCAAGGAATACGAGTGTTATTGATATATATGTTGTAATTGACATAAGTCGTTCTCTGTTTGGCTGTAAACATTGCGGCTTCGCATTTACTAGTGTTTATCCTAATTTTCCATCTGTCTAGCCACTCAGAAATTTTGACTAGGTGTTTGTTGACGGCAGTCACGGCAAATTTATAATTTTTATTCGATGCGAAAATCGCTGTGTCGTCGGCAAAAATAGCAAGTTCGGTAGTACGATGAACAGGGATGTCGTTTATATAGATATTAAATAAAGTAGGGCCGAGAAGTGATCCCTGTGGTACACCGGAAAGGATAGGAAATTTTGAAGAGTAGGTCGTGTAGATTTTTACTTGAAAGGTGCGATCCGTTAAATAAGAGTAAATTAATTTAATTAAGTTATTAGAAAAGTTATAGTTTACTAATTTGTGTATGAGTGCGTCAATCCAGATTTTGTCGAAAGCACGAGCAATATCTAAAAATACAGCAGCGGTTGAACGTTTATTTAATCTATTTTTTGTCAACAGTTCAGTAATGCGGTAAATTTGGTGGGGTGCCGAAAGATTCTTGCGAAAACCAAACTGATAAGGAATAATAATATTTCGATCATCTAGATGTTTATTAATTTCCGCAAGAATGAATTTTTCAGTAATTTTGCTGAGTGTATTTAATAAACTAATTGGTCTATAATTATCTGGAGAAGAATGATTCCTTTTTAGGTTTTGGAAGAGGGACAACGATAGAATTTTTCCAGCATTTTGGAAAATAGTTAAAGTAGAATATATGATCGATTATGCTGTATAAGTAATAGAATGTATTGAATGGGGAGATGCTTGAGAGCAGTATTAGTGATGTTATCTTCTCCAGGGGATTTACGTTTTGGTAGATTGCGAATAATTTGGATAAGGGTAGCCGAATCAATATTAACGTTAGTGTTGGGCGAATTAAAATTTTGAATAGTAGAGATCGAAGAGTTCCTCCAGGCTTATCCCGCCTACAGGATTTTAAACAGAACTTGTTTAAAAAAAATTCTGGTGACTGCACTCAAGGATGGGACATGAGAACACAGTAGAAACAGCAGCTGCCCCAATGTCTACCACTTCAATCATCTAATTTAAACTTGATGCAAATACATTTTAGTTTGGAACTTAATATGCTGACCTAAAGTTAAACACGATGAGGGTTGTCCACAATAATTTATACTGTATTAAAAATGGTTCTCAACATCTTGTTAGAATTAGTGTAAAATTAGATGTTTTACCTTTCAGTTGACGTACTCAATATAGTTGACAGAGCACCTGGCCCGGATGGGCATATCTCCAGTTAGTAAGGTATAAACTTGCTAAAGAGAGAGGTTCTTTTTGAGTATATAAGTAAGTGAAAATGACTACATAATAAAAATTAATATAATAAAAAAAAACAAGAAAGCAAAAGAAATGTGGATATATAAATTAGTGAAAATAAGAATAAAATAAGATTATATGAGATTAAATGTGGCTAAATATGATTAAAAACGAATAAAATATATCAATAAAAAACGGACAGAGTACCTTAGAATCGTAAAACGTATGCTGGTGAAACACCAAAAGAATTAAGAAACATGAATGGGAGGAGCCTACGTCACCTCATTAATTTAGATTTAAAATTTAAAAATTTTGAGAACTGCTTTTAAGATTTTAAAAATTTTCACTAAAAACATGTAAAATGGAAAAATCTTGGGAAGAAGCCTAATATTCAAGACATTAAAAAAGTTTAAGGGGGCTAAACCACCTCAAAACAAGAAAAATAGGATGAAAGTGGATTAGGAGGAAAGAGTATCAGTGGGCGTTGTCAAGGCTCAATAAACTCATTTTATGGTAAAATGTAAAATATATATGAAAATGAAAAAAGAAATTTTGAAAATTACAAATTTTACAATAATAGTAATAAGAAGGTAGAAACCGAAAAATGATTTAAGAAACGAGGCACAACGAGGTTGTCTATCCATCACTTGTGCCACAAAGGTTTTTCAAAGCTTGGAGAAGGCGTCTTTTAACCACTTCATAATATTAGAGATATTTTATAACAGTGCTAAGATGTCGGATAAATTATAATCTTTCACCAGTTCCTGAAATGTTTTCAAAAGTCCTAAAAAAGAAAGCGGCGTGAGATACATTATCTGAATTTGAATATTCCATGAGTAGATTGACTTTCAGGTGACGTTTTAGATTCAGAATTATAGGAACATTCTGATTGGTTTGGTTTGGTTTGGAGCACTACGGTCTATTGTTTTGCACACGAGGGCTAATGAGACCGAAGGAACATTCTGAATCACTGGTTTAATCTTAGATTTGGTTGAAGTTTTCTTAATTTTTTGAGAAACGGCTGATTTAGAGGTCCAAGCCGGAGCTTCAGGACCATTAAAATACCGAGAATTTGAAGTGGACTTGGGTGAAACATAACTAATTTGTGGGAAATGCGATTTTTTTTACTAGATTCTCATGCATGCAAAAGTTTGAGGAAATCTTTAAAATATTCTTAGCTCCATTTAATGTAGAGGTTGAATCAGCGCCTCCAAATTTACAAATGTGTCAAATAGAATTGCAATCATACAATTGAGCTAAGATGCACCTACGAAGGGAATAAGTTTGAGTATTATCAAAAATATATCGCCGAAGAAAAATTTCCAAATTTAAGACGATTGGCAATGTGCATTATATCAGCAAATGGAACTACTTATCGCTGCGAACCATTTTTTTTTTTTTTTTTTTTTTTTTTTTTTAACAAATTAAACCTGGTAAAAACAAAGTGACGCAGCAGTTGCTTGATAAAAACATGACGATGCGCGTCGACTACATTATCCGTTGATATTAACAAAATCTGTAGTAAAATACAAAAACAAATCTCACATTAATATTAAAATAATACATGTGGTAGTGCTTGTGAATAAACTACAATATATAATTATAGTATAAATGTAATAATAATATTTTAACAATCATGATTAGGGAGGGAGGTCAGGTGTTGGGGGTGATTAGTATAGTTAATGTTTATTGTCGTTGTAGTTATGATATATGTATAACACAACTTTTATGTACAGTTGCAGCTGGCATTGTAAAAATGCATATTTTGAATATTGCATGATAATAAAATATTTAGAATAATTTGTTTTTTTATATTTATATGTGTACCTCAGTTCAGTAAATTTTTTTGACCCACCAACCGATTTGGGTTGGGCACCCTGTTTTAGACCATCACAGTCCGACAAGAAAATCGAAAGACATAATGAAAGGAGAACAGAAGAATAAAAAGTACAACTAAAAGACAAAAACAAGCAAATATAAGACATAGCTATACACAATTTAAAAGCTGGATAAAAGTAGGATAAAAGCAGTAAAAGTAACTAAAGAACTTTCAAATGGTAAGTAGTACAACACCAATGCTAATAAACCTTTAAAATTATGAAGGAAATACAAGACATTTTTTAAGTTACAAGGATTACAAAAATTTATGAGATATCCATACTTTTAAAATCGAATGTCATTTTATACGATTTTTTTAAAGTATATATATATATATATATATATATGTATATATATATATATATATATATATATATATATATATATATATATATATATATATATATATATATATATATATATATATATATATATATGTATGTATGTATTTTGCATGTGTGTATGTAATGAGATCACTTTTTTTTATGAAATTGATTGTTCACTGTACTTTAGATTAAGACTTTTGAACCTTCCATGCAAATAAATTCTGGCTCTATCACTGGTATCGGTAAAATAAGAAACCATTTTAAAGAATTTATTTGTCAGCTAAGAATAGCCTACCTCAGTTTTACTTTATTTCATGGATACTTTATTTCATGTTCTCAGTTTTACTTTAGTTCATGCAATTTATCCAATCAAGAATTGGAGTTGAAATAATTTTAATGAAATTTTTGTGTTAATACTGCAATTTTATATGTATTAAAATTTATATCTGTAATTTCTTTGTTTTAGATTCAGTGGAAAGAATGAAGAGAAGTTATGAAATTTTGTGGCTATAATAATCAATTTTGTACTTTTGTTAAATATTATTATTATTGCAATAAAAAAATGTATTCAATTTTTGTTTTCTTAATAAAAAAAGAACACCATTTTTTTATTTGAATTTTTATATTATCTGATAGCAAATAAAAATAGCAAAATAATACTATATAGTAATTTTGATGTAAAAGCAGTAAGCTTTTAAACAATTAATACACAGAATATTCTCAGAAATATTTGAATTTAAAAAAAGTGCAATGTTTAAAGATAAATTAAAAGGGTAATTTTCATAATTGATATTCAATATCTTTACAAATAGTGTCAATATTAGATAAACATGTTTAATCAAAGAGATTAGAATACTAAAGAATACACATTTGTGAATTAATTATAGACTGATAAATTTGTATTAAATATATTCTATATAAGCTAACTATATAGATAATATTAGAGATTTAACACAGAGCTACATAAAATCATTCTAGAAAACAATTATTATGATTGGTTTTGTTTTTGATAGCTTAATTTATAAAATAAAAAAAAGTATAAAAGCACCCCCACGCTAAAATTTTTTTTTTCAAATAATTAAGAAAAAGTCGCCAAAAGTGTGATAAACATCATTATCAGGTAACCATGCTTTAGTTCCGATGGTCTGACACCGAGGGCGCTACTTTCTATGCGAGTCCCATGTTACAGAAGCGTATCGCTATTGCCTATGGGAGTTGGTCGTCTTAGTGCGTTTGACTATGAGGCCAGGGGCCACTGCAAGATAAGGCCAATTAAGAGCCAAGCCGGGACCTGTGTGGCCGTAAGACCCTCCGGGCTTTGGGAGGTATGTGTGTTGGACCCCAGTACCTCTGCATCCGCGGTTCGGGCACCCCAGGCACTTGGGTTGCGGTTTCTTGTGCTTGTTCAGGATAATGGGGGAACTATTTATATTCAAAGCAAACACTCTGTTAAAAATAAGTTAATTTCAAAATACTGAAGTTTATATAATCTTGATTTACACTATCTTAAAAGTGATGTTGTGCTGTAAGTGTAAAAGATGCTGCACATTTGTCCAGTATAACCTATAAAACTACAGTCTAAAAAACTATGCCTTCTGATGCTATCATTCGTTAAGTAAAATCCATTTTAAGGACACTCACATTTTATAAATTTAGACATTTTAGAATTACATTAAATTAACTTACATGTAATCAACATGTAATATTACATGTAACGAGAAAGTACATTTTGTGTTTGTTCAAGATAATGGGGAAATCTATTTATATTCAAAGCAAACACTCTGTTAAATATAAGTTAATTTCAAAATACTGAAGTTTATATAATCTTGATTTACACTATCTTAAAAGTGATGTTGTGCTGTAAGTGTGAAAGATGCTGCAAATTTGTCCAGTATAACCTATAAAACTACAGTCTAAAAACCTATGCCTTCTGATGCTATCATTCATTAAATAAAATCCATTTTATGGACACTCACACTTTATAAATTTAGACTTCTTGAATTACATTAAAGGATCTTGCATGTAATTTACATGTATTATTACATGTAACAAAAAAGTACATTTTGTGTTTGTTCAGGATAATGGAGAAATCTGTTTATATTCAAAGCAAACACTCTGTTAAATATAAGTTAATTTCAAAATACTGAAGTTTATATAATCTTGATTTACACTATCTTAAAAGTGATGTTGTGCTGTAAGTGTGAAAGATGCTGCAAATTTGTCCAGTATAACCTATAAAACTACAGTCTAAAAACTATGCTTCTCAAGCTATCATTCATTAAATAAAATCCATTTTAAGGACACTCACATTTTATAAATTTAGATTTCTTAGAATTACATTAAAGAAACTTGCATGTAATTTACATGTAATATTACATGTAACAAAAAAGTACATTTTGTGTTTGTTCAGGATAATGGAGAAATCTGTTTATAGTCAAGGATAGCACTCTGTTAAAACTAAGTTAATTTTAAAATACTGAAGTTTATATAATCTTGATTTACACTATGTTATAAGTGATGTTCTACTGTAACTGTGAAATATGCTGCAAATTTGTCCAGTATAACTGATACAACAACAGCCTCCAAAACCATGCCTCCTGTGGCTTTCATTTTTTAAGTAAAATCCATTTTAAGGACATTTCACT
>CM063504.1:155703627-155706127 GCA_032207245.1 Pardosa pseudoannulata | reverse complement strand
CACTCTTCCTATCGCTGCATAAAACCAATAAGTTAAATTAATTAACCAAAGGATCAATTTATTGATTAAATTTGCTTGGACGGGATACAGTTTTTATTTTTTAGTGTAAGATTAATGAAAGACACGGTTTCTAATCCGACAGAAAATTGAACATGGCACATGTCACTGTTTGGTGGAAAGTGAGACTCTTTAAGTGTGTATTTAATTATCGCAGATGTATTGATTTAGAAACTCCATGAGTTTACTTGATGTTTTTTTTTTCTAATTATAATGCATGGACGGAGAATATTTTCCAAAAAAAATTTTTTTTCTCTTGGGAGACAAAAGACCTTCTGAATGACAGAATTTGGCTAAAATTTGGGAATAATTTTTTTATGGTGTTTTAAAAATAGAGTTAGGTGCACACTTTAATATCAAAAATACTTTTTAATAAAATGATTATTTTATTGCACTTTAAACCATTTTTATATATACATTTATTTTAAATTACAAGTTTTGTATTGAATTAGTCTCTTGGGAGACAAAAGACCTTCTGAATGACAGAATTGGGCTAAAATTTGGGAATAATTTTTTATGGTGTTTTAAAAATAGGGTTCGGTGTACACTTTAATATCAAAAACACTTTTTAATAAAATGATTATTTTACAGCACTTAAAACCGTTTTATGTATACATGTATTTTAAATTACAAGTTTTGTATTGAATTAGTAAAAATTCTCGTTTCCGTCCAATTTATTCATTTCTTATCCAAAATTTTAAAAGATTTTCTATTAATAGTGTAAGTTCCGTTCATCGGAGAACCATTATATTATGATCACCCTCCATTTATAACAATGGTCTCGCCCAGAAACAAAATTGCTGTTTGTAAGTGGCTGATGCTAGAGTATGATAATCAACTTTGCATTGACTTTCCTAACATAGCTCTGTTAGCGACATAATTAGAAAAGTAACTGATTTAGCCGGAAGTACACAAGATAGTGGCGGGTGTATTTCGTGTGGGCAATGTTTTCATGGAGCAATATAGAGCCCATAATCTCCATAGTACTGGCCGATCGATGACCGAATGGTAGAATACTTCCTTTTGGAACCGAAGGTCGTGGGGTCAAATCCTGCTACTTAAATGGATGATTGTAGCCTTTCGGAATAGGCTTTAAGAAGTAGGTCTTGGTCTCATTAGCCCTCGTGAACAAAACAGAAGACCGTAGTACTCCAAACCAAAACAATCCCCATAAAACTATCCCTGACATCTGTGCCCTACGGGAAAATACCACTACAGACCAGGTTTACCCATTCATGAAACAGTATTTCCGGGAGATGGTGTTAACCAACTGGAGAGTGCACAATGGCATAAGTGTTGAATGTTCAGGGAATAGTTCGAGGAACATTCAATGTTTTTCAAGTAACGCCGTGATTTCCAAATTCATTCGACATTAATACTATACAGCATTTGTGGTCCCACCTGGATAACAAAATTCGTGATGCCCCCTACCAATGTGCAAGAGTTTTAGGACCAGTTGATGAGCGCTTGGTTCCAGTTGCCTAAGACTACGTATTAACACCTTTTGAAGTCTATACCATGCCGGTGATAATGTTTTTGAGATCTAAAGGCGACCCATATGTTACTAATAGAATGACCATAATATAAAGGTTCTTCGCTGTAAACATTTCATGCATTTGAAATCTGAAAAATATCGTAACGTTTTTCCAAGTTACGGAGTATTTAATACCTTGAATCGGCAAACAAAATAGCTAAAGCATTGAATAACTTGAAATACTTTTACTATATAAATAATAATTAACGTAATTGGAAACCGATACCCAGTTTGATTTCAATGCATTTTTTAAAGATAAATTTAAAAAAAAATAAAGTCAATTTTTCTGTTTGTTGTGTACTAGAAACATCTTTAATATTGTTTAATAACACATTTTTACAAAGAGTCTGGCACTAAAAAAAATACTAATTAGATTTGAGAGTTATATATGTCTTCAACTTTTTCTATTCTCTTTATAAGAATATCGTTAAAATTATTTAAAATTTATAACACTATTAATTTAATTAATATTTATTAATTACTAACTTTACTACTAATTAATTTATCCACTATTTTATAAGTGTTACAATTTATAGAGATTTGACATTTATAAATTTAAAAAATATCATATTTTTACTTTTAATTAAAAAAAATTCTACATAGATTCTACAAATTTAATAAGACTAATAAATAATTAAAATTTTTAATATAACGTTACTATACACCACTATCTTGTCACTGATTAAATGCTCTTGAAAAATATTTTCATATATAAATTATTTTGCTTATTAAGCAACTTTATTAAAGATAAGTAAAATCGGATGTATAGTCAATAAATTATACGGTTATTTAATATTGCTGCTGTTGACTTAATATCAATAGGAAATTTCCATGGTGAACGATTTAGTGTACAGTATGCAGGTATCTCACAATGATTTTATCAAAATTTTTCAAGCTTAATTTAGTATA
>CM063504.1:155676127-155698627 GCA_032207245.1 Pardosa pseudoannulata | reverse complement strand
TCCTTCATACATATATTTTTTTAAAACAAATATTTTTATAGCTTCAAAATTTTAATCTAAACTTCATTTTCGGCACTTAGATAAACAATTTTGATTACGAAATATTTTTATTAAGAAAAATAATGTAGTAAATATTTCTTCCTTTTGAAAATAATAATTATAGTAATTCAACCATAACAGTCTTTTTCTAAAAAATATAAAATTATTCCTCCAGGTTTGGTATGATTTTAGATTATATAATTGTTGTCAAACTACTAGAGATATATTAATGTTATACGAATTGGAAGTCTTATAATTATATATATGTATATATATATATGAACGCCTTTAAATAGTATTTTTAATTACTACAGTACGTTTCAATAATAAATCACAAAAAAGCCTTCGAAATTCTGTAATATTAGTTCATATCATATATGATGTTTTTCGAAATTTGATTGCTAAAATTTTACATTAGAAAAAAAAATCATTCATTCAGTCAGAATTATAATTTTAATAAATAAAATTTTAAGTGAAAAATTGAATTGTATTTTTAAAACTATTATAGGTTTTACAGAAAGTGTTCTTCTTTTATTAGTTTATTTATTTTCTTTTATTTCTTTTTAATTCACCAACAGAATTTTTTAGAATTACACATACTTGTTTTATGTAAGTAAACTTTAGGGTAATATATATATATATATATATATATTACTAAACGTACATGCAATAAACATCTGTATACGTTTTCTTATTTTAAATAGGAAAATAATTTATTTATAAAATGGAATTAAATTATATAAAAAATAAAGGATAATAAATGTTAATTAAATGCATCGCTTTCTTTATACATCTCTTTATATAATCTTTTCAATTTTTTTAATGTGATACTCTGGAGGAATTAAAATCGATATAAAATGCTCAGACACATACTTTAGAAACGCGAACAAAATTCAACGAATGAAATAATTTTAAGATTACGTATAATATCCTTTTTCAAAAGTAAAATAATTCTCTAATGCATTTTATTATCTATGAATAATTTATCAATAAATTTTATAATTTCATTATAGCCCAAGTTCAGATATTCAGAATATATTTTTTCAGAGTGTGGTAGATAATCTCATGTATACGCATTTTGTAAAGGTAATTTTAATACTGAAGAACCAAATATTTTATAAATAAATTATACTAAGGTAGATGCTAGATATATATGATTGATTAAAATGAAATATTTTAAATATAAAATATAATTTGGAAATAAATACAGTCTGATAGAATTATTAAATCATGTTCGAAAATCATCTCAACTAAATAGAAATTACATGACAATAGTATTTTAATTCATAGCATTTTTTAACATTGGCAAATTATATTACATAGAACATGATGTTGTGTAACCAACGTAATTTATATTAAAATCTTTTAGAAAAAATTTATCAGATTTTATTAAAATTGAGTAAATAGTGTGCAATAATATATACTGATTTTTTCTTTACAAGACATATGAAAAATGTCTCTTACGGATATTACATTTCACAAACTCAGTAGTACGATAATATCCTTGATGCGTTTTACACAGTCATTATAATGCTTATTTAGATGTGTAAAAGAATGTTTCATGTGTCCTTATAATTCAAAACGTCAGTGGAATTTCCTTAATCGCTTACTTGTGATGTGAAATTTGTTAATTTTGGAATGGCCGACCTGAGTTAGGCCAAGAGAGAAAATATATTTCGGAAATCAGTTCATCCAGTGCATATTATTTAATTTTCCATTTTCCCAATACATAGAGATAGAGAACTTTCTAACAAAATTTTGCCATTATCGTGTAATTTGTATCATTATATTTCAAATATTATAAAGGATTTGTGAAATTCAAAGGAATCTCAGGAACAAGTAATTTATGACAGTTGATACGGATAAGCATTTTGTTGTATAATGCAAATTAAATTCAAAAGACTCTCGGGAACATGAAATTTATGACAGTTGATACGGATAATCATTTGGTTGTATAAGTTCAAGGGAATTTCAAAGAACTCTCAGGAACATGGAATTTATGACAGTTGATACGGATAATCATTTTATTGTATAAATTCAAAGGAATTTCAAAGAACTCTCAGGAACATGGAATTTATGACAGTGGATCGCATAATCATTTTGTTGTATAAGTTTATAAGAAATTCAAAGGAATCATGATGAACATGGAATTTATGACGAAATATACATTTTTTATTAAATATATATTCGAAGGAAATGCAAATGACTCTCAGGAACATTGAATTTAAGACAGTTGATATGGATAATCATTTTGTTGTATAAGTTCAAATGAAATTATAAGGAATCACAAAAACATTTAATTTATGACAGTTGATACGGATAATCATTTTATTGTGTAAGTTCAAAGGAAATTCAAAGGAATCTCAGGAACATGGAATTTATGACAGATGAAACAGATAATCATTTTGTTGAATGTGCTTATTATATCAAATGGCATTATTTAAAATTATGTCATTTGATTTATTTTGTTATGATATCCTCTTAAATTACCGTAATCCATAAACATTTGCCATATATGTGAAAATATTGAATATAGAAGTTATTTCGTTTAATTTCGTATTTTAACATAATCTATTACTAACACTCTCATGTTTAATAACGAAAAGAATTAAAGATTTTTTTTATTTGACGATCTATTATTTGATCCAAATAACAGAGAAAAATATTTACATAATATATAAGTTTAGTGATAAAATATATGATAATAATGCAGAGGATATTTGATTTCTTATTTTAAATTAAAATAAGAAATGAAATACTGAGATGGTTAAAGGACTGATGTAATAATGCGAGCAAAATGCTATTTTATCTATTTATTATGTGATATATTAATAAATTTAGTCTCCTGCACTTAACCAGGGGAAAGTAGGACTTGAAATAATGACATTAAATGCTTCAAAAAGGGAGATAGGTCTGAATTTCGAGCAGTTTAAAGACGATTGTATTTTTTGTTGTCGTATGAAACATATTTATACCAGTTTATTTTAGAATCGTATTGATAGTTTAGGATAACACACACTTTGCTGGCTTTGAATATTGCTAACGCTAAATCATGAAGAATCGAATATGGATGCCTCTATTCATTCCAGGTCCAAACACTTCATTAATTGGAGAAGAGACGGTCAGATAACTTAGGCATAGGGGATTAGTGATAGAAGGTAAACTTATTGAGATAGATGTCTAATTTTTCATCTACACACTTGTAAATATGTATATATACACATATAGAAATTGTTCTCTACACGTTATTTTAGTATAAATCAGATGTCAAAGGAATAAACGAGGTGTCTAAGAAACACAATTAAGTATGACTAAAAATATATATTCATATAAATATTTAAAATGCATTTTGATTTTTGATGTTAATATTCAAATGCAAATAAAAGTTTTTATAAAAGTTTAATTCATAATATGTTATGAGATGTATTATAGGTGCTAAAATAAAATCAATTTAACATAGAAAAGTTTTATTATGTAATGAAAGCATCCCGAATATTAATGAATGAGCGATAAGGGTTAAGAACAAAGCAAAATAATCTAGAATGCATTCTAAGAGTCATCACCAACAGGAATTTGCGGACAGTTCATTTGTGGCAAGTAAAAGCATAAAAATCTGATAAATGGAGCGGGATCAACCTGGTTTAACCTGGCATTATCATTACACGTGTTGTCGTCAACTTCATGCGGTCTGTGCAGTAACAATAACGACGCATGAGGTGAGAGCCACAATCATTCACGGCGATGAATGATGGTTAGAGTAAAACGTGACGGGACTCGATATCGCGAAAATTAATACCGCAGTCACAGCGTGGAGAACTATCAAACCTGCATTTAATGACTTCGGGATGACGAGGATACTTACATAAGATTTATTCGTATTCATTTAACATGCCTAAATGCATTAGTTGCAGTTTCATAGAACTAAGAATGTTATTTCTAAATTATTATACATAGAAGAATATATTCAGTACATTTAAGAGCAAATATTCATTTTTATTTCAGAACAAGTGTATAATGCAGCATAGATAGTTAAAATAAGTACAGAATAATTGCTACAGATATACGAATACTTTACTTTATCCGAATGATATAGCTATAACCTTAAAAATATTCTTTCTGGAATACTATACCTGTAAAATATTTTTCAGTAACTATATAAAAATAAAGATTTTCAAATTAAAATCAATCACTGAAGGATTTAATAGAATTAAAAATATTTAAAGATCAAAGCGATACTTATAACACATTTTAAGAAGACTTTATTTTTAAAAGTTTTTTTATACGTAGACAATGTTTTTTAGAATGTATATAAATGTATGTATATTCTGAATCATATATATATATATATATATATATATATATATATATATATATATATATATATATATATATATATATATATATACATTCGTGTATATATATATATATATATATATGTGTGTCAAAAATAGAATATATATATATTATAATATATATATATATATATCTATATATATATATATATATATATATATATATATATATATATATATATATATATATATATATATATATATATATATATATATATATATATATATATATATTATATATATATATATATATAAAAATAGAATATATATATTATATATATAAATATATAATATATATATATATATATTATATATATATATATAATATATATATATATTTATATATAATATATATATATATATATATATAATATATATATATATATTTATTTTAAATATATACACATAATATATCAAAATTATTTCACTTTAATATTTCCTTAAAAACCTCATTTCTCTCATTCTAATTCCTTAAAAGTTTTCCCAGCCTCAAAATGTCTTAATGAAAGGAATGCCCTCTACTTAAAATCTTTCCATTTATTTCTCAAAACCAATATATGTAATTTCTCTGTCCATTCATCCCGTTTTTCAACTTTTGATGGCAAATGGCTCGGCTTTTCTCCTGATCTTAACTGTTAAATTTACTGACTTAGTTTCTTGTATTTTGGGAAAATTCTGTCTGTCTTCGCTCTTGGTACAATTCCGCGTGAGCAATGTGAATTTTGTGTCTTCTTCTTGTTTGCCGCTGACGACTGAAAATGTCCTTTTTTAGCAGCTCTTAAATAAAATTTCATTTATACTTAGACTTATGTGCCGTTCTCTTCAATGTGGCAAGATTCCATCTTACCAAATTACTGCTAAGCTGATTAGGCTTCTCCTTGCCCAGTAGCAAGACAAGTATAAATTTTAGGGCTATAATTTCAAATATGTCAAGTAGTTTTATAATTTCTGCATTACACACACACACACACACACACACACACATATATATATATATATATATATATATATATATATATATATATATATATATATATATATATATATATATATATATATATATATATATATATATATATATATATATATATATATATATATATATATATATATATATATATATATATATATATATATATATATATATATATATATATATATATATATATATGCACTTAAATGATATTCAGACTGTATGTATGTATATAAATATATATATATATATATATATATATATATATATATATATATATATATATATATATATATATATATATATATATATATATATATATATATATATATATATACTCACTTAAATGATATTCAGACTGTATTTAAATTTGAGAAGATAAAATTCTGTTAGAATGTTCATACTGAAGTAAGTAAATATTTGTATCAAATACTGACTTTTTACTTATACACTCAAAAAGACTAACTATGTAGAAGAGAATTATTTTATCGCATAGCCATATTATACCGTATATTAATAACGGAAGGAAAAGGTCTAAGAAAAAAAGTAAATAAATCCCGAACATATTCTGGGTGCCACCACCAACCGGAATGTGCGAATAGTTCGACTGTGGCGAATCAAATGAGTAAGTATGATAAATGGATTGGGATCAGACCGGTTTGACCCAGCATTATCATTACACGTGTTGTCGTCAACTTCATGCGGTCTTTGCAATAACAATAGCAGCGTAAAAGGTGAGAGACGCCATTACTCATACGATGGTTAGAGTAAAATGTGCGGGCTCTCGATATCACGTAAATCAGTATCGCAGTCACACAGTGGGGGTAAACTATCAGAGTATTAATTGTAGTGTCAGTGGGATACTTAAAGATATGCAAGTCTATTATAATTGAAATAAGCTATGTTTTATTTGAAAAAGTGGAATAGATATAGGAATAAATCTAATATTTTCATTCATCATTTTATGACACAGTGCATTAAATAGACGCAATAATTAAATTATTAATATCTTTATATTTAACGCTAAGCTTAATAACACTAAATACATACCTATTTCTAGCGTAAACTGTCAAATGACCAGATTTTATGTTTACTCATAGTATGTATGAAATATGAATATTGAGAAGGAAATAAACAAACAAGTTCTATTGTAATTACTGTCAGTTGTTTTGTATTACAAACACAAATAATAAGAATTTTTATTTAATCACGTTTTTTACCCATACTTTCCGGTCATATAACCAATTATGTTCTGTTTATTGTTAAATAAGTGTTCTATCGTACATAAATAGACTGTAAGATTACAGGTTTGTTTTGATTTGGAGTGTACCATTTTTCTATGAAACCGCCTAAGCCGATACCTAACGCCTACTAACATCCATGCTGCAGATGAATTAGAATCCACGAACTCCAGTACGTAAGATCAGAGCTGTTACCGGGACTTGGTTGGTAGAGCGTGAGTCTCGTAACCGAAAGGGGGAGAGTTCTGTCCTCGTCTCCACCAAAGACCGCCGTGTTGCTAATAACAGTAGGTGTACGTTAAATATGTCGGGACTGCAAGTCCTTCAAGTTCTCATAGCAAATTATACCTCTGGGGGTAATGAATCAGTGATGAATCGGTCTCTGGTTTGGATCTAAATTCTGACTTGCGGATGGATGGAATACTGTCAGTTGTTTAGTATTATGAACACAAAAATAAGCATTTATGATTCATCTCGTTTTTTATTTATACATTCCGGACAATTGACCGATTATGGTATGTTTAATGTTACATAAGCATTTTATCGTATATAAATAAAGTAACTGCAATATTACAGGTTTGTTTTGATTTGGAATGCTACGGTTTACGCTTTTGTTATAAAACCGTTTTAGCCGATTCCTAATGCCTAGGAACATCCATGCTGCAGTGGAATTCGAACCCATGAACTCTAGTGCATACGATCAGCGATCTAACCGGGCAGAGGTAGCTTGGTTGGTAGAGCGTGAGTCTCGTAACCGAAAATTGGTGAGTTCTTTTCTCGTCCCGACCAAAGACCGCAGTGTTGCTAATGGCATTCGGGCCACGTAAATATATCGTGACTGCAAATCCTCCAAGTTCTCGTAACAAATTATACCTCGGGGGTACTGAATCAGTGATGAATCGGTCTCTTGTTTGGATCTAAATTCTACCTTGTGGGTGGATGAAATATTGTCAGTTGTTTAGTATTATAAATACAAAAATTAAGGATTCATAATTCATTGCGTTTTTTACACATACATTCCGGTCATTTCACCGATTATGGTACGTTTAGTGTTAAATAAGTGTTTTATCGTATATAAATAAAGTAACGGCAAGATTACAGGTTTGTTTTGATTTGGAGTGCTACGGTCTACTTTTTTGCTATGATACCGCTTAAGCCGATTCCTAACTCTTAGGAACATCTATGCTGCAGTTGAATTCGAACCCAGGAACTCCAGTACATAAGATCTTCGCTCTAACCGGGCAGCGGTAATCTGGTTGGTAAAGAGTGAGTCTCGTAACCGAAAGGTGACGAATTCTGTCCTCGTCTCGACCAAAGACCGACGAGTTGCTAACGGCAGTCAGGGCACGTTAAATATATCGCGACTGCAAAGTCCTTTAAGTTCCCATAACAGATTATGCCTCTGAGGGTACTGAATCAGGGATGAGTCGGTCTCTGGTTTAGATCTAAATTCTGACTTGTGGATGGATGGAGGACTATATGAAGGAGTTTGACCAGACCCTAAAAAGGTTGTTTCGTGTGGTGCCGAGCTATGTCGCACTTTCACCTTAACAGTGCTCGTTAACAATGAAAAGCGCACACTTCTGCCTTAATTTGAAAGAGCAGAGCTCATTCCTGCTTAGTATAATCAAGTAGCATTAGACCCACTCACCACCGCCCAGAGCTGAAATCTTTCGGACAGCGTTCGTAAGGTTATAGGTATATGAGAAATATTTGATTAGATAAAGCATACATAATTAATGTAGACTTATTTTAATAGAACGGGAAATATATCTTAGCTTCTTCTATTTAAACATTTGCTTTTATGAGTTGATTTAAATAAGTTATATATTTTATGAACACATTGTGTGCGGGTACATTTCGCAGCGGAATTGAACCAGGAGTGGGTGTTTTACGCATAAATTTAGTTATTCAGTTAAATCTCAATAGATCGAAAATTATTTAATTTTTGAACTAACTTTTTGTATTTATATTGAAATATATAAACAAATATATAAATAACAACCATAAGATTTTTATAAACAAAGATATATTTTATAGTGGATCAATTTATAGTACTATTGTAAATATAAAAAATCAAATAGAAATAGCATAATGTAGTTATAATTTTTCGAATTATGTTATATATAAAAAGTTTTACATTATAAAAAAATGAAAAGAGCAATCATAAAACTAATAATGTAAAAACTAGTTTTTATTTGTCTGTATTTTTCCAGAATCTATGTAGTAGGCAACAACATTCGACTTCGTTTTCCTGTATATACCGTTATTTTTGTAATCCAAAACAAACTATGTTGTTACATTAACCCGTACAAGTAAGTGACCCGTGCTCATGTGTCAATCGTCAGAAAGCGTGCTAGTACGTGTCCCGCATACAATTTGTTAAACCCAATTACCATTCAAGATAATACAATTGTATAAGGAACCACAGTTAGACTATGTGGAATATCGGAATGATTGATATAAGGATTACTAGACAGGGAGATTATCAGATTCATTAAAATTTACATAAATGAAAAGTCCAGTCTCACAGAAATAAGAGCATCATTTTTATATTGTTTGATATAAAAAAAGCATTCAGACGTTATAAGAATTCCATATGCTTTCTATTTTGTACTAAAACTGTATTTCTTTCAAAATGTGTCTAGAATTCCACAAATATTACATATCGTATTTCTATTACACCGTATTCTACAATTTTAGATTCTCTAAAGAATGGGTAACCATAGATATGTTAGAATGAAAACTCAACATAAAAATTAAATTTATTATTTCTACATTTCATATTATTAATGCGTGGGTGTATAAATATTCCATATGCGCTACTTTAGATAACGCTTTAAGTTTGCCTTTTCAATTAGTAATAAAATTCTCCAAGAAAGGCATTTAAATATGCTTAACCCGTTGATTTACAAGTAAAACGAAATCTGATGTGTTCGACAAATATTGTTTATTTCTGGTTCATCTTAACAAATTTGATCCAGTTGAGAACGAGAACGTTTCATTTTGAAATTTACATTGCTATGTAACATTTTAGGAGATTTATATATAATATTAATATACAAAAATTAAATAACAGCATAAAATTATGATTTAATATAAGGCTGCAAGACGTATATCGGAAACAGCAGTTGATGTCTCGAAGATGTCAAAATCTACTTTGGTATATGGGTTGATTGATGTCTTCCAAACGTCATTTTATGTCAAAAGGTTAAAACTGTATGTTTGGAAGATATCGGAATACAATGGTTGATTTAAACATAACTCATATTTCAAGGTTTTATTGCACATTATGTTCCTTGTCGTGTACCATAACATAAAAGAAATACTACATAAAATTGCTATACTACATAACCATATTATATTGGATGTTAAATTTGAAGGAAAAGTACTAAGAATATTGGCAATGAACCTCAGATATATTCAGAACACTACCAAGCATAGGAAAACGTTAATTTGTGAGAAGCACAAGTAGAAAAATCTGATAAATGTAGTGGGATAATCCCGGTTTATCCCGTCATTATTATTACATGCGTAGTCGTCAACTTCATACGCTCTGTGCAGCAACAATAACGAACTAAGGGTGAGAGCTACAATTATTCACTACAATGAATGATGGTTAAAGTAAAACGTGACGGGACTCGATATCGCGAAAATTAATATCGCAGTCACACAATGTGGTAAACTATCGGACCTACATTAAACGCTGCGGGATTAGAGGGATAATTTTATAAGACATAGGTGGATAAATTTATTTTGTATAAATGAAATACATGCAGTCTCATGGAAATTAAATTATTTCTCGATTGTTTTGTGGAGGACACCGCTTTTGATTGTTATAAGAATAACTAAATGTTTAAACCAAAATATAAATATTTTATATCAAGTTGCCACGCACACAATTTCATAGTTAATTGAATATATGAATACATATAAGAGGTAATTAATGTATTCAAATTAAAATTTTGAAATAGAAGTTTGTTGTATTTCTTTTAGATAAAATATATATAAATAAGAAATAAATATTGGATATATATATGCGATATATACATATGGTAAAAATATATATTATATATATATATATATATATATATATATAATAAAACATATATATATGTATATATAAATATATATATATATATATATATACATATATATATATAATATATATATAAATATATATATATACATATAATATATATATATATATATATATATATAATATATATATATATATATATATATATATATATATATATATATATATATATATATATATATATATATATATATATATATATATATATATATATATATATATATATATATATATATATATATATATATATATATATATATATATATATATATATATATATATATATATATATATATATATATATATATATATATATATATATATATATATATATATATATATATATATATATATATATATATATATATATATATATATATATATATATATATATATATATATATATATATATATATATATACATATATATATATATATATATATATATATATATATATATATATATATATATATATATATACATATATATATATATACATACATATACATATATATATATATATAGATATATATATATATATATATATATAGATATATATATATATAGATATATATATATATATAACGGAAGTTATATCCCAACCTTAGTAATAACTCGTTATTATATTTAAAGAAATAAGAGTTATATATTTTTAATTTGTTTTTAAGAAACAAAAGGATCTGGAATTTTGTGTCACTAAAGATTCTATCAATTGTGTACTAATTCAAATATGATACCAATATGTTGTTTCAAATTACTTTTTATTTTATTAACAATATCATTTTATAGAAATGATAATTATAAATCGAGGTTACACTGAAGATGTGTATTTCTACCCATAATCTCTTTGATATTTAAATATAAATGTCAATAAGCGAAAGTTATAATACCCTTTCTGTAGGCAGTCTTTAATATATTTTATAAAAATAAAGAGTTTCAATCTCTAAATTTCATCTTAAAAAAAATGAACTGGATTATTATATCACTAAGGACTCTTGCAATTGTTTACTTATGTAATTATAATACCAATAAAATATTTAGAATGGTTATTTATTTTCTTAACAATATTGTTCCAAAAAATGGCCATTTTTTATAGAAATGGCAATTAACAATCGTGGTTAAATATTTTATTTGCCCCTGTTTATAATGTCCTCATTAATAACAAATATCAATAAATAAAAGTTTTTTCACTTTCCTTTATTGGTTTACTAATATATTTTGCAGAATTATAACTAAATTTGAATTTGATTTTGTATAAGATAAAAGTGAACTGGATTATTGTATCACTAAAATATCTTAATTTGTTTACTAATACATATGCAATACAAATGAGTTCTTTGGAATTTCTTCTTCTGAAAAATTAAACGATGTAATGAAATAAAGTTTAGACAACATAAAATGATTTTCTTCAAGCTACTAACAGACGACAGGAAAATTATATGAAAGTATCTGAAGTGTTCATTTACGTAAACCATAATTCCGATTCAGACTGATTTTCTGCTGTTTTGATAGCAATAGCTTTTTTTAAATATCGTTTCACTGAATCTTTATCCTCAGTGGAGTAGCATCATTTTGCTCCAACTCAATAAATGTGTACTTATTTGGAGCAAAAGAGAAATTAGGGTGTATCCAAGACTTAAAGTTTAGTGAATGCTAAGCTTTGTTGCAGTAAGATATTACTTTAAAGAGTAATTTTCATTTTTGTTATATTAGATACATATTGGAATAAATGGAAAATTATTTCGTAAAGAATTTCAAATTCCACTTAGTTTTCAAAGACAATATGTGTATTAATTTTTATGAGAAATATACAAAATTATAAATACATTTAATTGAAACTTTAAAGTATTTCAAGTTTAATCACAAATTTTAAAATATATCGTGATTCGATTATATATTTATATTTTTAAGAAATAGAAAATAACGCGCCTTTTTCTAAATAAACTGTAATCAAAATCATTCTAACACAAGGCCTAAGCAACACAATGAAATTTCCTGCTATGATTTCCAAAGAAATCATCGTGTTAAATACTCCGATTTCAAAATCTGGATACTGCTAGTAAATTTCTTGGAAAAGGGAACACAAATTGTCACTTTATCACTCTTAGTACGAAATGAAACTCTTGGAATTTTATTACAAAGAAGTGGAAATTATTTGTTATTTGATATAATGTCATGAATATACTATAATGAATCTTCTAAGGAAAGATATTGGTTTAGTACTGATCAATGTAAAAGGATATTATATGGAAATATCAGGTAACGAAATGCCCTAAAGTGAAGAAACCAATAAAAGAAGTTTTCTGGGTAGAAAACATGCCAAAGATTACTAGGAAATATTCTGGTCTGAGTATGAATGATATGTAATAGATTTATTTTAATTCATAGGTTATAAATTCTGTTACAGGGAGAATGTACCATAATTCCTTATTCGATAAAGCCTTACAATAGACGAGAAACTATCCATGTCCCTAGTAGGTTTCCTTTTAACTGTTTAACCCCTTTCCTCGTTTGCCCGTATGCCTTACGGGCACAGCTTTCGGGCCTTTACTGATTTGCCCGTACACCGTTCGGGCAATCTGATTTCTATGTCCCTTGCACTGTTTCGGCCGTATTTTTTTTCCAATTTTAGTAACAAATTATTCGTATAGATGTCCAGTAAATGATAGTTTGCAGTTTATTGTATTTTCTACTCTGAATGGACCAAAAGCATGGGGTTTTTCGCATGTTTTGTATCAGAAGACGAATTGTTATCGTTCAGTGTATAGCTTTCTGGTTATATTTTACTAACCGCCTGATAATTTTATTGATGTAAAAGTTCAATAATATATTTTTACTTTTAAATAATGTATAATTCAAAGCGTATAGAGCTAATTTCTTGTGATTCGAACTGTGACTCGGAATCAGGAACTGAATTATCTGTAAATGATAGCAGCGGAAGTTTACTAGATCACCTGTATAGTAGTGACTCTGATAGTAGTACAGATGGAATCAGTCAAGCAAGACATTTTTTAAAAATTAATTGTGATAATCCTTCAGATCTGCCTCCTACGTCATGCAACTATGATTGAATATAATATTAATATATATATATATATATATAATATATATATATATATATATATATAATATATAATATATATAATATAATATTTATATATATATAATATATATATGTTCTAATATTATATAATATATATAACAATATACATGTATATTCAACATATAAAAAATAATATTAATATAAATATATATATTACACATAACTTTACAGCATAAATAAAATACATCATAAACTGAACAAGTTTAAAATTATATAATAAATATAAGTATATATAAAAAATATAATATTAATCTCAATAAAACTAGAATATATATAAAATTATATATGTATAAAAATTATATTTAATATTATATTAAAGAATATATTATATAAATTAATATTATATTATATATTATTATAATTACAATTAATAATTACATATTTTAAACAATTATAATATAATAATAATATATATATTATAAAATAATAAAAATTTAAAAAAACATTATATATTTTTTTTCTATATAAATTTTAAATTTAATATTTATATACAAACTTAATATATATATAAGATAAATAGAAATAAAATTATTTCTGTATAATATTATATATTTTTTTATATATTTAAAATATATATATAGATATATATATGTAATACATATAAGTATCTCTTATAATTTATATAAATAATGAATACAGGCATATATTTTTTGTGCGATAGTTAGTAACAAAGAGAGTAAAAAATTAACTTTAATCAAAATTAAAAATGGAACAATATTTATTAAAATAAAACTAATCTTCCCCATAATTTTTCCGATAGTTATAAACATTTCATCGCTTTCGTATCTTATGTTTACATCACTAACCATGACATATATAAAATTCTTTATCAATCAATATACATTACGTAAATTACGATCGCTGATATATCTTGTATCACTGATATAATTTATGTTTTGATTTAACTGTATCGCTAATTAATTTTTCCGATACGTATTGAACTCAGTAAAACTTCAAGATTTTTAAACCCACATATAAAGCAATACATTCTATTAATATTTTTTTTAATGATATAAATTATTCTATAATATTATATATAATTTACAATTGTATATATATATATAAATATTATGTAACATGATATATATATAAAATAACAAAATGTTTTTACTTGAACCATCTAGATGTTTTTTAAATGTTTTATTAACTTTACATTTTTTTCTCTTATATTTATAAAAATTATATTGATGTAAACATATATACAATTCCAATTTTTTATATTTGATAGCATGTCTAATCTGTCTTTTATAAAACTATCTGTATAATTTATATTTTTTCCTACTCTTTAAAGTATATTATAATTATAGATACACAAGTAAAATAATATAAAACTAAGATATAATATTATATATATAGCTGTTAAAATATTATATTTTAATTAAATGTTTGCATTGTCATTACAACAAAATCAAACTTCCAATACCACAGTATAACAATAGTTACATTGGCAGCTTTTCAATTTTTATCGTCACATGTGAGACGTCAGAATGAGAAACTTACTTCTTAAAATAAAATATTTCGTTTATGAATATGTCTCAATCATGCAGACACGGATATGAGCAAAGGTTACCAGTACAAGAGAATAACGGCTGTCATCCGTGGCTTGTGGATAAATTTTAAAAAAAATTATATTTTTAGGCCGGTGCCGACTGAGTCTTATATCTATGTAATGATTCCAGTATATTCCTTAGGCATTTAATTTATAAAAATATCAAGACATATACTGTTTTAATGAAGTTTTAATTTCTTTTTTCTCTAATACTTACGTAACATATTTTTATATACAGGTAACTAATATTACAAAATTTTGATCATATTACTAAATGTTAAATTTCACAGTGTTCATATATCCTGAACATTTCGTCCTTGATAGCTCTGAATTATGTGTATATCTCATTGGAACATAATTTACTGTTATGTTTAAAAATTAAGTTGAAACGTATCTTTATCAGAATAATTCTCAGCAAATAAACAACCAATTTTAATGTCATAGGGTTTACAGGTTATATTTAAAACTTACTGATTCATCATAAGACTGGCTATGTGCTTTACCTATATTTAAGCAGTATTTTAACGATATTTCTTGTAATTACACATATTTTTCCAGGATTCAGTGTTAAATTTATTTTAGTTATCCTAATTTAGTACTATCATTTCTGTTTGATGTATATGAAATTAATATTTAGTTAGAAAATTTTTTAACATTATGAAAATAGTACCATATATTTTGAGACGTTCAACTTTTATCTGTATATTGTTAACACATAGCAGAGGTAAAAACCTTTATCCTAAGAGCACATTTATGTAGAATTTGGCTTCTCGGAGAAAACTTCAATAGTAATGATTGTAAATCATCCTAATTGATGATGTAAATAACATATCAATAGGTTATTAATTATTTTAATATACTAAACTTATAAAAGTAATCCAAACAGCAAGCATAGACTAGAAGTATCTGCTGATCATAGCAGGGTAAAGAAATTTTACCCATATATCCAATCGGGGATTTAAGTGAGAAATGGCTTAGTTAAAAATAGATAACTTGATGAAAATCATGGGTTCGAGTCCTACGTTGCACGTCGATTTTTGCCTTAAATGGCTTATTGATCAGTTCATCAAAATTGGCGAGCTTCCAAAATGTGTTCTGTGTACCAAGGGAACATGGAGTATAAATCGATGGGTCTAGATGTCCTCTCGTTGGGATTTTGATAAGTGAGAATAATGCACGAAAGTGAAAGTAAAAATCCTTCCTAAAGTCGATAATCAGAATTCATATAAAAGGAGGGAGTATCTAGCATGGTGACGAATAATCTATACACTTGAGGCTAGGGAAACCTTAAAATGTTGCTCTAAACCTATTCCCTATAAAATCATAGACAAAGGTATATATCTTTTTGTCCTCGAATTAAGGAAGCGGTTGTACCTGGAATAGATAGAGGCAACCATATTGGATTCTTAGTAAGTTAGGAATAACAACGTTCGAAATCTACCCATGCCCCTCATTTTCTGTCATTAAATGCAATTATTTCAAATCCTATTTTCCCATTTAAGAGCAGGCGTTAAAATTTTATGACATAATTTATGATATAATAAATAGGTAAAAAATAACCATCCTTTTTGTAGCATTTGTTGTCGTTCCTTTAAACATCTCATTTAATCCTTCTTTATATTAAATTAGGTAAATAACGTCTGCATTTTTTTCTTACGTTTTATCACTGAACTTAGATATGACGTAAATAATTTTCGTTTATATTTGGCTTCAATAATAGATTAGGTACATATGTGATAATTTTAAATTTAATCATGGATCATGGATTATTTTTGGTTGCAATGAAAATTTTACAACCTACATTAACAACAAATTATATCTACTTCCAGGGTGTAATGGGAATTATAGTTTTATTCCTTTACTTCCATTAATTACTGTGATAAAAAAAATGGAAAGGACTTAACGATGATTACGACGCAGCTAAAAAAAAAACTTTGAATTATCTTTCTAAATGAATTCATCGTGATTCTAAACTGCATTCACAGTATCGGGAGACTTTAGAAGAGTATGAAGATAAATAAATTATTGGGAGAGTACTAGATAATTTTCAGCCAAAAACAAACCATTTTTATTTTTATCTGCCGTATAGAGTACTTTACAATTCTTTTTAAAACTTAAAATGTTACTGATCTCGTCATATGACGGGATATATGCTAGTTTGAATATAAAATATATTTATTTGATAGAAATATGTTTTGATTGGGAGATTTTTCACCGCATTATTTCTCTACCTGTACTCGGATTCACATATGTGTGCACACGACTGACTTCTGGTACCGTCCTTATTCGTCTGGTACCGCTTCATTAGCAAATCGTCGTCCTTTTTCAAAACCAGTCCGGCCACTTTACTAGTTGAAATAATCATGTAATTTTTATTCATCACTCAATATTTTTGTTGATTTTTAATTCCTACATTTTTATTTAAAAAATATTCAGGGTTTCGAATATTACATTTTAACTCTTAACTTTTTTCGTAAGGGTATATTTAAATGGTTTTACAATTGAGTATGTGTTCACAAAAGAATTTATTTAAATGATTAAAGCGAAATGTGTCTGATACTTTTATTATGATATGCCGTATAATTAATATGACCTAATGAGCTTTCAAAAATTGATTTGTTTATGAATTAATTATCCCCTGTAAATTATTTAAAATTTTAGATAGCTACTAGACATTTCAATTTTAAATGTAAAAGAGTAACTAATTCAGGTATCCGTCTACGTTCGGAGAACTTTTTTCTTTAAACGTAGAAACTAGTTCATGTTTTTACATTTTTAAATTTATTTTTTATATTATCACAGAGAATAGCACTTAAAAAATTTATTCCTGGAGAAGTTTTTATAAAAATTTAAATAAATGAAGAAAAATTAGTAAAAAAATCGGGTTTTTTTTCAAAAGGTCTATTTTTTAATAAATTAAATTATTTGAATATTTTTTGACGCAACACATTTCTTATACAGTGGAATAGTGAATCACTTAAAATCTTTGCTTAATTTACATTTGGTAAAACATTTTTGTCCTTGAAAATCATACACATTGAATTTTTAACGAATTTTCATTACCTTTATATCTAACTATGAGTGTAACATCATTAAAAATTATCCAAATTTAAAGCATTTAGTTCATTCACTAGTAAATACTATAAAAAGCATGCATAAACATTTTCAAAAAAATATTTTACGAACTTTTTGAGAAATCACATTTGAAGTTTCAACATTTCGTTACAAATACCGTTCTTAGAAAGTTGAAGTTTATGAAAGCAACTTTAACTATTAAAAAATTAAAATACATGTTTAAAATTTCCCACAATTTCTTGCTTCAAAACTTTCTAATTGCCAAGTTGCTAATTATTAAAAATACTAGAAAAATGTTTAAACTTATCTTTTTGAAAATTTAAAAAGTTTTGTCCAAAAAATGCTCTTTAAAAGGATTTAAATTCACAATTTCCGGTTCCGAAGTCAATACTTCCATTTTGTTTTGACAGCTGTCACTGATGTTTAAACAACTGTAACTTTTCTTTAAAATCCCGTAGAGACAAACCAAAAACAGATTTAGAAGTCTAAAATTTGAAATTTTACAATAGAGAAATAAGAAAATTATGAATTTTTCAAATAATGACGTTTTTAACTTAGACGTATACCTTAATATAAAATTTGGATTTACTTTTATTGGCTACTTTAAAAAAGTGACGTAATATTATACTTTACAATGTAAAGTAAGAAACTTAAATTTTTGATTTTGGTTTATTAGCTTAACTTGTGTTTTCCATCTCAGTTTATGTATACCTATAAAAAATATAATCCTTAATACTCATTAAGCATACTGAATTATTTAACACAGTTACTATGTACTAAAAGCAACCTATTTTATTCTTAGCATATTTTATGTAATGCAGTGAGTAGACAGTCTATTCATTCCCTGCATTATATAAGTTGATGCTTGTCATATGTATTCATTTTATTATGTTAACAAATATTACACAACAAATATTTTTGTGAGCTACCGGATAAATGTATCTTGTTACATTGTATATGATATTACAGATATCTTTTTCAATGTGTAACAAAACATATTCATATTTTCCTTTTCATATAATGTTTTATATATTTCGAAAAAGCTTGGTGAATAAATAAAACTTATATATTAACAGATATAGTTAGGACAAATATAAGTATCAACAAATATATATGGTTTACAAAACATAAAATTTAATATTGTGTAAAATATTTTTTTTATAAAATCTTTTCTTTTTTGGAATGATTATTCGACTATTCTTTGGAGATAGAGAATTTAATAGTTACATTACACTGAACTAGCAGTTGCACAATCTGTCTAAAAACTGAATATTTGAACGAAATTTTAAATATTTATTACATTTATCTCTAATTATATGTTATTTTGTAATACATATATTAGTAAAGGTCAATTTTTTTTAAGAAAAAGTCGTATTTACATGAATAACTAGGAAGTCACAACTTAAAATTTCTTTGTAGAAATAATTTAGAATCATAATGTATATATTTTCATAGTATTTATCAAAAGATGTTATTTTCTCTTAGCTACTAAAAAATAAATTAATGTTTCATGCAGAAACTAGTTTTTTATATTCAGATTGATAATTAGTTTAGATTTATGTTTCTAAAGTTTATTAAGTAATTTTGACGATTTGAGGAATTTTTGTAGACTTTCATCTTTTTGTATCTCTACTAATTTTTTTCTCCTTCTGATTTTTCAGAAAGTAAGAATTTATCCGTAATAAAAAAATGTTAATTATATCAATTTCAAATAGATATGATAAAAATGCAATTGCTGGTTTTTACTTCTACTAAATGTTGAAATTGTTCATGAAAATCATTTAGCAGGTGTTTTCATTTTTGACTTTGTTTTATTATTAAGGATTACTACAGAAGAAATATCAGATTTTCTTAAACGTAATTACATAAAGCGTCTTAAACGTGTGTTAAGAAATTGAATCTTCTTTCTTTTACATTCTTTTGGAATAGCTGTAAATTTCTTATAAAATTATTTCATTTAATTCTGAAATATCATTGAACGTTACTTGCATTAAAAATAATTTTGTTTCTTTAAAAATAATTATAATGAAACCTCAATAATGTTTCTATCTATCAATGACAATGTTGTCATTGATCCAATTATATTCAATATGGTTGAATATTTTTCAAGGGCAAAACTATCTTCCAACAAAACTACACGTGTTTAATATATCCACCTTACTGTTCAGTGCAAAGATTAATTAATTATTTATTTATTTAAATCGAGTTTGTCGACGAAATTTCTACTTATTAAAAATTATTATAAAGATTAAACTTATATATATATATATAAAGAGAATATATATATAAATATATATATAAAATACATATATATATATATATTATATAAATATATATATATAATAATATATTATATTGTATATATATATATATAATATATATATATATATATATATATTATATATTATATATTATATAGAAATTTATTTTAAAAAACAAATATATATATAATATACATATTTAATATATTATCTAATATATATATAATATTAATTAATATATTTATATATATATTATATATATATTTGTATATAAATATTATATTATAATAATTATATATAATAAGATATAAACTTATATATATATATAAAGAGAGATATATATAAAAATAAAAATATATATATATATATCTTCTGGTCATAAATAATATAAAGGACGAAATATTTTATTTGTTCTAAAAAAATATATTTCTATATTTCAATATATATTACATAGAAATATATTTTATATAAAATATGTATATAAATACATGTTTAATATATGTATATATATTATATAAGATATATATTTATATTATATATTTATATATATTTATATTATATATATATATATATATATATATATATATAAAGAGAGAGAGAGAAGGAGATAAAAAAACATATATTCATCTTCTGGTCTATCAAGGAGAGAAAAGGGCGAAATATTTTCTTTTTTCTCGAAAATGAAATATATTTCTGTTTTCATAATTCATAATTTCATAGAAATCCTTACTTTTAAAAAATTATGCTTACTATTAAACATTTTTTTTCTCTCAATTCCCATTTCAAATTCGAAAAGATTAATTAAGAGTATAAAATATGTTGTAGAAAACCGATAATAAAAAAGATAATTATATATATAAATATTTTATATATATTTATATATACATATCATAAATAAATATATATGATTATAAATATATATATTATATAAATATATAATAATATATATATATAATATATATTTATATATATATTTATATTTTTATTATATTATTTTATTATATTTTTTTTTATATTTTTTTTTTATATTTTGAGAAAGCTAATCATATATTCATCTTTTTATCAGAAAAACTATTTTCTTTTTCTTTTTTTCTTTTTCATTTTATAGTTATAGAAAATAAAAAATATGATATTAAATTTTTTTTCAATTTAAGGGACATAGTCTATAAGATGTAAAATAAGCTGTCGTTAAAAATAAAAAGGAAACATAATTTGTTATCATTTATTCGCTATATATTTATCTTAAATAACATAAAAAAAACCCTCAAAATAAATATCTTTATGTATAAACGAAAATAATACATTAATTTTATTTTGTCACTCTTTCCACTGTTATTTTTTCTCTCTCGTTTATGCGATTTTTGTTTTCTTTTGTTATTCTTCTTGAGGAAATTCTATCGAAAGTCAGAAATTTCTCTTTCTATACTTTTTATTTTTTATATTTTACGTAAAATTTAGAAAATAAAATAGGTTATATTTATCATTCTATGAACTAAGGGATATTAGTCTTATGTATATTAAAAACTTGAAATGAAAAAATACATAAATTTTAAAATAACTTAATAAATTATTTATATAAGATAAATGATATATATGTAAATATAACAACTTGAAAAATTTGATAATTTTTAATTATATAATAATTGAAATTTGACATTTTCGATTATTTAATCATCTACTATTTATTTTTTTTTTTCTAATTTTAAATTGTTAAAGTGTTTCATATATTTGGGTTTACTTTTATAGATGGATTCAAAAGTCGATTTCTCTTTCTATACTTTTTAAATGATTTTTAGATTTCTAAATA
>CM063504.1:155666127-155671127 GCA_032207245.1 Pardosa pseudoannulata | reverse complement strand
TGCGTTTTTAAATTTATAATTAAAATTACTTTAATTTAATTAAATCAACTTTAAAAATGTCTTTAAACTGTATGGAAGAAAAAATGTAAATATCGTTAATTGTATTCAAACAATACAGGCCTAAGAAATAAAATATTGACACAAGATTAAAATCTCGGTTACCTGTAGGAAAGTCCAAATATTTAACAATAGATGATCTCTAGCGCAAAGCTAAATATTAAAATAAACAAATCATATTGCGAGAAATACATTAAATAATATTTTGTTCATACATAAAATATTTTTTTTGTTATTGTTTCAAATAAACGTGAATAAAGAGAAGTGGCTACAAACATATTTCCTCTTTTAGATTTACATATTTAGTTAAATATGCACTTTGTGTACGAGGAAACCAGATATAGATACATAAAATTTGGAGTCGAAATGTGTTTTTTTGCATTAAATTCATAATATGTTTGCATTGTCTTAAAGAAAAAATCGTCATGTTATTATGTTATAGCCATAAGTATATATATATATATATATATATATATATAAATATATATATATATATATATATATATGTATATATATATATATATATATGTATATATATATGTATATGTATATATATATATATGTATATTTATATGTATATATATGTATGTATATATATATGTATATATATATATATATATATATATATATATATATATATATAATTCAAAAGTGAGGACGAAATTTAAAACTAAATAATTCGAAAAAGAATGAAGGCACAAAGCTACGGTTCGCACCAAACAAATGGAAAAGAAACCGGATGTTATTTGTCAACAAAAATGATAGTAATGTTGGTGACCAACTGATGACGCTATAGTGTTTTTTGCACCAAAATGTGATTTACAAATGAAAAGATGTTGACAAAAAGTCAGCTTTATTGTATATAATTAATACTACAGTAAATGTTCATAATGCTATCCAACATTCAGTAGTACAGTTGCGAGACGAATTACCACACTGTTCACAGCATTTAGTAACATTTCTTGCGTTATTCTCTGTTTGCGTTATACCGTTTCAGACTTATTCGCAGTGCTTTCCAGACACTTCCGTTCGACACTTCTTGAAACTTTTTGAGCACTGCACTTCCCTTGTGCAGCAACCGCTAACACGGATTACACTGTCTGCTCCACAGTCGTGTGAACAGAAACGGCTGTTGAGGGACATCCACATGTAGCATGTGACGGCAAACAAACTATATCTTCAAATTTCTTCATCATTTTGTTCAACGCAGAAGGCGTTATTGGCCTTTTGCTATCTAGCATACAATTTTTGTGGCCATTTGACACATAAAGGATAACAGTTTAACTACGAGTCCTTTCACATCTATGGACAGCATTTTGATGCATACAGGCTTCGAGACTACAATTACCTACTGCAGTTCTACATACTTTATGGTTTATTTCTTTGCATAATCCTATATCAGTGCCATCTGCTGGTCACAAACAGAACTAATTTTTTTCGTTGACATATAAAATCGGGTATTTTTCCATCCGCTTGCTTTAAACCATTTGGTTTAAGCATGATCTTTGTATCTTCATTCGTTTTCGAATTTTTAGATCACCTGGTATATATACAATTACATATGATTGTATATATATATATATATATATATATATATATATATATATATATATATATATATATATATATATAACTTTTATAGAGGAATGTAGTTTATAAAGCCTTTCGCGTGTATTAAGCTATCCTCATATCTCCAGATCATGTTTAATCAAATCAAATAAGATAATCAAAAAAGTAATGGTCTTAATTTTGCTGCATATTTTGAAACCCAATGTACTTAATGCAAGTGAGCCTATAAAATAAATAATAATATTATATATATATATATATATATATATATATATATATATATATATATATATATATATATATATATATATATATATATATATATATATATATATATATATATATATATATATGTGTGTGTGTGTGTGTGTGTGTGTGTGTGTGTGTGCGTGTGCGTGTGTCTGTAAGCGAAACCTTTTAATATAAAGTTTAAAATTTAAAAACATTTCCAAATGTTTATTCTTAAACCTTTACGTTTATTTGCTAAGAAAATGTTCTACGTTATAAATGCTTTTCATACGGGTTCTTGATCCAAAAGAAACCATATTTTAAATAACTCCCGAGACTTTTCCTTGAAATCCTATTTACAACATAAATCGATTTTTTACGTGTTGAATTTAAGGCCATCCATCACTAACGGGGCAGAAATTTTCCCCCAAATTTCTTTTTATAAATCACACAACTTTAGACGTAAAATTTAGTGAAACGAAATAAATGAAGTGAATATGAATTTCATAAAACGCATTTCTTTTCACTCGCAATTCGGGGGTGTCTGGGGATATGAATAGAATTTTATGAAATGTGTACTGCGAACATAAGTCAAGTGGATTTTATATTAGAATAAATTGCAAGATATCAAGTTCTCTGAATGCACTTAAGAATTTTGCATAACATATACCTTTTGTTGAAATATCATAAAATGTCTGCTTTTGTTACAATCCTAGTATAGTTGATATATTTAGAACTAGCTTATATTCCACAAAATTAAAAAGCTAACATGTATCAAAAGTATTGGATTTTCTATTAAATTTTATGGAATTATACATTTTGGTTTCCTTATTGGTTTCTGTATGAATGTGTATATGCGTTTAAATACGAATTGCTAATTTTAAGGTTACGCAACAACGTATCACATAGTTTAATATCATCAAATATTCTTTCGTAAATGTTACGCAGTTAATATGCAAAACTCATCGAATGTATCATAGTTTTGTGTTTTCTGATAAAAACATATATGTATCTTGTTGGTGATACATAAAACATTATTTTATCCCTTTTATTTTGTAAGTTTGGACTGGATGTTACGATAGCACACTGTATTTCGCTAAAATAACTTATGAGTATGGATCTTACGTTAGAATCTTTATAGTTTTATTTGGAAAACGATACATATATGTTTAATTAAGCAATGTGCAATAAATACACCATACAACTTCTAATCAATTTATATTACTGCGTATGTTTTGTTTTTCTTTCATTCTAGAGCGGATAATTTATTATAGATTTTTTGTTTGAGATGGATACAACTACTTTGATTTAGTGAACTACTTTGATTAGATTGTTTCTACCTACAGTTACCTAAGTAGAATCATGTAAGGCTTGTTTAGGAATTTCCATACTGGTACATGTAGGGTAAAGTCTAAAAGAGTATATAAACCATTGAACATGAAAATATAATGGCGCATGAACCTTGTGCACAATAGTTCATGAGTTTGAAGATAAATTATTCAGTTTGGACAGCTTCAGAAAGTGCTATCTGAAATAGCACAATATAAATATCCTTCTAGTGACCTGCCTTTGCTATGACAATTTTTACCATAAGAGAAGAAATCAAATACATTACATGCCTGTGTAGGGGAAGTTAAATTCCGTGAAACTAGATATATCCCAGACATACATTTAATGATGCATGTTTGAAACTGCATCATTGATGTTCATTTCATTCCGACAGCAAAATGTGATTTATCTTCTGAAAGCATCAGATTGCTTCATATCTTGTGAACAAGTGCTTCGACAATAGTAATGGATCTTTTCAAACTTCGTTAAGATGTTTACACCATGTTTTTTATAACCAAACTTCATTTGATATATATTATATGAAACCTATATTGGTTTATTATTTTCTTTTTAAGAATTTAATTAAAATTAATAGATGATTGTATTAAAATATAATGAGAAAATCTATCTACTGTTTTTTGTTTAATATTTTGAACAAATATTTACAAGAGACAAAGAAATGGGATTTTATCTTGTATTAAAATAAGGAGTAGTAGTAGGTTTTTTAAGTTGTACAATTTAATACGCACTTCCCCTTACCTGATGCAGTTTGGGTCTTTTGGCAAAATGTTAAAATCACCATTATTATACCAATCTGAGAGTATCCTATGTTTTTTTACTCAAAATAATGTTTTGGTTAAGATTAGATAAGGTTCCTGATCAAGAAAATTGGCTCGGACGCCTTGAAAATACTTCTTTGAATAACTATGGAAAACCTGCTGTTTGGCGTATAATCTGATATTAACATATTGTGTGCGGGTACATTTCGAAGTGGAATTGTACTGGCAGTGGGCGTTTTCCTCTTAAATTAATATATATATATATATATATAAATATATATATATATATATATATATATATATATATATATATATAAATATATATATATATATATACATATATATATATATATATATATATATATATATATATATATATATACATATATATACATATATATATATATATATATATATACATATATATATATACATATATATATATATATATATATATATATATATATATATATATACATATATATATACATATATATATATATATATATATATATATATATACATATATATATATATATATATATATATATATATATACATATATATATATATATATATATATACATATATATATATATATATATATATATATATATATATATATATATATATATATATATATATATATATATATTATATATATATATATATATATATATATATATATATATATATATATATATATATATATATATATAATATATATATATATATATATATATATATATATAATATATATATATATATATATATATATATATAATATATAAATATACATATATATACCGGATGGTATAATTAAACTGACAGTGCTCACAGTGTTCTGTAGTGCGATCTATTTGCGAGAATGACGCCACATTTTGTATAAAGATTAAAGAAGAGGGAGGACGAAAGCTTCCGCGAAAAAACAAATTAGTTTAAAAAGTCACCGCTAGGGCAATATTTGGTGCTATGTAATAGAAAATAGAGTGTTAACAAATGCAAATCAATGCAGAAATTACCTTTTATTTTGAATTC
>CM063504.1:155653627-155661127 GCA_032207245.1 Pardosa pseudoannulata | reverse complement strand
AATTTTATTACATTATTTAATAGGATAAAACATGTATACATATTGTACAATAATGAAGATTATATATAATAAATATGATAGATATATAAATATAAAATATATCTCTATATTGTACATATTTTTTTTTTAAAATATATCGTTTATATTATATTTACATTTATAATATATTGTATGTGATAGCAATTTATATATATCTAATAACTAAACTATATTCAGCCAGTACACAAAAATTATAAATAAGATTACACATAATATTTTAAAACTAGAAAAAGTTAAATGATATTTAAAACAGTATTAAAAAGATTAATGAATTTTTAAATACATCACTAATATTATATTTTAAATATATTTACATGAAAACTTTTATTCTATATTGGTACATATATAAATGATATTGAATATATATTAATATATAATAATATATATATATATATATATATATATATATATATATATATATATATTTATATATATATATATATAATATATTATAATAAATATATATATATTATATATATATAAAATATATATATATATATATATATATATATATTTATATATATATATATATTATATATATATATATATATATATATATACATTTATATATAATAAACATATATATATATATATATATATATATATATAGAAATATATATATATATCTAAAATAAAATACATATATATATATAAAACATATATATAAAGATATATATATATATATATACATATATAAATATATATATATAGTATATATAATATATATATATATAAATATATATATAACTATAAATATACATATATATTATAAATAAACATATATATATATAATATATATATAAATATATATATATATATATATATATATATATATATATATATATATATTATATATAATATTTATATATACAAATATACACATACATATATATATAATACATATATATATATATATACAATATATATATATATATATAATATATAATATATACACACATAAAATATATATATATACATATATATATATATAATATATATATATATATATATATATATATATATATATATATATATATATAATAAATATACATATATATAATATATATATATATATATTATAAATATATATATATATATTTATATAAAATATATATATATTTATATATATATATATATATATTAAAATTTACTATATATGAATGTTACTATAATGATGCATATAAAATTATATATATTCATATAAAATAGTGATATATCAAAACAATGTTAAAACATTTGATATTTATTTTCCTCAAATTTCTTAGATAGCCAATATTGCTATAATTAAAAATGAAATCATTTTTATCATCACTAAGTTAAAAAAGTCATTTGGGTAATAAACGCAAATAAAATTTGATGGCAAATATAAATATAGAAAACAATATAAAGAATAAAATAAAGAACAATAGACAAAATTAAATTATATATTTTAAGTTTTAACATGTTGCTCCAAATAGTGGTTTATGAGTCTGTTATTTATTTATAGATATAGATAACAAAAAAATATTAAACTATTTCAAATACCTATTTGGTTTGAAGGAAAAAAGTTTTAAGCTAGTAATTACATTGATAAATAGATTAGAAATGTGACAAACATATTTCCATTCATTTTCGTTTACTATATAAGAATAATGAATTATTAAATAGTAAAACACTCTTAAAAAATTATAACCAAACAACAGTTATTCAAACGTAAGAAAAATAACTTAAGTATTCATAAGGTCAGAAATATTTATCATACTCCATAAAGTAATAAATATAATGCAATTAAAACTTCCCTTTTAAAAATTCCCAAAAATGAAAATTTCAAACGACTGCGATTATTCAACCTGATGAAGTCCATACACGTGAGATAAGATGAAAATTAAGGACAATAATTAAGACGGAAAAATTACAGTTGAGTTATTCAATATGGTAAGACTAAATTAATTAGTTTCAAAAATAATGAAGTGTTAAGCAATCTTTAGTAGAGCCTGCTTTGTATCTATACTATTTTGTATCGTTGAGCATCCTGCATTAATATTTAAGATAGCTCAATGATTTTAGTAAAATACCAATCACATCACCTGCACAGCTATTCGTAAGAATCGATTCAATAGTTCTAAACGCCTGATTAAATTTCGCTCTGGAAATTAAATATGGTAAAGGAAAATTTTAATTGATTTATTCTGTTACAGTTAAGTAATAACACTTGACTTTCTAATAATCTCTTAAAATAAAAATATTTGTAACTTTAACGGGTTTATGCCTCCTCTAAGAATTTGTGATGGTATTAATTTTATTCCATTACATTAATCCGGATAACGATTACAAACGTATTACTAACACGTATGTACAATAATGAAGATGATTGATGTCATAATCAAATGACTAATAACATAATATAAAAATATCTCTAACTTCGATGTACACATTTTATGTTGTAATGGTATTGTTTTCAATTTCTTTACACATATAACCTCACTGTATGATATATTATTTTATATAATTTTCATTAACTAAACTACTTTCAGTCAGTATACAAAAATTATAAATACGATTGTACATAATATTGTAAAACTATTAAAAATTTAAATAATATTTTAAAACAGTATTAACAATAGTTCAATGATGTTTTAAAAAATATCACAAATATTGATATTTTAAATAGATTTAGCCATGAAAACTTTTTATTTTATATTGGTACATAATATAAATGATATTGAATATATATATATATATATATATATATATATATATATATATATATATATATATATATATATATATATATATATATATATATATGTATATATATATATATATACATATATATATATATATATATATATATATATATATATATATATATATATATATATATATATATATATATATATATATATATATATATATATATATATACATATATATATATACATATATATATATATATATATATATATATATATACATATATACATATATATATATATACACACACACACACACACACACACACACACACACATATATATATATATATATATATATATATATATATATATATATATATATATATATATATATATATATATATATATATATATATATATATATATATATATATATATATATATAAAGAAGAAGAAAACGGCAACATTCTAAAGCAATTTGTTTGGAGATCACAAGCTGTTTATTGTATATTAAAATGATTTAAAAATATATAGTAGTTAAGCTTTTACTATTGTATATGAATGTTACTAAATATGATGAGTTAGTTCATATATTCATATAAAATTAGTGCTATTATTAAATAATGTTAGAAAGTTTGATATTTATATTTCTTAAATTTCTCCGATAGCCACAATTGCTCTAATTAAAAATGAAAACATATTTATCATTACTAAAATAAAAAAAGTCATTTGGTTAAAAAACGCAAAAAATGATGGAAAATTAAAAGATGTAAAACAAAATTAATAATAAAATAATCATTAACAAATTATAATATATATACGATTTCGCAATAGCATTTTGGTCCAAAGAGTGGTTTATGAGTCTACTATTTATTTTTGATCCTGAGATTAATAGTATAAAATGTCAAAGTATTTCAAATATCTATTTGGTTTTATAGAGACACTCTTTATGCCAGTAATTAAACTAATAAATAGATTAGAAATCAGACAAACATATTTTCTTTCATTTTAGTTTACTATAAAAGAATGATGAATCATTCAATAGTAAAACATTCTAAAAATAATTACAGCCATGCAGCAGTTATTCAAACGTAAAAATATATTTATCATACTCCATAAAGTAATAAATATAATGTCATGAAAACGTTCCTTTTAAAAATTTCCAAAAATGAAAATTTCAAACGACTTCGATTGTTCAACCTGATAAAGCCCATGCAAGTGAGATAAGATGAAAATTAAGGACAATAATTAAGACGAGAAAATTAACAGTTGAGTTATTCAATATGGTAAGACTAAATTAATTAGTTTCAAAAATAATGAAGTGTTAAGCAATCTTTAGTAGAGCCTGCTTTGTATTTGTACGATTTTGTATCGTTGAGCATCCTGCATTAACATTTACGATGGCTGAATGATTTTAGTAAAATACCACTCACATTACCTGCATGGCTATTTCTAAGAATCGATTCAATAGTTTAAAACTCCTGATTAATTTTCGCTTTGGAAATTAAATATGGTAAAGGAAAAGTTTAATTGATCTATTCTGTTACAGTTAAGTAAAAACACTTGACTTTCTAATAATCTCTGAAAATAATAATTTTTGTAACTCTAATTATTTTATCCCTCTTCCAAGGATTTATTATGGTGTTAATTTTATTACATTACTTTAATTCGGATAAAAACATGTATTACATATTGTACAATAATGAAGATGTAGTTGACTTAATAAAATGATAGATAACATATTATAAAATTATCTCTACCGCCAATGTACACATATTTTTTGCAATGATATCGTTTATCATGTCTTTACCTTTAAAACCTCCCTGTATGTGATAGCAATTCATATAAATCTCTTGAACTAAACTATTTTCAGCCAGTACACAAAAATTTTAAATATGATTACACATAATATTTTAAAACTATTAAAAAATTAAATGATATTTTAAAACAGTATTAACAAGAGTTCAATGATGTTTTAAAAAATATCACTAATATTCATATTTTAAATAGATTTAGCCATGAAAACTTTTTATTCTATATTGGTACATAATATAAAGAAGAAAACGCCAACATTCTAAAGCAATTTATTTGGTTTGGAGCACTACGGTCTACTGTTTTGCACACGAGGGCTAATGAGACCGGGACCTACAGTTTAAAGCCGACTCCGAACGGCTACAAACATCCATGCCAGTAGCGGGATTCGAACCCACGAACTCCGGTTCCGAAGAGCAGCACTCTACCATTCGGCCATCGTTCGGCGCAATTTATTTGGAGATCACAAGTTGTTTATTGTGTATTACAACGATTTAATTACAGATAGTAGTTAAGCTTTTACTATTGTATATGAATGTTACTATATATGATGAGTTCATATATTTATGTCAAATTAGTGATATTATAAAATAATGTTAGAAAGTTGATATTTATATTCCTTAATTTCAAACGACTACGATTGTTCAACCTGATAAAGCCCATGCACGTGGGATAAGATTAAAATTAAGGACAATAATTAAGACGGGAAAATTACAGTTGAGTTATTCAATAAGGTAAGACTAAATTAATTAGTTTAAAAAATAATGAAGTGTTAAGCAATCTTTAGTAGAGCCTGCTTTGTATCTGTACGATTTTGTATCGTTGAGCATCCTGCATTAACATTTACGATGGCTCAATGATTTTAGTAAAATACCATTCACATCACCTGCATGGCTATTTCTAAGAATCGATTCGATAGTTTTAAACGCCTGATTAAATTTCGCTTTGGAAATTAAATATGGTAAAGGAAAAGTTTAATTGATTTATTCTGTTACAGTTAAGTAAAAACACTTGACTTTCTAATAATATCTTATAATAATAATAATCTTTGTAACTCTGAAGGGTTTACCCCTCTTCCAAGGATTTATTATGGCTTTAATTTTATTATGTTATTTTAATCCGGATAATAACACGTATTACATATTGTACAATAATGAAAGGATTGATGTCATAATAAAATTATTGATAATATAATAAAAATTTTATCTTCCTTCAATGCACACGTATTCTGTTGTAATGATATCGTTTTTAATTTCTTTACACTTATAACCTCACTATATGTGATACTGTTTTATATAATATTATATTATTTTTATAATATAATATTATTATTTTACATTATATATATATATATATATATATATATATGTATATATATATATATATATATATATATATATATATATATATATATATATATATATATATATATATATATATATATATATTACTAAAATACCTTCAGTCAGTGTAGAAAATTTATAAATAAGATTGTTTATAATATTGTAAAACTATTAAGAAACTAAGTGATATTTTTAAACAGTATAGACAATAGTTCAATGCTGTTTTAAAAATATCACTAACATTGAAATTTTTAATCTATTTAGCCAAGAATATTTTGTTTTATATATTGGTATATAATATAAATGATATTGTTGTATATATATATATATATATATATATATGTGTGTGTGTGTGTGTGTATATATATATATATATATATGTGTGTGTGTGTGTGTGTGTGTGGTTAGATATTATTCAAATTTTATGCAAATGTTGAAGTACAAATTTCAAAGCTTCTGCATTTGTAAAAATAATTGAATAATTATATTATATACTTTAACTTTAAAAAAAATAATAATAAGTTAATTGTTTAATATATTACATATTTAGAATCATTTTTGTTTAAATCCGCTAAGAATTTTGCATCTCCAAATTATGAGAAAAATATCTCTTTTTTTCTTTAAATTGCTTATTTAATAGGATTAATTATTTTCTGAAATCAACATTAATAATAATCTAAAATTATAACAATGTAATAATCTTTCAAAACAAAAATCTTTTTATATTATTTATATTTTAGTCAATTAACTGATTTTTTAAAATGAAATACGTAAGATACGTAAGAAAAATGTATTAAGATATCAAAGGTCATAGTAAATTCGATTAATAAAGTGATAAATTTATTACCTTTTTTATTATCTTATTTAATGTTAAAAGAAATTCAAATAAGAATTCATTTGCATAAACGTTATTTATTTTTAATCTATGAATGATTTATTTTCCTTATGTTCAACTTTTGTTAATCTTATTTTATTCGCTAAATCTGTTCGGATCCAAGATTTCAAGTGACAGAAAAAATTAAATAAAATTAAAGTCCAATAACAATTTAAACTTGTTTTGCAAGCAGTATGTAGAGCGAAACATATATATATATATATATATATATATATATATATATATATTTCTATTTTAGACTCCGTAATTGGATTGTAATTTAATCAGAAAATTCTCTCTCCTTTATTGTGTTTCAGATTTTGTTTCCATTAAGCAAAAATAACAAAATTAATGATAAAATGTCCGGATAATCTTCCGGAAAGCAATAATGAAGTTTCAAAACATTTTTAGCAAATCTGATATAAAATAAATGGTAACACAGGCATAAGTTAATTATTTTTCAGACATATTTGTTGTAGTGAATTGGATAAATAATAAAAGCAGACAAATTTTCTTGTAAATTAATTTTATTGTTCATGTGATTATCTGATTTTCGTAAGATCTGTCTCATTGTTTTTAGTTATACTATAATTTGTTGTGAAAAATTTAGAAATATCTTATATGAATACATTGTTGATTACGGATAAACACTTAAAAAATGAGATATTTCAATAAAAATAGGTTTTTAACCCTCCGAGTGGAACACACCGAGGAAAAAATGTCTCCAAAAAATACGCTAAAGTTTTATTGTGTGTTC
>CM063504.1:155608627-155651127 GCA_032207245.1 Pardosa pseudoannulata | reverse complement strand
TTCTGCATTGGTCGGAAAGCGAGAAACGGCATTATAGTTTTATATCTAAAAGGGAAATTATGCACAAAAACGAAATTGTGGTCTAATGTTAACAAAATATCTCAAGTATTTAAAGTAGTCTTGATGAATGCAAATATGCGTGGGATTGTTAAGCCGATAATTGTTGTTAAGCATTTCACAGGAATAAATTTTAATAGTATTTTATTTTATGGGAAAATATTCTAGTTTGTCAAATATATTTTTAAATTTTATAAGAAAACTTTTTTATAACTTTTAAGAATAATTAATGGTTCCTTAATTTTACATTAAAATTTAATTCGTGTAAGATTCATAGATAATTTAATTTTAAGGTAATTACTGGATAAGAACTGCTTGAGAATTGAAAGTGTTATTTTTTTATAATATTGTAGAGAAAAAACATGTTTAAGTAGTTTAAATATTAAATGAAATTTAAAATGTATGATTACATATTTTATATAAATAATATCTATAGATTTTGTGCAATACAGTAAATAGGACAAAATCCTGAAAAAATGCATTAGAGATATGCCTACTAACAATGAAAAATTTTCAAAATTTTTCTGTATCCCCTTGGTGGCAGAAGTGATAAGTTATGTGATAGCATAAGTCAGCGTAATACACTGACTTATGCCAAACGTACCTCCCTATTCTTGGAAGGTGCGGTGTATGAACATTTTACGAATGTTCTCCAAGCAGCTCGTCGAAGCATCTAAGGCTTAAAATATAGTTCCCTTAAATATATTTCGGGACTTTCTCCAGTCACATTTCTGATAGTGCCATAACTGTTCTCTATGGAATTTCGGGGAGCACTAGAATTCTGTTCGAAGTTAGAAACGGTTAGAAATGGAATACGAAGTTGATGTGATAAAACAATGTCATGATGAAATTTTGCACAAATGTTTTGAAATCATTGGTATTCAGAGTCATTTTCTCAGAAACAGTCTTGTTTCTGACCTGTGATTACTTGAACGCTTAAATGCCGATATCAGTTGAGCACATTACCCACAAGTTGGGCATTGCCTTCATTTTTTCTTATGGATGAGGTTTCCGGTTTTCATTAGTATTCCACAATTTCCATATCGAATTCAAGATAGAACCACAAAATGTCTGTGTAATTTTGCATATAAAAAATAATCTCTATGATTACGTATTCTACCCAAGTAAAAGGCGATATTTATAGACTTTGTATAAAAAAGTAAAGAGGCCAAATTCCTGAAAAAAAAATCTATATTGATAAAATTTATACAAATAATGAAAAAACCACTGGAAGCACTTGTGCCATCTCTACACAAAAGTTTTTAATAGGTTACTACTAGTGAACAGTATCCGCATTATAGTCAATATCTTTAAAGCTGATATGACAAGATTCAAACAAAATTTTTCAAAACTCAACCAACACCATTCTTGCTCCGAGAGATCTATTTTCCATTATGATTTGCTGTTCAGGAGCTACTGGAAAGGAAAGATATCAATCAAATGGATTGCCCAGAGTTCTTCCCTGATTTAACATGTGTGGGTTGCTTTGGGGAGACGTATTTCAGCACGCTTACATCCTCCTGAGAACACCAAACAACTCAAGCAGATTCTCATTGTGGAATGGGTATTCCTACCTTAAGAAATGTTGGACCAGCTGGTTCTGAATATGTGGAAACTGTGTGAAGCAACATTGAAGTTAGAGGATGGCATATTCCCTATTAAGGAACATCTACTTGTTTTTCCTCTTCGATAGACAATAGTGAGTCACTATACTATCCATTCAATAAAGCTTTTTTTTGTTTGATTCCATACCGTATGCATTGTATTCCTTTTCCAGTGCCTATGGCTTCGTTATTTTTTACGTACATAACACTCTCCCTTATTTCTGAATTGCATGTCTCTCAGATGATTTCTCGTATAATTATGGCAAAAAACCCACATGTTCCTTAGTCCTGTAAATCAGTGTAAATTCTTTTGGCAGATTATAAAAACATCACCTAAGATTCTGATATATTGTCCAAACAAACTTCATATAGATAATCTAGTTCAATGGAAATAGATACTTCCTTTTCAGCTAGCTGGAATGGTTGTTAATAATCTAAGACATAACAATACATAGAAATCAGTTTATTATGCAATAGCTAATTCTTCCTTTGCTTAAAGCTCTCACAGGTTGCCGGAAATACTACGAGCATGATACCAAAGGTTCCATAATGAAAACATTAAAAATAAGTGTCACTATCTCGAATTGAAGAAATCTATGCAAGTTTTTATGCAAGTCTTGAAATATATCAGAAAATGCTAATTTTAAATGTTTCGTATACTCAAACATTTAAGAATTATTTTTTTCTGTTTTTGTTAGGAAGGTAAAAAAACAAACTCCAGATAAACAATAATCCAGAAAAAAAAGTTTTTTTTAAAAAAAGCACACACTATCGTTTGTTAGTTTCCATAATATTTGCTATTAATAAATAAGTTTAAAATATTTTCAGAAAAAAAATTAAAATTAGAAGTTTTAACAAGAGCTTTGGCGATAAAGGTTAATTATGTTTTCAAGTTATTCCAACTTCATATATAATTATAATTTGTTATATAGTTATAGGCAGATTTATACCTCTCTAAAAAAGCGAGTACACAATTTCATATATATATGTGAAGATATAGAACAGTTGTTTACAGATCTGTATTATTTGTGTCCGAAAGAAATTTAAAAAAATGTGTTTTAAATATTTATTTCATATTTTCTTTACTAATGAAAGTAGGAGTTAAAGTATGTCAAAAAGAAGATTTATTTTAAACTTCAAAAACCACAACCTAGAAGAATCATGAAATTCTTGTGCATCCCATAAAGTGATTGATGAAATATATCAGTTTTCTTTGTGAAGACTTGTAAGAAGACATTTAAAATGTAGCCTCGACATCATTCCTTTCCCTCACGTGTCACATAGAACTGATATGGAAATCAACAAATATTTCTCCTTCTTTGAAGGACTTCATGTTTTTCAAAGACCCGAAATACATTTCTTCTACTTTTTAAACTTTAAAAGGTGTTTTTCAAAGACAAGATAGAAGAAGTTATTATAGTAACTTAGATATGTTAAAAAAATGTCATTTTATTTCTTTGTGAAAGACGTCTATCAAGAATGCTTTTTTCGGAAACATTGGCACATATGCATAATTTTAACTGAATCCCATTAAAGTAATATTAGGTCTCAGTGGAGAAAATATGAAGAGTGTATATCAAGAAATCAGCAAATTTAATTTTAATAAAACTTTTGGAAAAAAACTTTTATTTCTTTTATAAGATTTGTTCTTATAAAAGATTTTATAGTAATGGAATAATTTAATGTCTGTATACTAATGAAATAGTTCACATTTAATATGCACATAAGTAATAATATCTACCATGTATTCTTAACAGCAAAAACAGCGAGATTCAAGAGAATAAAAGAATATATTTTGAAAAGAAAATTTGTAAGGTAAAATTGACACCCAGACTAATAATTATAGAGTATAAATAATATACTTATATAAAACTCTGGAGGATTATTGAATTCTAGACCATAATAATTATGTCTCGGTAAATAAATTTATGTCTCTCGTATGGTTATATGCAAATTATTGTACGTACTATACGACATAAAGCATTTTATCCATATATAACTTTCAGTATACATATATGTACAAGGAAATCATGTATTTATGCCAATACAGGAATACTTCCAGATAATTTGATATCATACCCTTTAAAAATATTTAAAGAATATTGATTTCATTTGGTCTTAAAAATTGTATTAAATTTTTCCATTTTAATAAATGCTTTATCTATAAAAATTTATTAAAAATAAGTATTTAAAGAGAAGTAAACCTTTAAATCATGCAGAAATGTATACATCTTAAAATAAAAATATATCACTTAAGTTATATTACGACTATATTGCTGTATATTCTTTACGAAAATCAAAAATTATAATTAAATACATCGGCATGGATCGAATAATGTAGGTTAATTTCTGAATTGGTTTTGTATGAAGTGTGGCACTAAAGTGGTATTATTAATAGTTATACACAATCTGTGATTAATAGCTAATACATTCACTTCCAAAAGTTAAGCACGAAGATGTAAAATGCAAAAAAATCATGAAATACTGCTTTGAGTGACGCAAAATTCGGCAGAAAAGTAGCACATATATTTATGAATAAAACAAAATCAATAATTATATACAGAAATGAAAACAATATTAATTTTTTTAAGTTATCAGATAATGACATACTGGAGACTTAAACAGAATTATGTATAAAGTGAAAATAATCAGCATGAAATGAAAAAAAAGACATTAATAGGGTATGGGATTCCTCCTTATCTGTATACAAAGTTTACACATTGTGGCCATGATTTCGATTACGTGGTCAACCACAGCATAATTAAGAAATTGCCATTCTTCTCGTAGAGCAGTTTTCAGCTCAATAAAAGTGGTTGGAGATGGGGAACATTAAGATATAGCTCGGCCAAAAGCATCCCAAAGATTTTCAATGAGATTAAGGTCGGGCGAATATGCTGGCCACTCAATACGGTCAATCCCTTCACTCTCCAGGTAGTCATCGACGATATTAATTCTATGGGGATATGAGTTATCGTCCATTAAAACAAAATTAGAGCCAACTGCTGCAGCGTAAAATCTTACAATGTGTTCTAGGACTCATTCTCGATATCGGGCAGCCGTCACAGAACTCCGTTTAAAGATGTACTGGTCGGTGTGGTATTCTAATGAAATCCCTGTAAACACCATAATGCTTCTGCCTCGAAATGCGTGATGTCGGTGATGTTTTGGGGCTGACTGTGTGTTCCTTGTTCACGCCATATCTTTATACGCTTGTCATCTGGCTCCAGAGCAAATCTTGATTCATCAGTGAACATGACATTGCCCCACTGGGAAACAGTCCAATTAATATGTTCCTGGCACGACTTTAATAGTGACCCTCTTGATAGGGTGGATAGAAAAACACAAACTCGAGGTACCCGGACGTACAGATCACTCATATGTAATCTTCGGTGTGCAGTAGCTGCAGATATCGCCTTACCAATATACTCTGTGACCATAGATGTCACACGTGTGGAGTTCCCTCTGCGATTCCGCTTGCCTAAAATAGCAATATGTCGATCTTTCATGGGGTTTAATAACCCTTGGGAGACTGGCTACGGGCCTTCAGACAACTGTCTGTGTGGTTTGGAATTGTTTCTATAAACGTAAAATTACAGATGATGAACGGAGAAGAAGAGAGCAATATCTGTGATCGACTACCCTGCTTCAATGCGTCCCACAGCACGCCAGCGCTCAGTATCTTCAATTCGTCTTCTGGAAGTCATACAAGCACGTATGTCTTTAAAACAATTTGTACGAAATTTTTAAACACCTTCTATCGGCATTTACAATTAACTTCTGTAACCCTTCTTAAAGCTGGCATCTTATAAGACTGACTTTTCTGCATATTTCTTCATATGAAAGCGCGATTGGCTGTTAACTAACATATTTGCATACTTCCACCTACCTCTGCAGCGAATTGCATCCTCTTCAATTTTGATTGGCTTCCGGAAATTAGCATTTTCATCCTCTTGATTAACCTTTGAAAGTCAGCGTATTTTATGTTCCTTTAATGTGATGTTTCTGATTTTTATGCACATGTTAAAATGTGGTACCCAGAGGTCCTACATCTTTTTTTTTTCTCGTGGGTTACAGACATACTCTTCATTCCATATTTATGGAATAGACCATAGATAAAGCATGTATCACTAAATATTTCTATAATTTAGGAATATTATGATTAGAAAAAATTTCATATATTTTATGCGAAATTTATTTTTATCAAGGCTGCTTGGCACGATAAAATTTAATACCGCATCCCTTATCTACCATATAGTAGTATTTATGGTCTGTAATATTCCCATAAACCACCGTGGACTTTACAAATGAAGCATGCTTTGAGGTCTAAAATAATTGTGCAAATAATCCTGCTGATGAATCCTGATCACTTTGAAAGAATATGTATGTTTAATTAAATTATCAAGGCAGCTTAGCAAGATAAATTTCAATACTGCATCCCTTATCTACCATAGAGTAGTACTTATGGTCTGTAATATTCCTATGTACCACCGTGGACAAATGAAGCATGCTTTGAGGTTTAAAAGTAATATGTAAAAATTCCTGCTGATGAATGCTAATCACTTTGAGATAATATGTATGTTTAATTAAATTATCAAGTCTCTTTTGCACGATACATTTTAATACCGCATCCCTTATCTACCATAGATTAGCACCTATGGTCTGTAATATTCCCATGCACCACCGTTGACTTTACAAATGAAGCATGCTTTGAGGTTTAAAATAAATGTGCAAGTAATCCTGCTGATGAATCCTAATCACTTTGAAAGAATATGTATGTTTAATTGAATGTACATAAAATATTTATAACCATATCAATTTTTTAAAATATGTACCTTCATTAAAGTTGAAATGATACTACAATAATAATTCCAAAATCGTATTTGTAGTTAAAATAGTATTAATTGAATTTGTGATTTACGTATAAAAATATTACTGTTATAAATTTGTTGTAAATCTTATAATTAAATTAACTGTAAATTAATAACTTATAATAGCAAGTTAAATTTCTGTTAAATTCCTAAATATATAAAATTTATATGATAGAACAGTTTTAGTGGTAACCTTACAAGGATATAAAAGAAAATAAAGTTATTTCCTTTTAGGAATAAATCTATTTTGTCCATAGTTTCGGATAAATATTTTTCGATTATTTTACATACCAATGTACATAAATTTCTATTTCTTGTAAATCGATCCGCATCATAAAATTTAGATTCTGTAACAGTTTTATTAATTTTTCATGCTTACTTTTATAGAACTATTTATATATTTATTGATGCGTAGAAGATAATATTATAGATTGATAAAACATTCTACCGCTGTAAAGTGGCCAGAAAAGGAATAGCCTTTTTAGGAAAGTCATTACATTTTCTGATCCCAGCCACTAAGCCTTTTACCTTAATTAGATAATTCCAAAGAACAGGAGAACCGTGAATTACAGTATTCATCATTTTGAGGTATGTTTTTTGACCTTCATTCTAAGGAAGTCTGCGAATTAGTTTCTTCTTTCTTTACTGTAGTTTATACCAGAAAAGTGTGGAGTATATATATTTTACACATGTTTGAATTATATTGTGCTGTTATCTACTTTGTACAAATTAGAGAAGTATTGTAATCTCAAAATATTTCAATGCTTTTTCAAAAGAATTATCCATTTATTTATACTATCTATTGATGAATGCATGAATCTGTTTTGATTAGTTATGACATTATATTTGCATGGATTTATTTAAATTTTACATATATCGTATTAAATCAAAACCAGTTATCCATACAATGAAGTTATACATTTGGGACTATTGTTAAATACACTAATTGTTAAGGATTGTACAGAACACGTAGCACGGTTTTCGGTTGAAATGACGGAAATGTTTCTTTTAGACTATTATTTTGGTTGCATTAGATAAATAAAAAAAGTAGATTTAATTAATAGAATTGCAAAATTTACTTTATTATCCTATCATATCAGTTATCATATCTTTTTGTGTTTTCAATATATGATTCATTATTCTGATCTCGCCAGAGATAGATGTATGTCACTTAGTCTTTAATAAATTTGCCTGTCGGACCTGCTGCTTACTTTTATGCAATATCCCGAATGCATGTTCATTAGGCTTACTTCTTAGGCTTCTGATTTCCAGTAAGCCCAGGCAGTTAAAAACAATAGGTCCTAATTTTATGTGACATGGGGATTGAGTATCCCTGCCTTACACACAGACAGACAGACATACACAAACACACACACACACATATATATATATACATATATATATATATATATATATATATATATATATATATATATATATATATATATATATATATATATATATATATATATATATATATATATATATATATATATATATATATATATATATATATATATATATATATATATATATATATATATATATATATATATATATATATATATATATATATATATATATGAAAGTGGCATTTTTTAAAGGACTTTAAGTATATAGTTATGTACATAAATTTTGTATTTTTATATTATAGAAAACAAAAAATCTCATAAGAAAATTTTAAATTATAACTTCAAGTTATAACTGCGTTTTATTATAATTGTTAGAAACATTTTGGCCGTTTAAAAAGAATGTTTTGATAAGTGTTACCAGATGCTTTTCGCAAAGTTTTTAGTCTAGAATTTCAGAGTGACGATCCGTGTTAAAAATTTAATAATTACAATAATTATTATAATTATTAAATAGATATTTTAGTCATAAATAATCTATGAATTATAAAAGTCCAATATTTGGAGCTTTATTTTTGTATAACAAAAATATATTTAATTTTCCTACATGAGAGATCGACTTTCTTAATATTTTTCCTGAATTAAACCTTAAACCTAGCTCATTGTAAGGCCTCAGGAAATTGCAAAAGTGTTTTCAGAATAAGGATACAAAGTTTTGGCAGTATTTAAGTGTGAGTCAAAGAGACAACCCATTTTTATTATACTAAACGTATAAATAAGGGTAATTACTCTAATTTATTTAAGCCTTAGTTCAAATAGAAGCAAATTTATGGAAAAATAGCTTATAGATAGAATTACGTAAACATAAAAACACGTTATAAAGAACCAATTCCGAGTAACACTCCTTAACAAATCTTGCTTAGTTTTTGAGTTTTTCATTCAGTATTCGTTCAATAAGCTATGATCACGTATCAAAATAAAAGTTTTCAAATAGCAAATTTTATGTTTATTTTAAAAAAATTGTTTACATTTCTTAACTAAATTCTCACTTAACCAAAAAGGAAATTACTATATCCTACGGTAAAATGATAGGAATTCGTTAATACAATCGTTCTAAAAGTGGATTCGTTGATTTTATTTTTTTACTCATGTTATTCAGATTACTCAGTTTACTTATTTATGTAATCTCATTTAAATGTTACTAACTAGATGTAGTTAATTTAATCAGGCATCATCAATATATTTTCTACGAAGCATTAAGTAAAACATGAGGAAATAATATTTTTTTTCCAGATTGAAATATATGTTCCTCATATATTTTAAAGTTTTAAGTTTAGTAATTTGGAAGAGCATATTACTTATATTCCAAATTAATGCCAAGAAAAAGTTTAAATGCGGAAGCTAAAGTTCAATAAATGCATATAAATAGATACCATGATCAAATGGAAGTAATTTTCTATTCCAGTGGCTTTAATATCCCTAAAACGAATTATTTGATCAGAAACTAAATACTGGGGGCTACTGAAAGCATTGAAGTCTTGCAATTCGAAAGAACATATTACTTACTTCCGAAATTAATGCATGGCGAACAATTTTAAAACCGAAAATAAAATTCAATAAATGCTTATAAACAGATGTCATGATCAAATATCACAATTTTCTATCACATTAGCTTTAATATCCACAAAATTAATTAATTGAAGAGAAACTAAATACGGGGTCCTACCGGGTCACTGAAGCTTTGTAATTTCGCTGAACATATTACTTATATCCTAAATTAATGCCTCATGAACACATTTTAAAGACGAAGCTAAATTTTTATATATGCATATAACAGATATCATGATTAAAAGTCAAAATGTTTTGTTCCAATAGCATTAATATCCATAACACAAATTGTTTGAAGAGAAACAAAATACAGGGTTACTGATGTTTTGTAATTTGGAAGAGCAAATAATTTACATCCAAAATTAATGCCTCAAGAACAATTTTTAAAGCGGAAGTCAAAATTGAATAAATACATATAAACAAGTATCATTATAAAATGCTAGAGTTATTTTGTTCAGATAGTTTTAATATCAATGACACAAATTAATTTGAAGAGAAACTTAATACGGGGGCCTGCCGGGTCACTGAAGTTTTATAATTTGAAAGAAAATATTACTTACATCCCAAATTAATGCATCACGAACAAGTTTTAAAGCAGAAGCTAAAATTCTATAAATGCATGTAACAGATAACATGATTAAAAGTCAGAATTTTTTGTTCCAATGACTTTTATATCCATAACACAAATTAATTGAAGAGAAACAAAATACAGGGTACTGAAGTTTTGAATGTTGGAAGAGCAAATGATTTACATCCAAAATCAGTGCCCCACGAACAATTTTTAAAGCGGAAGTTAAAATTCAATAAATGCATATAAATAGATATATGATCAAATGCGAGAATTACTTTGTTCCAATAGTTTTAATATCAATAACAGAAAGTATTTGAAGACAAACTAAGTACGGAGGTCTACTGGAGCACTGAAGTTTTGTAATTTGGCAGAAGATATTACTTACATTCTAAATTAATGCCTCACGAAAAGGTTTTAAAGCCGAAGCTAAAATTATATAAATGCGTATAACATATATCATGATTCAAAGTCAAAATGTGTTGTTCCAATAGCATTAATATCCATAACACAAATTGTTTGAAGAGAAACAAAATACAGGGTTACTGATGTTTTGTAATTTGGAAGAGCAAATAATTTACATCCAAAATTAATGCCTCAAGAACAATTTTTAAAGCGGAAGTCAAAATTGAATAAATACATATAAACAAGTATCATTATAAAATGCTAGAGTTATTTTGTTCAGATAGTTTTAATATCAATGACACAAATTAATTTGAAGAGAAACTTAATACGGGGGCCTGCCGGGTCACTGAAGTTTTATAATTTGAAAGAAAATATTACTTACATCCCAAATTAATGCATCACGAACAAGTTTTAAAGCAGAAGCTAAAATTCTATAAATGCATGTAACAGATAACATGATTAAAAGTCAGAATTTTTTGTTCCAATGACTTTTATATCCATAACACAAATTAATTGAAGAGAAACAAAATACAGGGGTACTGAAGTTTTGAATGTTGGAAGAGCAAATGATTTACATCCAAAATCAGTGCCCCACGAACAATTTTTAAAGCGGAAGTTAAAATTCAATAAATGCATATAAATAGATATATGATCAAATGCGAGAATTACTTTGTTCCAATAGTTTTAATATCAATAACAGAAAGTATTTGAAGACAAACTAAGTACGGAGGTCTACTGGAGCACTGAAGTTTTGTAATTTGGCAGAAGATATTACTTACATTCTAAATTAATGCCTCACGAAAAGGTTTTAAAGCCGAAGCTAAAATTATATAAATGCGTATAACATATATCATGATTCAAAGTCAAAATGTGTTGTTCCAATAGCATTAATATCCATAACATAAATTATTTGAAGAGAAACAAAATACAGGTACTGAAGTTAAGTTTTGTAATTTGGAAGATCAAATAATTTACATCCCAAATCAATGTCCCACGAACAATTTTTAAAAAGGAAGTTGAAATTCATTAAATGCATATAAAAAGATATCATGATCTCAAATGGCAGAATTGTTTTGTTCCAATAGTTTTAATATTAATAACACAAATTATTTGAAGAGAAACTAAATACCGTGGGCTCTCAAAGTGTACTTCACGATGTTTTAAGGATTGGAGAAGGGAGACCAGGAGCCTGACTAGGTAATCCGTGAGAGGTTTTCAGAGTTCACGCTTAACTTTATAAGACTAAAATAAGTTAAACTCTCTTTGACAATATTCTGGAAACGAAATGTATTTGATTTAATGGTAGTCTAGATTTCAATCCAAATTGTATTTAAATTTAGTTACATAAACTCTAGGGATCTTCATTCCTTTTGCAGCAACCTAGATCAAATATCGTTCGAAAATTAGTTGAGGAATAATAATTGAGAACAAATATATTAAAACATTTTCCTCGATTAGAATACAACTTGCAGAACCAATAGGCTCACCTAAAACATCCCAATTCTATTTTCCCGCTGATTGGTATTTAATGTTTACGTTGTATTGGCAAGTAAGCTATTTTACTTTTCAAGTAATTTATATATATATATATATATATATATATATATATATATATATATATATATATATATATATATATATATATATATATATATATATATATATTATATGTATCTATATATATATATATATATATTATATATATACTATATATACAATTTTTATATATATAACTGAGACAATTTGGATAAAATACAAAACTGAGTGTATCACGTACTGAGCACGTTTGGGTACTCTTGGTACATAGTATACATACGTATCCATAATGTTACAAGAAATATATTCTCATAAATTTACTTAATAAAAATATCACTAAGAAAAACTTTATTTTGAGTAGAATTAAATACTCGAAAGTGTTTTATTTTAGCTATAAAATATTTTCTTTTTTATATATTAGGAGTAAAACAGATTTTTACAACTTAAACCTCTTTTCATTGCGTTAAAAACACTTGTATTTTTCCAATTTTTATTTCCCAAATCTGTTTTCTAAAATTATTATTCCAATTTAGAAACATTGACCTTTTTCTAAAACATAACTCCTTCTTATTTTTGAAAAAAAGGTCCATTTGTTTTCTGATATTTTCATTAAACATATATTCCGCGATGTCTTAAATTATATCCTTGATTATCACGTATAAATCCTTATTCCCATAAACTAATTTATTCAAAAATGCATTGCTCGAATATATTCCTTTCCCTATCTAAGCATGCCTCACTGTTATCAACAAAATCAATGAAGCAATATGGGTCTCAGAAAGTAGACGTTAACTTAAATTCCAACTGTCAAAACGGATGATTGATGGGGGCATTAACTTTCTCTGAGATTTCTAGTCAAACGATTTACATAAGTTTTGTGATTTTTCTTCCATATGCGCATATTCTATTAATTCCATCAAGGAAAAGTGAAGGAAGCAATTTAATAATTCTATATTAATTCTGCTTTTTGCTTTCCTTTGCTTGCAGTTATTAGATACACTAGATCATTGCAACTGGCGCATTATGAAGAAGACTTTTTATAGAAAATCTTTATTAACGTTCTCGGGTGCATCTGCTAGCCGCTTCTTTATTTTATCACAACAGCTTTATTTTCGGCCGTTTTGATGTATTTCGACTTTCAGGAGATCGTATATTTTAACAAAAAGTGTAAAATTCCTTAAAATAGCTTTATAATGACATTTGATTTCATTCCCAAATACTTTTGCATAATTTATGATAAATTAAATGAGAAAGTTGATAGTTGTTTTGTGTTTTAGATATTCAAATTATAACTTAGAATATTTATATTGTTATAGTTTAGGGGAAAATAAGCATTTCGATGGTAGTTTGATGTGTGTGTGTGTGCCTATATAGTTTCATATAGCAAGATGGGTTTCATAAACGAAGAAATTGAAATCGTTTAATAGATTAAACACTACAGGTGAAAATTGTTGGTAATAATTTTTGTGTTGTTCTACAGTTTAGGAAAAAGTAAGAATTCGGATCGCCTCTTGAGGATAAAGCGGTGTCTCTTTTTGTGTGTATGTGTCAGCACATATTTTCATACGGTACATTGTGTTTTGTGAACAAAAAAATTGGAATTAAATTTTTAATAGGTTAAAAACTACAGGTAAAAATTGTTGTTAATATTTTTTGTGTTGTTCTACAGTTTAGGAAAAAGTAAGAATTCGGATTGCCTCTTGAGGATAGTGCGGTGTGTCTTTTTGTGTGTGTGTGCTCGTATATATTTTTATACGGTACATTTTGTTTTGTGCACGAATAAAATGAAATTCAGATTAAGTTTTTAATAGATTACAAACTACAGTAAAATTGTTGGTAATATTTTTTGTGTTGTTCTACAATTTAGGAAAAAGTAAGAATTCGGATCACCTATTGAGGATGGTGAGGGGTGTCTGTTTGTCTGTGTGTGTGCGTGTATATTTTCTTACGGTACATTAGGTTTTGTGAACGAAGAAATTGAAATTGAGATTAAGTTTTTAATAGGTTAAAAACTGCAGGTGAAAATTGTTGGTAATAATGTTTGTGTTGTTATACAGTTTAGGAAAAAGTAAAAATTTCGATGATAGTGTGATGAGTGTATGTGTGTGTGTGTGTGTGTGTGCGTGGGTGTGAGTGTCTGCCTATATCATTTCATACGGCTCATTGGATTTCATGAACGAAGAAATTAAAATTGAAATTAAGTTTTTCCTAGACTGATAACTACAGGTGAAAATTGTTGGTAATAATGGTTGTGTTGTTCTACATTTTAAATTAAAATAAGAATTCGAATAGCCTCTTGAAGATAGTGTGGTGTGTATGTTTGTGTGTATGTGTGCGTTTATATTTTCCTACCGTGCATTGCGTTTTGTGAACTAAAGAATTGAAATCGATTGTATTTTTCGTATAGATTAAAAGCTACAGGATAAAACTGCTAGTAATGATTGTTGTGCTGTTTCACACTTAAGAAAAAATAAGAACTTATAAATTATATTTTATGATGGATCTAGTACATTTTTCAAATTATTCATATTCTTTAAAATTTCATTAAATTCCTAGAAAAACATTATTTTTTCAATATATATATATATATATATATATATATATATATATATATACACATATATATATATATATATATATATATATATATATATATATATATATATATATATATATACACATATATATATATATTTTATATATATATATATATATATATATATATATATATATATATATATATACATATAAATGAATGTGTGCATGTGTATTTATTTATGTGTATATAAATATACATATAAATTATATAAAAATAAAATATAAGTATACCAGATACTACGGCTGTTATTTGCTGAAATATAAAGGTATTTTCGAAAAAATTGTTCCCGAAATGACACTTAAATTCAACCTCTAAAGCAAGGCTCAAGTGATAGTTTTTATGACGCATCTGACTATCAAATTTACAGAATTTGCATTTTAGTAATCAATGTATAAGGGCATCATGCACTATTGACATCAATTTTTTTACTATGTTCGAAATTACTTAAATATCTCACTGTTACCCTGTCGTATATATTATGAACTATCCATTGAATTATGCCTTATATATATTGCACTTATATAGAATTATTTGTACTATATATTGAATTATCATTATCTCAACGATATTTATGAACTAAAATTTGGTTCATTGAGAACATATTTCATTTTTCACTGTTTTGCTAAGGAACATATCTATAATTTTCCATCGTATGCTACTTAATCATTATCCTTCCTAGTAAATGAACGCATAAATATTAACTAACATTATATGTTTCCCCGAAGAATCTCAAGAATGATTTCATACTGCGAGTCATACATCTATACTCGCGCCTTCGCATCCGAACCAGTAAAACACGTCTCGTTTAGTAATTGATTGTTTTCAATTTATTCTCTATCCATCACTCTCTGTAAAGATAAACAAATGTTCACACATCTGTATCGGATTCTAATCAATCTTATGTCAAATCAAAATATAATTAATAACTGAATTTAATTTGAAACTACTTCTAATCCGATATATTTCAATATTTAAGGGGCTGTTGTTATTTAAGGCAAAAAATAACTTTAAAAATTTTAAATTTGACAATTATTTTTGAAAATATTACCTATAACCTATATTTAAAATACATTTCGTGTTTTTGCAATTTTTAATGCAAATCTATTCATATTTTAATTTAAGTGGATATCATTTTAATACATATTTATTTCAAAATATATGTTAAACATATATGTACTATTAAATCTAAATACTACAAAGTAATTTATTTAATTTATCCGTTAGTAAAGCTTATATTTGAAATTTTTTCCCCTAAAATATAATTATTTTAAAATTTTATTCGTGTATATTCTATAAACAAATTACTTTTTATATGAAAAATTTTAGTTTTGCGATTGTTTTCAATTTTTTGATTTTAATATAGAAAGGCAGTATTGAATAATGTAAAATTTTAATTATAAAATTTATTTAAGTTTAAATAATAATTTGAATGTATATTAATAGCGATACTAATAAAATCCGAAATAAATTTTACAAGATTTAAATTAAAAATATTATATTAAAAATAAATGTGGAAATTAGTTTTAACATTCATGATAATAATGCATTAGTTATGATACCTGTATTACGGCAATTTAGTTTTATTTAAAAAAAACTGTACTAATAAGGCAATCTTTTCTGTTGTTACATAGGTGTGCGACAGATTTGTTTAAAACAATATTATTAATAAAATATTAATAAAACCCAACCTAAATTTTACAAGATTTTCATTATAAATGTTACTTAAAAAATATAGAACTTAGTTTTAGCATTCATGATAATAAAGCCTTAATTATGATTACGGCAATTTAGTTGTTTTAAATAATTCATATACTGGTATGGTAATGTCTTCTGTTGCTAGTGAGGTGTGTGACACATTTGTATAAAACAATATTATTAATAAAATATAATAATAATAAAATATAAAATATTAATAAAATCCTAAATAACAAAATATTATTAAAATCCGAAATAAATATTACAATATTTGCATTATAAATGTTATTTAAAAATATAGAACTTAGTTTTAACAATCATGGTAATGATGAATTAATTATGATACCTATATTACGTCACCTTAGTTTTTATTAAATAATTCAAATACTGGTAACGAGATTTCTGCTATTGTTAGCGACGTGTCCGACACATTTGTTTAAAAGAAAATAAAATATTTCTAAGAAATTAGGCATCATAATATTAAAAGAAAAATGTAAGACTCGTAGTTCATAAGAATGATATTATTATGTTTTTTTAAAAAAGTCATATTAAATATTTGCATAAAAATGTGTTTGTTAGGAATATGAGTGTCTAAAAGTTCACACCAATTTTGAGAAAGGGCTTAAAATATTCCTTAAAAAGTTTTAAGATGTACCATGAAATATATTTTTTTTAAATTTTAAAATCAAATATCTGTTGTAATGAAAAAGAAGAAACGTACATAAATATTTATAGAATATCAACCAATATTATAAGAGAAAATCGTAAATAAACAAGAAATGATTCATTCATGGTTAAACATAAAGGAAATACTTCTATAAGCATGAGCTAGAAAATTAATATATAAAGAAGAGATATGTATATTTTTAAGCATTATTTGATGTTATATTATAAATATTTATTTTCTATGGCTTTACGACTCCAGATATCTAGATTATTTTGATATACTGATAAATATTTACTTTTTAATATAAAAGTTAAAAAAGTCAAAATTTTACTTTAATTTTTATTATTGTACCAAAATAAGATTCTAATCTAGAATATATATATATATATATATATATATATATATATATATATATATATATATATATATATATATATATATATGTGTGTGTGTGTGTGTGTGTGTGTGTGTGTGTGTGTATATATGCATACTTGCATAATGTGGGGTGATGTATTTTGTTTGGTAAATAGAAATAAAGGAAAAATATATACATATAATATTATTTGAACATTATACATAGAAGGTAAGACTTTAAAATATCATATGAGGAAATGCTAAATTTCTTGGAATAGTTTATTGCTTCACAAAGAAATAGATAAGATAATAGGTATAAAGAGAAGCTTAATTTTACTGATTGGATGAAGTGCGTTTATTTTATAATCTACCCTTTTATTTAAGGTTGTGATAGACATATATTTAATTCCCTAGTCCAATTACGTTTTGCACCTATTAACGTTTGCTATGTTGCAAAAGGGAGTAAAATTCATCACTCTATTAGAATTTGTTGAAATTAGTGAAACTTTATTAAACCCTATCAAGCATTCATATTTTACTCGAAAACTAATGTGATATATATTATTAACATATAGGTGAAATAGATTATAGAATGTAGAATAAAAATTGATTAAATAAAGTAAAAATATATTATTCCAGAATATATTATATTTTATTTTTTTCCTTGTAAATATGTGAGAGAATTCAACTTTGCTAGGAATGCAAAGATTCAAAAAATAATAATTATACTTAAATGTTTATAATAGTTATGTATTTATATTACTTGGTAGATTTTACTTTTTGTACTGTAACGTAATTAATATACTGTAATATAATGTACTGTAACATGAATTTTAATTTGCAAGCTCTGTGTTATATTGGCGTGGAGATGAACAATTAGCAACTGAATGTCAAATCTTTACCGTATTTCTTAGTTTTCACTGGTGGTCAGTGCAAGATTGAATTAGCTTTGTACATATTATGGATGAATTATTGACTCTCTGGAAATTCTAAATCAAGTGATTTTACATTGGTTTTAAATGTGAGGAAGAACAATAAAAATTATATTTAGAATACCACGGCATGTTAAATAAAGTTATGGTTATCATAACATTAATTAGCATGGTAGATAAAATAAATACATTACATCCACCCATTGACATTAATCTCTCATATTCTACTATTTTATCTGTGTAACGAACATTTCACCATCCTGTACTTTTTAAGAAAGAAACAGCGCTTTGCAGCATTTTCTCTAAAGAATCACCAATTTTTAATAAACTGAGCTAAGCATTTTTAAAATCTCCTTTTTGCTTATTTTTGGGGGATTGACATTTACAAATATAATGTAAACTGATTACAAATACCAGGTAGAACTACCATTTTGAGAGCCTCTATAGCTTAGACAGGAATGGCAGCGATCTCGTAATTGAAAGTTACGATCCCGCCTGACATGCTTCATGTTTGTAAAACATGGCTGAGGCACGTAAAATAAGTTTGTGGTCACAGGGTCCTCCAAGTTCTTAAACAATACCTGTGAGTGGGTAGGGAAACGGACCAGGAAACAAGCTTAATCTACGTAATGCCTAAACCCTCTAAGCGGTTCGCACGTGCAATTCCGCCAAACTGATGATATCTTCAAAGCGGTTTCAATTTTCGACCTCCAAAGATGTTCCGAAAATGGATGTAATGTACATTTCTGCCAGTGTTTTCCCCATGGAGTAGATAGGAAGATCAGGTCGATTGTTCAGGAACTGCACCCCATTTTGACTGACATTTATTGAGGGGTGCACCCCTACTCCTTGAGGCACAAAGACGCTGATAGCTTTTTATGGATTTGTAAATCTCTATTTCGAAGTATTTCAATTGCGGTAACAGATGTATCTCTAATTGCACCACTTAAATATCTTGGATGACTTTCGTAAAAAAATATAAATTATTCTGTTAATATTTTTATTTGCACTTTTAGAATCCATTATTTCTTATGGAATTATCTTCGAGACTTAATGAGCTTTAGTGTATTAAAAATTAACAATCTATAATATCTATTTATATATCTATTTATAACCCGAAGTAAACGGACAATAACAAGGGTGGGTTTCCCGTATTCCATTCTAGTCGACAAAGGGTGAAGTAAAAAATCATAGAACGCTTTGGCCACTAACACAGTAAATCTTTAGATTATTTTTTGGAGACTTTTTTTCCTCTGTGTGTTCCACTCGGAGGGTTAAACTACTTAATTGCCGTCTCTCCGTAGTCTCTGGTAATTAAAACTTCAGATTTTAATTCTAAATTTGTCTTTGTTCATTTTTTGACTCCGCTTTCCTAGGCTTTACGAGTGCAACGGAACGATTAGTTACAATAATATTCTTAAGGAGACTATAACTTAATTTCTTGGAAACATTCCTGGTGCAATATTTTTCTTAACAGTTCACCACTGCGGAGAAAAGGATATCAAAAGTGAAAAAGACACATACATATCGTTTTCTGGCACTTATTGGCGGACTTTAACTTAGTCTTTCTCTCTGTCACGTGACTATCACTTTTCCTATGTATTTACTTTTTAAAAAAATATTCTGGATTTTTAAAGTATATAAAAGTAATAAAATCAAAGTATTTTAATAAAATGTAAACTCTTTCAAGAAATAATTTAGCATGAGTCATAAATCTATTTTAACTTTAAGATGGTAATAGAAATATGTTACTGATAACAAATGATATTTATGACCAACGTAGAAGAGTCTGTATATAAATTAAGATTCATATTTTATATTTCAGTTTTTAAATTAAAAAAAATGAATTAAATATATATACTTTTCTATTGGGTTGTTTTCAGAAACAAAATAAATTGTATAGAACACAGTATTAAAAAAATGAATATGATTTAAACTTTGATACATAAAATAGGAACTTTTTGACATGGCTTTAAAGATAAGTATAAATGCTAATCCAGATCAAATATTTATTTCAAGCTATTTTTCATTTTAATACGAAGTAGGCTATTTATTCGCAGAATAAATTTATATAAATGATTTAAACGCTTAAATATATTTGCAGAAAAATATTTGAAGATTTTACTCGAGTTTAAATTGCATTAAATTCGTAGCATCAAAGAACACTTTTTTTAGTTAAGAAATCATAACAATGATGAAAAAAAACACCTGCAATATTAAACACTTTAAAAAATTCACACAAAAGGGCTTACGCTAAAAAAAGAGTCGCATGTTGATAAATTATGTTCAGGTAGAAGCGTGATAAAAAAAAGTATGTAAACAATTTCTACTGAAATGACGCTTATAGTCAGAAAGAGCGTACTCTAACTGAATTCATATTTACACTTGCAGAAAAAAAGCACAATTTGAATTATATTTTCGTAAGCCTTATTCGGTGTCAGTTTTTTGTCAGATTATTTTCATGCAAGATGCTTTTAACTTTTGTCTTAAATTTAATTCTAAAACAAAACATGTCTGTCTTAAGAATTATGGAGACCTTCTTTATACACGCAAAATTTAATTTCATCATTATTAAAAAATATTGCTAGGAAGAACAGTTGCATATTTATAAATTTATTTGGCACAAAATATCTTATTGATATTACAATATAGTCTTACTTTTTTTTCATTTTTACTTTTATCAAACGATTAAATTTCCTCAAGATCTTAAAGAATATCTGCAGCTGTAATATTGGATTCCCCTCGCTAAATATTAATTAATAAAAATAAAGTTATCTGTTACTGACTGTTCTCTTCAAAAATATTTAACAATACGCCACCTGATGGGAAAGTAATAGCTCAAAGTAGATCTGCACCTGTCATATTGGATTCCCCTCTCTCATTGTCAACCAATAAAAATAAAATGATGTGTTTCGGCTGATGATTTCAAAATTATTTAACAATATGCCACATGAGGAGAAAGCAAGAGCTTAAAGAAGATCTGCACCTGTCATATTGGATTCCCTTCGCTCAATGTTAACCATTAAAACTTCTTTCAGTGTACTTTTATACAGAGGGATTGGACACATCCTACCAATTGCGACGACAAAGGTCCAATAGTTCGATAGTTAATTTGTGTGTGAACAAGTTGATTCTACGAGGAGAAACTTTTCAGTTATATATGTCATATTGGATTCCCTTTGCTCAATGTAAACCATTAAACTTCTTTCAGTGTATTGTTATACAGAGCGATTGGACACACCCTGCCTTTTGCGAAAACAAAGGTCCAATAGTTAGATAGATAATTTGTGTGTGAACAAGTTGATTCTACGAGGAGAAACTTTTTAGTGATATATGTCATATTGGATTCCCTTCGCTCAATGTTAACCATTAAAACTTTTTTTAGTGTATTGTTATACAGACGGTTTGGACACACCCTGCCTATTGCGACGACAAAGGTCCAATAGTTCGATAGTTAATTTGTGTGTGAACAAGTTGATTCTATGAGGAGAAACGTTTCAGCTATATATGTATCTGGCGCTAGTCAAAAGGTTTAGACCCTTTTAGTCAAAAGACCGTTAAATGCCAGGAAATAAGGACTGAGACAAGCTGACGACCACTCAGACTCGTTGAGTTGGAATTGCGACTCACATTTAAAACAACCTTGTTGGTTAATCTGCTGAAAGGGCTTAAAAAATCCAGTATTACCTTATCTACTTTTAAAAATCATAGAGCAGAAAAAAGCTATGATGAGTGTAAGCGGTGCTCCCACCTTTGTCTGTGAAAGTTTTTACAGTACAGACAGTAGGGTGCTGTAGCTAAACGCTGGACAAACAGAAACATTATTTTTTCTAGTAATGGTCTCCTTGACACCCGAAATTTGAAATATGTCAAGCAAAGATATGTTGAAATGGCCGGCTAGAAAATAGTATATACTCTTTGTTGTCCCATGCAAGCCTGACGACAAGTGCTCTACGTTAACAAGGTCAATGGAGGAGGAAAAGGTGACAACACGTGGAACCGATGTTTCCTGTACAAGAAGAGGAGAGAGCAGTGGACAGTTGCTGTCGGACTCTAAAACGAGAAAATTATCCTTTTTATGTAGGTGTTCTTCCATTGATACGGAGAAACCCATTTTAGGAACTTTATCTTTTCTTTGAGAATAATGTTTAAACCATGTATTTATTTTCTTTACTTTATTCACCTTCCATAGAAATAAAAAGATTGCTAAGTTTTTGATTGTTAAAAGCCTAATCTCTTCGTCAAATCCCATAAATCAGCTGAACCTCAAGCTGAGTCACGCTAGGCTAACTATGGTGGGACGAAAGATAAATTTTTAACACCTCTCGAGCGCTCAGTGATACAATGAGTTTTGGAGGGACGGAAATTGAAGGTCGAACTTAATGAGTTCGATGGACTAATTTGAAACTTTTAATAGTAATACATTCTTTTGACTGTTCGGGCTATGACAAGGTGAGGGCAAGGATTCGACCCCTACCATTAAACCAGTAAAAATTAGATTCACCTTTAAATTACCCCCGTCAAATATTCTCAGGTAGAAGCTTTAAAAGTTTCCTCTTAAACCCGTTAATATAGGAATCATTTTCTGGCGATTACATATCGATGTATATCTTAAATATAAACCATTATAGACCACACATAATAAAATATTAATTCAACCCCTACCATTAAACCAAGTGAGAATTAGATTCACCTTTAAATTAGCCCAGTAAATAATCTGAGGTAAAAACTTTAAAAGCTGACTCTTTAATATGTTAATCCCGGAATCATTTTCTGCCGATTACATTTCGATGCATATCTTAAATCTAAGTCATTATAGAGCACATAATAAGATATTAAACAGCTTTTACTATCACATCCCTTACTTAGTAATCAGTTATCGATTTGAACATGTTGGCATTTATGAAAAAGGTAAAATTTCGTGAAAAAAGATTTATTTGTTATTTCTTATAAAATAACTACTGTATAAGGGAATTTTAATGAAATTTGTCATGGTTTAACTCTATGTACTTACTGTTAAAAGTAAATTTACGTGGAGTGTACAAAAAATCATAAAGTGTCGGTCGAAATTAAAACTTTATAAGTAATAGAAATTACTTGAAAAACTTTAGGTTGTTTATAGGATACCAACTACCTACTTTAAAAAAAAACGCGTTCTTAGAAAAAAAATAAACGATCTACAAGCTACATTGTGGTATATAAAATGCAGGGTATGTATTAAAAGTTTAATCTAGTTTTAAAAATGATAGAGTAGAAATGTGACCTTTCGAGAGGCGCAAGATAAAAGGTCGAGTTTAATTGTAATAACGAAAAAAGACAAAAAGAAAATTTGCACATTGATTTTGAGTTTTTCTAAATTGATTTTAGGTGTTACACCCCTTACCATATCGTTTGCTTGTTTTCTGACCAGATGACATATATTATGTACATTTGTATACAGTATGTTGAATATTCTTTTGAGTAGTCTTATTGCATATTTTCATAAAGATTTTGAATTTTACAGTTGCTTTAATTCCTGCACGTAAATGAATATAGCCTTAAAATTGAGAATCGAATCTAAGAAAGAATCATGCAGTAAATGTGCAAATAATAATTCTGGTTACGGATCAAACATGTGAAAAGTGTGTAAAATCCGCCCTAATCTGGTGTTCATATCAGATATATTCTTTTTTGATTTTCAAAATTATTGTTTGAATAAAACATTAAGTTCATAAAACTGAGTCCAGTATATTTAAGCATGTTCTCTGATAACTAGGCGTATCGTGGTTTTTATCTGTCATTTGCAAAGCATTTTATCATATGATGCAGAGTTATTTTCATTCGAGTACAAAAATAACACACAATAGATACGAGGAATTCAATAAATGTGTTTATATTTTTAAAACACAATGCTTAATTTTATTATATTGAATTATAACTTTGCAAGCAATATATTAAATAAAAAGCAAATTTTAATTTTAAAGATTGGATTCCATTTCGCACGTGATGATTAAGTTTTAAAACCTTTATATAAATATCATAGTTCGACACATTACCATTGGATCTAGAAATATTTTATTAAAAATGCCTATTTTTGATGAAATAGAAATTACTACTCTAAAGTCAACAATATCCAGGTAATTAAAAATCGACTAAATTTATACAAAAATATTAAATTTCAATATTATCTGCAGGTAGACATTTTTAGAAAAACAAATGTTATATCCCGACTGATTAAAGAGACACCCACGTACATGTAAATTAATTCTTGAATTTTATAAACTAAAAATTAATTTTTATTTAAAATAAAAGCTAATTATTTTCTTTACTCTGCGAAGGACAATAACATTAATGAGAGAAGTACATATTTTTAAAGCTTCATAAATTCATTTTTTCATATTAATTTTCAATTTCTTAGTAGTTTTTTAAATTTTGAAATTAGATATCTTTAAAATAATAGCGTTCAGGATAAAATACTTCTTTTACTTGAATCGAACATAAAATTTCAAGGTTTAATTTAGATAATAAGAAAACTAACTTGTGAAGAAGAGATATTTTTTTCCTTCGTTATAAAAATTCATTATGAAAGCATAATATTATATGGTTAATTGAAAAGAAGGGTTCCAATATAGTTTTAAATTGTGACAGTGGCTATAATCACTTAAATTAGTTCTTCACTTCAATATAAATTTAAAATAAAATATGTGTTTTAGTTTATGATGTCTTATTACTTCCCTTAAAGTGTCCCTTTATTAAACAACTATATTGGAATTTAACTTTTAAAATCCCAAACACATTTGCTTATTTCACGAGACACAAAAGTCCTTAATACATTTTTTCTCATTCAAACAGATTTTCTAATTTCGTTAAATGTTTTTTGTTTTCAGTTCAGTTCGAAAATGGATGCCACTTTTCATACTTCTTAGTGACGTAAAGAAAATACACAAATATATCATGAAAAGATATAAAAACTATTTATATATGCGTAAGTATATGTATATCTATATCTATATATCTATATCTAAATCTATATCTATATCTATATATCTATATCTATATATCTATATCTATATATATATATATATATATATATATATATATATTCTGAATCTAAAATTTCCTCTGCTACCAAAGGAAATAATCGGTTTTATTTTAAGTCTCAAAATAGATATCTAATATTTTAAAAGGAAAAATTTAAATGGATTAAGAAAAGAAAAAAGCAATGAGTTTTAATCAGGCTATGATGCAATAAAATAAATAACTTTACTCGTATTATTTCAATTTAGTTTTACGAAATACAACTGATAATTTCCTTTTATTGATACAAAAAATTAGTTTCTGCTCCCCATATTTCAAAAATGATTCTGCTGGAAAATCGATTTCTATATATTTCATTTGTTTGTATATTTTGTTTTACTTAAATTTCATTGACTTTATGTAACAAAACTAAATTATGTATATAACGATTAAGCCTATATTAATAGTTTAAGCAATAAATAATATTTTAAACGTAGTATTATGGGGCATTAAAAAGAAATTTCTTTAATCCTGACTTTTAAACTCAAAAGTTACTATATCTCCTTAACATAAAAAAGATAACATAATCATGGTTTACAAATATAAATACGAGAGTCACTCTGAAATTTTGAAGATACAACTAGGTTTTTAAAGTTATACTTACAAAAGTTTAAGTGTGTAAGTAGTCTCCTCCAGCATCATTACACTCTTGCACACGAAATTTCCACAGATTAAATACCTCATGCCATTCATTTCTTGGAACAGATGAATAAATTGATTTATAGTCACATCAATCTCTTCTGAATGAAAACGATTTACAAGTAAGTTCTTTTTTAGATTATAGAATAACCAAGACTCACACATGGCTAGTCTTTAATTTGTTTAACACTTTAATTTGTTTTTGTTTAAGAAACTCAACTGTTAATCCGGATGTATGTGAAGATTTCATGGTAAAGCATTAGTCCCGTAACATTCACTTATTGTAGAATTTGTAGAAAACATTTAGCGGTATACCATGCAGTTTGCTGTTACTGTCTTCTGTCCTTCAAACTTGATGGCTTAGACCAATCCCGTACTTCTGAAGAAAACGGCATCCATCACGTTTTTCAGTGCGCGTTGTCTGTTCACCATTGTCGACATAGGATCATCTTCAAAGACCCCTACATTGCTTTCTTGACTTGTTGGAACGTCAAAAAAAGGTATGTACGTTTCATCACCCGTTGCAATTTCAGAAATGATTCGGTGGCCACCATCATTTAGCAATTTAAGAGTTTCCTTAATGATTCTGACACGCTCCCATTTCGGTGCTCAGTTGGATTATGGGGAATCCAACGGCAAACTTCTTTTTTATATGTAATTCTTCATTAATAATTTTATGTATAGCTACGGGTCCAATGTTAAGTTCCTTCTTTATAATTTGATAGGTATTACGATTATCATCCATTAACATTTTTCATGTTTCACACACATTATTCGGGATTATTGACGACGGCAGGCTTCCTGTGTGTTCTTCATCCTAAAAAAATTGCGATATCTGTTAAATCTTTAAAGCATCTAAATACGGTAGGACGTGCTGGAGATTCTTCAACAAATGCCGATTGCGACCGTTGAAAGCATTCTTCTTCATTTAATCCCGCTGTAAAGTCGTAGAAAATCACAGCGCGAAAATGTTCTCGCGTGAACTCCATTTTCTCTTCTGTTTAATATTTATTCTACGCTAAACAAGTTGAAGTAATTCAGTAAAAAAGTGTCTGCTCTATTAAAATACTTTGTATCTTAAAATTTATCCGTTATTTTTATTTCGTAAATTCTAGCGTGCGCTTGTCTAAAAAATTTTAGAGTAACCCTCGTATAACACACTCAAAAATTTTACTTTTCAACGTAGTTTCAATAAGTGGATCGAATAATCTAAAGAATACATTTTTTATATATTCTCTCTGACATGTAGCATACAACCGTACTTCATTTGTAAAACAGCTAGGTCAAAACAGTTTAGATTTCATTAACTCTGTTATGTGAAATAAGGAAAAACAAATCTTCTATGATAGCCAGTAAAACATGTCAACACATTGTATGATTGATATGTTCTGAGAAATTTATGCATCAATTTCTCAAACATTTAATGATAGATTGATTTCACTTATGGCCAATCCGATATGCAGAGAGATTAAAATGAGCGAATGATGATATTGGACATATGCATTTGTCAATTTATGGCTCAATGCTGAGCGATTAGATATGTAATTTTCAAGGATTTCTTATCACTAAGTCATTATGTAGGCTCTTAAATAATAAATGGTTTGGGAGAAATTCTTCAGCTGAAAGTTTCTGAAAACTGATATAATGTTCTATTCAAGTTATCAATTTTCTTTTTCAAGAAATACATAGTGTATAATCTACATCTTGAAAATTTGTTTTCACAAAATAAGTCAGTAAAATGCATTATTTACTACATACAAATGTCCTATTATTTCAAAATTAAAGATTGGCGTTAAATAAATTAAATAAATTATAGTTTAAGAGTGACAAATAATTATTCTTTATGTGTATTAAATAATAGGGACCAGATAATATGTATAAAGAATTATTTTGTATGCAGTAAAAGTGTATAACAAAGGTCCAATAGTTAGATAGTTAATTTGTATGTGAACAAGTTGATTCTACAAGGAGAAACTTTTTAGTTATATATGTCATATTGTATTCCCTCGCTCAATGTTAACCATTAAAACTTTTTTTAGTGTATTGTTATACAGACGGTTTGGACACACCCTGCCTATTGCGACAACAAAGGTCCAATAGTTAGATAGTTAATTTGTATGTGAACAAGTTGATTCTACGAGGAGAAATTTTTCAGTTATATATGTATCGGGCGCTAGTCAAAAGGTTTAGATCCTTTTAGTCAAAAGACCGGTAAATGCCAGGAAATACGGACTGAGCCATGCTGGCGACTACACCGATGTATTGAAATGGAATTGCTATCCACATTTAAAACAAACTTGTTGGTTCATCTACGGAAAGAGCTTAAAAATTCCAGTATTATCTTATCTACTTTTAATAATCATAGAGCAGAAAAAAGCTATGATGAGTGTAAGTGATGCTTCCGTCTTTCTCTGTAAAAAGATTGTGAGTTTTTAAAGTACGTTTTATCTGTCATTTGCAAAGGATTTTAGAATATGATGCAGAGTTATATTTATTCGTGTACTAAAATAACACGTAATAGATTCGAGGAATTCAATAAATTATGTGTTTATATTTTTGAAACAAAAAGTTTAATATTATTATATTAATTTATAATTTTGCAGGCAATACAATAAATAAAGAAGCAAAGTTTAATTTTAAAGCTTGAATTCTATTTCGCATGTGATGATTCAGCTTTAAAATCTTTATACAAATATCACAGAGGGACATATTACCATTGGATCTAGAAATACGTTATTAAAAATGCCTATTTTTGATGAAAAAGAAATTACTACTCTAAAGTCAACAATCTAGAAATAATTAAAAATGGACTAAATTTATACAAAAATATTACATTTCAATGTTATCATAAGCTAGAGTGTTTTAGAAAAACAAAAGTTATATTCCGACTGAATAAAGAGACACCCACGTACATGTAAATTTATTCTTGAATTTTATAAACTAAAAATTAATTTTTATTTAAAATAAAAGCTAATTATTTTCTTTACTCTGCGTAGGACAGTAACATTAATGAGAGAAGTACATATTTTTAAAACTTCATAAATTCATTTTTTCATATTAATTTTCATTTACTTAGTAATTTTTTAAATTTTGAAATTAGATATCTTTAAAATAATAGCGTACAGGATAAAATACTTCTTTTACTTGAATCGAACATAAAATTTCAAGGTTTAATTTAGATAATAAGAAAACTAACTTGTGAAGAAGAGATATTTTTTTCCTTCGTTATAAAAATTCATTATGAAAGCATAATATTATATGATTAATTGAAAGGAAGGGTTCAAATATAGTTTTAAATTGTGACAGTGGCTATAATCACTTAAATTAGTTCTTCACTTCAATATAAAATTAAAATAAAATATGTGTTTTAGTTTATGATGTCTTATTACTTTCCTTTAAGTGTCCCTTTATAAAACAACTATATTGGAATTTAACTTTTAAAATCCCAAACACATTTTGTTATTTCACGAGACACAAAAGTAGTTAATACATTTGTTCTCATTCAAACAGATTTTCTAATTTCGTTAAATGTATTTTTGCTTTTAGTTCAGTTTGAAAATGGATGCAAGTTTTCATACTTGTTAATGCCGTAAAGAAAATACACAAATATATCATGAAAATTTATAAAAACTATTTATAAATGTCTAAGTATATGTATATCTATATCTATATATCTATATCTAAATCTATATCTATAAATCTATATCTAAATCTATATCTATATCTATATTTATATATCTATATCAATATCTATATCTATATCTATATCTATATTTATACATCTATATATATATATATATATATATATATATATATATATTCTGAATCTAAAATTTCATCTGCTACCAAAGGAAATAATCGATTTTATTTTATGACTCAAAATAGATATCTAATATTTTAAAAGCGAAAATTTAAAGGGTTTAAGAAAAGAAAAAAGCAATGAGTTTTAATCAGGCTATGATGCAATAAAATAAATAACTTTACTCCTATTATTTCAATTTAGTGTTACGAAATACAACTGATAATTCCCTTTTATTGATACAAAAAATTAGTTTCTACTCCCCATATTTCAAAAATGATTCTGCTGGAAAATCGATTTCTATATATTTCATTTGTTTGTATATTTTGTTTTATTTAAATTTCATTGACTTTATGTAACAAAACTAAATTATGTTTATAACAATTAAGCCTTTATTAATGGTTTAAGGAATAAATAACATTTTAAACGTAGTATTATGTGGCATTAAAAAGAAATTTCTTTAATCCTGACTTTTCAACTCAAAAGTTACTGTTTCTCCTTAACATAAAAAAGATAACATAATCATGGTTTACAAATATAAATACGAGAGTCACTCTGAAATTTTGAAGATACAACTAGGTTTTTAAAGTTATACTTAAAAATTTTAGGTGTGTAAGTAGTCTCCTCTAGCATCATTGCACTTTTGCACACGAAATTTCCACAGATTAAATACCTCATGCCATTCATTTCTTGGAACAGATGACTGAATGGATTTATAGCCACATCAATCTCTTCTGAATGAAAATGACGTACAAGTAAGTTCTTTTTTAGATTATAGAATAACCAAGACTCACACATAGCTAGATCAGGTGAATAAGGCGGAACTTCTAACACTTTAATTTGTTTTTGTTTAAGAAACTCAACTGTTAATCCGGATGTATGTGAAGATTTCATGGTAAAGCATTAGTCCCGTAACATTCACTTATTGTAGAATTTGTGGAAGACATTTAGCGGTATACCATGCAGTTTGCTGTTACTGTCTTCTGTCCTTCAAACTTGATGGCTTAGACCAATCCCGTACTTTTGAAGAAAACGGCATACATCACGTTTATCATTGCGTGTTGTCTTTTCACGATTGTCGGCGTGGGATCATCTTCAAAGACCCCTACATTGCTTTCTTGACTCGTTGGAACGTCAAAAAAGGGTATGTACGTTTCATCACCCGTTACGATTTTAGAAATGATGCGGTGGCCACCATCATTTAGCAATTTAAGAGTTTCCTTAATGATTCTGACACGCTCCCATTTCGGTGCTCAGTTGGATTATGGGGAATCCAACGGCAAACTTCTTTTTTATATGTAATTCTTCATTAATAATTTTATGTATAGCTACGGGTCCAATGTTAAGTTCCTTCTTTATAATTTGATAGGTATTACGATTATCATCCATTAACATTTTTCATGTTTCACACACATTATTCGGGATTATTGACGACGGCAGGCTTCCTGTGTGTTCTTCATCCTAAAAAAATTGCGATATCTGTTAAATCTTTAAAGCATCTAAATACGGTAGGACGTGCTGGAGATTCATCAACAAATGCCAATTGCGACCATTGAAAGCATTCTCCTTCATTTAATCCTGCAGTAAAATTGTAGAAAATCACAGAGCGAAAAAGTTCTCAAGTCAAATCCATTTTCTCCTCTGTTTAATATTTATTCTACGCTAAACAAGTTGAAGTAAGTCAGTAAAAAATTGACTGCTCTATTAAAATATTTTGTATCTTAAAATTTATCCGTTATTTTTATTTTGTAAATTCTAGCGTGCGCTTATCTAAAACATTTTAGAGTAACCCTCGTATAGCACACTCAAATATTTTACTTTTCAACGTAGTTTCAATAAATGAATCGAATAATCTAAAGAATACTTTTTTTATATATTCTCTCTGACGTGTAACATACAACCGTACTTCATTTGTAAAACAGCTAGGTCAAAACAGTTTAGATTTCATTAACTCTGTTATGTGAAATAAGGAAAAACAAATCTTCTACGATAGCCAGTAAAACATGTCAACACATTGTATGATTGATATGTTCTGAGAAATTTATGCATCAATTTCTCAAACATTTAATGATAGATTGATTTCACTTATGGCCAATCCGATATGCAGAGAGATTAAAATGAGCGAATGATGATATTGGACATATGCATTTGTCAATTTATGGCTCAATGCTGAGCGATTAGATATGTAATTTTCAAGGATTTCTTATCACTAAGTCATTATGTAGGCTCTTAAATAATAAATGGTTTGGGAGAAATTCTTCAGCTGAAAGTTTCTGAAAACTGATATAATGTTCTATTCAAGTTATCAATTTTCTTTTTCAAGAAATACATAGTGTATAATCTACATCTTGAAAATTTGTTTTCACAAAATAAGTCAGTAAAATGCATTATTTACTACATACAAATGTCCTATTATTTCAAAATTAAATAAATTATAGTTTAAGAGTGACAAATAATTATTCTTTATGTGTATTAAATAATAGGGACCATATAATATATATAAAGAATTATTTTGTATGCAGTAAAAGCGTATGATAGGTTTGTTAAGTAAAAAAATTAAACAAACACTCAAATATGCAAAGTTTTGACAAATGCCTATAATTTTTTTAAATAAATTATAAACTACTGTTTTCCATATGATTATAAAATCTCGATTCCAAAAGTGTAAAAGATAACAATTTAAAGTAAAATAATTTTAATTATATTGCAAAAATGTTTTATGAAAATGGATCCGTTCTATATTATTCCTTAAAATTGTTCACAGTGAATTACATAATTCACATTTTCTATGAATTTTTCTATCTGTAGAATTTATGCAGAATAAAAAAGTAGTATTGATTTTTCGTTACGTTTAATATATATTATGGGAGTAATAATTCAAATCTGTGCAACAATTATTTTTTATTTTTTTTATATAAATGCGTGGTGTTTTTACCTTTATTTTCATTTTACTACACATTCGACTGATATGTGACGTTTTCAATTATGGTAGCACTTCAATACTACATAGCAGAACAAATTCACTCCCTATGGTGGAACAAGACTCAAATATGTATTATGGAAGTAATAATTAGAATCTTTGTACAAATATTTTTATTTACTTTTTTACAAATGCGGGGTATTTTTACCTTTATTATCTTTTTACCACGCAATCGACGGATTTGTTGCCTTTTTAATTATGGTAGCACTACATAGAAGAACAAATTTATTCCCTATGCTGGGACAAGACACAAATATATATTACGGAAGTAATATTTCAAATATGTGCAACAATTATTTTTTACTTAAATTTTACAAATGTTGGGTATTTTACCTTAATTATCATTATACCACACAATCGACTGATTCGTTGCAATTTTAATTACAGTAGCACTACATAGAATGACAAACTCACACCCTATTCTGGAACAACTTACAAATACCCCGAAATCTGTGCTGTCTTATGTTTTTATAGACGTAAGCCCTCATTAGCTACACAAAACTATTCCACAATTACTCGAAATTCATTTACTGACAACGTGGAACTTTTGCGAAATATTGTCATGAAGATTCGAATGAACACAACGTTTAGCCTAAAAGACGAATTTATTGAAGCAAAGTAGCAACTTGCAACTTTACAAGATCGAGAAGTTGCCTACAACTAGTGGATATCAGCTTTTATACCCAAACAGAATATTCGGAATATAACTAATTTGCATAATAAAGAAGAATCTAGAATGTTCGAGAACATAAGGCAGCAATAAGTAAAATTTTAAAATTAAAAATCCGTGCTTTGGTTCAACCGCCATGGCGAGCATCGAACCAACAAACTTCGGGTCTTGATTTTGTGATTTGAACTTTCGACCATTGAGCTCGTTGACACAGTTCCTTTATCCGCCAATATTGAGAAAAAAGTAATGCACCTTAAAAAAGTTGGAGGTTAATATTAAGTTACGAATGTATAAAATCAAACTCAAAATCAAAATGCTCCATAAAGCAAGTATTGCATGTAAATGATAATTCGTAAAATATAAATGCATTACATGTGTATGTGAGTCTATCTGTCAACTCCTAATGCTTCGCTTATTAAACTTATAAAAGAACGTATTAAATTTCATGCGTAAAACGATATTTAACTAAATAGAAAGGGATATATTGATATTCTATATTAATATTAACAGTTAACTTTAATTTAGATATCAGTTACTCCGTTTATGTGAATTTTATTTTATTTAGTTATTTCGATATGAAATGAAATATAATCCTTGTTTTCGTCGAAAATCATCATTATTATATTCCAATGCTAAGTTTATTATTTTTGAGCATTATCAATTACATAATTTGCATCGATTATTTTAAGAGCTCTTATAGTTACTGGGCTCAATATAAATTACATTCCTCAGAAAATATATAAATTTTCTATATTTCTATTAGATTTTTTTCCTGTTGGAATAATACTAACCAAAACAAAAATAAAATTATTCGATAATAATTGTTATTTAAAAGGAGAAATAAATTTTGTAAAGTGGGAGAAACCTGAAAATGTATAATTAATAACCATGCAGGCTACGTTTTCCTAAATAGACATTTCCTCACCCTCTAAAAAATCTTAAATTATAAAAAATGAGAGTATTAGAAAGCTTTTATATCAAAGACTAGCATATAGTCCGTCATATGACGTGATTAGTAAAATTTTTAATTTACCAGAAATGTAAAGTACCCTATGAGGCAAGTAATAATGGTTTGTTTTTGGGCTGAGAACTACCTGGTACAAGCTCAATATTTTTTTTTAATCTTCATACTCCTCGAAAGTCGCGCGATACTGCGAATGCTGTTTAGAATCATGTTGAATTAATTTAGTCAAACCGTGTGGCTATGTATAAAAAACACAGAAACGAATAACCATCTTAATTTTAAAAGATATATAACTTAAAAGCAAGATATTTATTAGTCCGTGAAATAGACTCCTAGAGTTTATGAAAATTATTTGTTGTTAATACCGGTGATAAAATTTTCATTGCAACAAACAATAATTGATGAATAAATTTAAAATTATCACATATGAACCTAATTTAATATTTAAGCAAAATATAAAAGAAAATTATTTACTTAATATCTAAGTTCAGTGATAAAACGTATGAAAATAATGCAGAGGATATTTAAATAATTCAAAATAAGAAATGATTAAAAGAGATTGTTAAAAGAATGACGTGATAACGATAGAAAAATATGTTGTTTTTATCTATTTATTATATGATAAACTGTTACATTTAATCCCCTGCACTTAACCGGCAAAAATAGGGCTTGATATAACGACATTAAAAGCTCGAAAAGGGGGGATGTTTGGATTTCTAACGTTTTAGAGACTCGCTTTGAAATTTGCTAACCCTAACTCATTAGGAATCAAATATGGATGCATCTGTGAATTCCAGGTCTAACCGCTTCATAAATTCCACAACAGACTGATAGATAACTTAGACTATTATTATATATGGGATTGTATTATAAAATATTGAACATACATATATATGTAGAAAACAAAAATTAAGCTGAGATTTTGAATCACTTTTATTGCTATGGACATTACCCATATACTTATATAAAGGCTTATGTATCTACTTCATTGGCAGAGGTATAAAAGCAATTTTTCAGTGATAATTATCAATTTTTTAAATCGGATTAAATATGCGAAAATAGTTGTAAAACAGGGCAATAAAAATAATAAATGTTGTAACAAATAGAACGACAGAACGGCTATGGCCGAGACGCCGCTATATCTAGGAGCTGTAGCATCGTATTTATTTTGTCTTTTTAAAGATTATTTTATCTATTGATTATTTGTACCTAATTGCTTGCTTTGTGATTCAGTAGGTTTTAAATACAATATTTTTTGAGGTAGACAATGTTAGTGTTTTTTCCATAAAATACTCTGTGTCATAATCCTACAATTTCTTATAAGTACTTCTCTTTAAACACAAATAAAAAATATAATCATATCAAGTGATCTCGGGTTTCTCCATGTATACTTGGAAAGCAAGATCTAAGTGCAGCCTTAAATTTCTTTTCTGCAACAATAAGCCTTATTCATGTGCTTATGAAAAGGCTTTTATATTAACTTCAACAGGAATAATACGTACATTCTGCCAATTATTTCCCGCTAAAGCAATATCAGAGTTTTCCTTGGAAAACAGCTGTTATCGCTAACATATGTTCGTGACACTCTTTCTCTGAAACTCAATCGAGAAAGACTTCTAGTTGGCAGTTGATGAAAACACACAATAGAAATTTAATATTAGTAATATATACTTACGTATATAATGTTATCTATAAGAATTTAAACAATGTTTAATGTTTACATCTTGTTTATTGTGAATACCGTTACTTAAAGTATTGTGTAATTCATCCTTAAATAAATAACAAAAACACAAATAAATCTATACTTTATTTAAAACTTTTTTATATCACATTGCATAAGCTATGTAATTCAAAAGAATGTTTAATGTTTATATCTTGTTTATTGTGAGTTCCCTTTCTTAACGTAATGTGTAGTTTATCCTTAAATAAATAACTAAAACACAAACAATTCTATACTTTATTTAAAATTATTTATGTGTCATTGCACAAGCTATGCAATTCAAAAGAATGTTTAATGTATATATCTTGTTTACTGTGAGTTCCGTTTCATAAAGTACTGTGTAGGTTTTCCATAAATAAATAAGAAAAACATAAATAATTTTAAACTTTATTTAAAAATATTTATACGTCATTGCACAATCTATGTTATTCAAAACAATGTTTAACGTTTTTAACTTGTATATTATGAGTTCCGTCTCTTAAGGTATTGTGTAGATTTCCGTTAAATAAATAATGAAAACATAAATAATTATATAAAATAACATTATATAAAATAATTTATATGGCATTGCATAAGCTATGTAATTTAAAAGAATATTTAACTTTTATATCTTGTTTATTTTGTGTTTTGTTTCTTAAAGTATTGTGTAAATATTTCTTAAAAAATAACAAAAACACAAATAATTATATACTTTATTTAAAAATATTTATATGTTATTGCATAAGCTGTGTAATTCAAAGGAATGTTTTTCGTGTTTATTGTGAGTCCCGTTTCTTAAAATATTGTATAATTTTTCCTAAAATAAATAACAAAAACACAATAATTCTAAATGTTTTTTAAAAATATATGTCATTGCATAGCTATGTAATTTAAAAGAATTTTTTGAATTTATATCTTCTTTATTGTGAGTTCCTTTTCTTAATGTATTATGTAGTTTTTTCTTAAATTTATAACAAAAACACAATAATTCTTAACTTTATTTAAAAATATTTATATGTCACTGCATAAGCTATGTAATTCAAAAGAATTTTTAACGTTTATATCTTGTTTAATTTCAGTTCTGTTTTTTAAAGTATTGTGTAAATTTTTCATAAAAAATAACAAAAACACAAACAGTTCTAAACTTTATTTAAAAATATTTATATGTCATTGCATAAGTTATGTAATTCAAAAGAATGTTTAATGTATATATCTTGTTTATTGTGAGTTCCGTTTCTTAAAGTACTGTGTAGTTTTCCCTTAAGTAAATAAGAAAAACACAAATAATTATAAACTTTATTTAAAAATATTTATATCACATTGCATAAGTTATCTAATTCAAAAGAATGTTTAACGTTTATATCTTGTTTATTGTGAGTTCCGTTTCTTAAAGTATTGTGTAGTTTTTTATTAAATAAATAACAAAAACACAAATAATTCTAAACTATATTTAAAATTATTTTTATGTCATTGCATAAGCTATGTAATTCAAAATAATGTTTAATGTTTATATCTGGTTTATTGATAGTTTCGCTTCTTAAAGTATTGTGTAGTTTTTTCTTAAAGAAATAACAAAAACACAAATAATTTTATACTTAATTTAAAAATATTTATAAGTATTGTGTAGTTTTTCCTTAAATAAATAACAAAAAAATAATTCTAAACTATATTTAAAATATTTATATGTCATTGGATAAGCTATGTAATTCAAAAGAATGTTTAACGTTTATATCTTGTTTATTGTGATTTCCATTTATTAAAGTATTGTATAGTTTTTTCTTAAATAAAAACCAAAAATACAAATAATTCTAAACTTAATTTAAAAATATTTTTATGTCATTGCATAAGCTATGTAATTCAAAAGAATGTTTAATGTTTATATCTTATGTATTGTGAGTTCCGTTCCTTAAAGAATTGTGCAATTTTCACTTAAATAACAAAACCACAAATAATTCTAAACTTTATTTAAAAATATTTATAGGTCATTGCATAAGCTATGTTATTCTAAAGAAGGTTTAACGTTTATATCTTGTTTAATTTAAGTTCCGTCACTTAAAGTATTGTGTAGTTTATTCTTAAACAAATAACAAAAACATAAATAATACAAAACTTTATTTAAAAATGTTTATATGTTATTGCATAAGCTATGTAATTGAAAACAATGTTTAATTATTATATCTTGTTTATTGTGAGTTCCGTTTTTTAAAGTATTATGTAGTTTTTCGTTAAATAAATAACAAAAACAGGAATAATTCTAAACTTTATTTAAAAATATTTATATGTCATTTAATAAGCTATGTAATTCAAAAAAAGTTTAATGTTTATATATTGTTTGTTGTGAGTTCCGTTTTTTAAAATAATGTGTAGTTTTTAAATACATAAAAAAGAAAAATACAAATAATACTAAACTTCATATAAAAATATTTATATGTCATTGAATAAGCTATGTAATTCAAAACAATGTTTAATGTCTATATCTTTTTTATTGTGAGTTCCGTTTCTTAAAGAATTGTGCTGTTTTTAATTAAATAAAACACAAAAACACAAATAATTCTATACTTTATTTAAAAATATTTATATTTTGTTGCATAAGCTATGTAATTCAAAAGAATGGTTTAATGTTAATATTTTGTAAATTATGAGTTTCATTTCTTAAAGTATTGTGTAGTTTTTCCTAAAATAAATAACAAAATCACAATATTTCTAAACTTTACCTGAAAATATTTATATGTCATTGCATAAGCTATGTAATTCAAAAAAACATTTAACGTTTATATCTTGTTTATTGTGAGTTCCGTTTCTTAAAGTATTGTGTAGTTTTTAATTAAATATATAACAAAAGCATTAATTCTAAACTTTATTTAAAAATATTTATATGTCATTGCGTAAGCTGTGTAAAGTTGTTTAAATTCAATAGATTATTTAGTAATGGAAAATGATTTTTTCATTTCAAAAGTATTTATAGTTAAGAAATTTTTTTTTCTCGGATTCACTTTAGGAGGAGCATATATCATCCTTATTCTGCATGAATAGGAAATACTTTAAAGGGTAAATGAATATGTTAGTCTTAAATGACCTTCAGAAGGTAACCTTTCAATTGAAATTTAAAGATTAAGGTATTAAAGTAACACAAACGAATGTTGTATCTAAAAAAAGAAATACACGATAATAATATATTATTTGAAGATCTTTAATATATATCTAGTTTAACGTTAACTATTAGAGTAAATATATCTCAGAATCGACGTTTTTCCATTTATTTAATCGCACTTAACATTAAGATTAATCGTAGGTTTTGAAATTTTGTTTTTAGCATTTACTACCTAAATTACTGGGAATTACCAAGCATATATGCATTGTATAGAATATATTACGATTATATAGAATAATATGTGCTAGAAAAGAACCTCAACACATTACAACAAATTATACTGGTTTTTCGCATACACATATATGTAAATATATAAATATAATATATATATATATATATATATATATATATATATATATTTTTATATATATATATATATATATATATATATATATATATATATATATATATATATATATATATATATATATATATATATATATATATATATATATATATATATATATATATATATATATATATATATATATATATATATATATATATATATTCATATTTATATATTTACATATATGTGTGTGTGAAAAACCAGTATAATTTGCTGTATTGTGTTGAGGTTCTTTTCTAGCATATATTATTCTATACGATCTTAACATATTCTATACAATGCATATAATATATATATATATATATATATATATTTATATATATATATATATATATATATATATATATATGTATGAATGTGTGGATTCAGCTATAATTTTCTTTTTTTAATATTTAGCATGGCTACTCAAAATTAGATATTAAATCTTAATGAATACGGAGACAAAAACCAGTCTAGTATATGAATACCAAATCTATGAACTGAATCAGAAAAGAATAAAAATATTGTAAAAATGAAATTTGGAGTCATTTATCTTACACAAAATCAAACAATACCTTAAAATTTTAGGAATATTTTTTATGGAAATATACCAAATAACACTCTAGATGTTCTTGCAGATAGATTAAAAACCAAATTGCTTTGAAGTCCAAAAGAATAATTTACCGTATTAGAGGTTATCAGTTCCGAACAATTCAAATTTTTTAATTGAATATGCTAAAAATCTAGTATATATGAATGAATGCTTGAACTGATCAAGATATTTTTTTCGAGATTTATAATACACTCCTATCAGTTTCATGAACTTAATAACAATTGAATAAAAATATAGTAAAAATTAAAATTAGGAGTAATTTTTCTTACATAAAATGAAAGAAAACCTACAAATTTTATTCATTTTTTTTTAGAAATATACCAAATAATATTCTACATTTTCATGCAGATGGATTACAAACCAAATTATTTTGGAGCCAAAAAGAATAAAGTATCATATCAGAGGTTATCAGTTCCGAACAGTTCAAATTTTTTAATTGACTATGCTAAAAATCTAGCATATGTGAATGAATGTATGAACTGATGAAAATATTTTTTTCTAGATTTATAATACACTGCTATCTATTTTATGAACTGAATAACAGAAGAATAAAAATATTGTAAAAATGAAATTATGAGTAATTTATCTTACATAAAATCAAACAATACCTTCAAATTTTAGAAACATTTTTTATGGAAATATACCAAATAATATTCTAGATGCTTAGACAGATAGATTAAAAACAAAATTGTTTCGGAGTCCAAAACAATAATTTAACGTATCAGAGGTTATTAGTTCAAATTTTTTTAATTGACTAGGGTAAAAATCTAGTATATGTGACAGAATGCATGAACTAATCAAGACATTTTTTTCGAGATTTATAATAGTCCCATCAATTTCATCAAATGAATAAAACAAGAATAAAATATTGTAAAAATGACATTAAGAGTAATTTATCTTACACAAAATCAAACAATACCTTCAAATTTTAATCATATTTTTTAAGGAAATATATCAAATAACATTCAACATTTTCAGGCAGATGGATTAAAAACCAAAATATTTTAGAGTCCAAAAGAATAAGTTACCGTATCAGAGGTTATTTGTTACGTAGAGTTCAAATTTTTTTAATTGACTAGAGTAAAAATATAGTATATGTTACGGAATGTATGAACTGATCAAGATATTTCTTTCGATATTTATAATAAACTCCTATTACTTTCATGAACTTAATAACACAAGAATAAAAATATTGTAAAAAGGAAATTAGGAGTAATTTATCTTACATAAAATCAAACAATACCGTCAAATTTTAGGAATATTTTTTATGGAAATATACCAAATAACATTCTACATGTTCAGGCAGATGGATTAAAAACCAAATTGTTTTAGAGTCCAAAAGAATAATTTACCGTATTAGAGGTTATCAGTTCCGAACAATTCAAATTTTTTAATTGAATATGCTAAAAATCTAGTATATATGAATGAATGCTTGAACTGATCAAGATATTTTTTTCGAGATTTATAATACACTCCTATCAGTTTCATGAACTTAATAACAATTGAATAAAAATATAGTAAAAATTAAAATTAGGAGTAATTTTTCTTACATAAAATGAAAGAAAACCTACAAATTTTTTTCATATTTTTTTTTAGAAATATACCAAAAAATATTCTACATTTTCATGCAGATGGATTACAAACCAAATTATTTTGGAGCCAAAAACAATAAGTTATGATATCAGAGGTTATCAGTTCCGAACAGTTCAAATTTTTTAATTGACTATGCTAAAAATCTAGCATATGTGAATGAATGTATGAACTGATGAAGATATTTTTCTAGACTTATAATACACTGCTATCTATTTTATGAACTGAATAACAGAAGAATAAAAATATTGTAAAAATGAAATTATGAGTAATTTATCTTACATAAAATCAAACAATACCTTCAAATTTTAGAAACAAAAACAGGGACCATGAAGAAGACACTGAATAATGGCCTGCCCACTACAGAAGAATCATTTGAATTTGACTAAATCTCAATCAGGAACCTAGCTAAAAAGCCCAGAAGCCATTTCTGAACGCGATGGTAGTTTTCGGCTTAAAGCCATGCATTCTCGATCCTCTGGCTATTTGCCAAACGATGGGTGATTGGTTAGGGTGCAGGCATTTGGTACCGTCGTTCGTGTGTTCGAATTCCACAGTGGCATGGATGTTCGTAGCTTTTCGGAATCAGCTTTAAGCTGTAGGTCCCGGTCCATTAGCCCTTGTGTTGCAAAAAGTAGACCATAGTACTCCAAATCAAACCAAACAAAACCAAACATCTGGCTACAATCTTGCCATCTTTGTCTACTGAGCTTCCACAGTTCATCTGAGGTAAACTTTAAATAGCCAAAGACACGCGAAGCATCTTACA
>CM063504.1:155598627-155603627 GCA_032207245.1 Pardosa pseudoannulata | reverse complement strand
AAATTTTACGAACATCGGTATCAGAACAAGCAGCATCATAAGAGACGGTTTTGTACGAAATAGTTGTTTAACTTAACTTTCTATGGACAGACACAATCTTTTTAATGCCACGGTTGTTTTAAAAAAAGAAAATTATACCTAACCAGAATAAAAAAGATTGCTTCTATTAACAAATAGTATCATGCATACAGAATATTTAAAGGAACATCTCAGTTGATGTTGTCATCCCTGTAAGTTTTATTGATAAAAAAAGAACAATCTGCATCACAATAAAATAAAATTTCAGATAGTATTAATTTAGAAATATTTATCCTACCTTCTCATCTCTGAATGAAAGCAGGAAATACAGCTTAAAGCTAATTCCGAACAATTAGGTTTGGTTTGGTTTGGAGCGCTGCGGTCAACTCTTTTGCAACACAAGGTCTATTGAGACCGAGACCTACAACTTAAAGCCGATTACGAACAGCTCCGAACATCTATGCCCCAGTGGGATTCGAATCCACGAACTCCGGGACAAAAGGCCTGCACCTTAACCAATCGCCATTGTTCCCGACAATAAGAATAGTCTTTCCAGTAGTGTATTTCCAACCCATGAATATTGTTACTGAGTAACAAACACTTTTCATTCGTCTCTCACTCAACCCACAGCATATTTGCATTTGTAATAAGTTTTATATAGAAAAGGGTAATTAAAAAATGCTCATTTAACATTTGTAATAAGTTTTCGTTTTTATATAGAAAAGGGTAATTAAAAATGCTCATTTAAAATTTGTAATAAGTTTTCGTTTTTATATAGAAAAAGTGTAATTAAAAAATGCTCATTTAACATTTATAATATGTTTTCGTTTTTATATAGAAAAGGGTAATTAAAAAATGCTCATTTAACATTTGTAATTAGTTTTCGTTTTTATAATGAAAAGGGTAATTAAAAAATTCTCATTTAACATTTGAAATAAGTTTTCGTTTTTATATCGAAAAGGGTAATTAAAAAATTGCTCATTTAAAATTTGTAATAAGTTTTCGTTTTAATATAGATAAAGGGCAATTTAAAAAATGCTCATTTATATTTTAAATTTGATTTTAAGTAGCATCAAAATATACAATGCATTAGTATAACTTTTATGTATTAAAAATTTATATTCACAAAACTATATAGACCTAATTATATAACATATATTTATATATATATATATATATATATAATATATAAATATTATGTATATATATATATAATAATATATATATATATATATATATATATATAATATATATATCTATATATATATATATAATTATACAATATATATATATATATATATACCAATAATATAATATATGTAATATTATGTAATATAATATATAATGATATAATTAAAATATAAAATGGAATGCATTGGTTTAGACTGATAATTATTTATAGACGGGATGTATAGACGGGCAATTAAAAAATTCTCATTTATTTTTTAAATTGGTGTAAGTAGCATCAAAATATACAATGAATTAGTATAACTTTTAATATATTATAAATTTTATTCACAAAACTATATGACCTAATTATGTAATATATATTTATATAATATATATATATATATATATATATATATATATATTATATATATATATATATATATATATATATAATATATATATATATATAATATATATATATATATATATATATATAATATAGATATATATATATATATAAATATATATATATATATATATATATAATTTATATATGTATGTAATATTATATATATAATTATGTAATATAGTATATAATGATATAATTAAGATATAAATGGAATGCGTCGGTATAGAGTGATAATTATACTTTAAGGAAATGTATTACTAAAAGCATTTAAGTCAAACTAAAAATAGTAATATAGTATTAATGAGAATAATATTTCTGCTATAATTGGAATCTCTGAATTTCAGACTGCCCGATATTGAATGCTTTGCTGTTACCAAATCAGCGAATAAGGGGAGAGAATCTTGTTATAAATATGTGAATTTATCTTAAAATACCCAATATTGCATGCATATTAAGTTTCGAGGAATAATCTGGGAAACGAACACTCCCAATAAATAGCTCACTGGCACCGCACGCAAAGATTGCAACATCTGATAGTGATGCAGCAAGCTTGGCTGTGACAGTAACACGGTAACAGTGGAAAATGGTTATTGACATGTAAACAAGCATAATTATTCATTTATTGAAAGAGGCATTGTAATTTCGAAGCGGTGAGGCTTGATTAATAATAGATAATGGAACGAGACCATTCTGTGTAACACGTGTGATGACAGTGAGTGTTATATCTTCATGAATGCTTTTGCGAAATGTCCTTTGCCGTAAATCACTTTTATTGTGAGATTTATATTCTAAAATATGCATTAAATTGACCCATGCTGTTGCACGAGTTAACTATTTAATTATATAATTATGTGAGACAAAAATTCATATTTTATTTTAAAAACGCTGCTTAAAATATACAAGTAATATTCAACTTATTATGTTCAATAAACCTGTTAGGTTATAATTAAATAATACCGTTGATAGTTAATATATTATGTATATATATATATATATATATATATATATATATATATATATATATATATATATATATATATATATATATATATATATATATATATATATATATATATATATATATATATATATTTATATATATATGTATTATATATATAAATATATATATATATATTATATATATATATATATATAAATAAATTATATATATATATATATTTTTTATAATATATATTAAATATATAATTTTAATATTATATTTATATATATATAATGTATATATATATAAATATACATATTATATATATAATATATAATATATATATATATTATATATTTTATGTTATATATATATGTAGAAAAATGTATATATTTTTTATTTATATATATTTTTATTTATTTTTTAAATATTGTATGATAAATTTTTTCTATATATATTTTATATATATATATATATTAAAAAAAAAATAAAAAAAAAAAATTTTTATTAAAATTTTTTATATATATAATTCTTTTTTTATTATAAATAAATATATATATCTAAATATATATAAAATTTTTTATATATATATCTTTTTTAAATATTTTTAATAAATATAAATATAAACATATTCCTTATAAATTTTAATAACAATATTTATATATAAATATATTTTTATTTTATATTATAAAATTATAAACAGCACTAATTTGTTGAATTTTATTTAAATGTATATTGGAAATTATAAAAAATATATTATTTTTAACTCTTTAATATATATTTACTATAGAACAATATAATTTCTATTCATAATATTAGACTGCGTGGTTGTTATATAATGCGGTTAATATTATTTTTTATGAGACTTTGAAAATTACTTACAAATTATTGAAAAAATTTATCATTGATATTTTTTTCTTATCCTATAATATTGTATCAAAGTATAAAAAAAAAAAACTGTAAATTTTTAAAAGAAATATCTTCTTTCTATTCATTTTATTATAAGGATAAATTACTTGCAAAAATAGTTTATATATATTATTTATAGTAAAGATATATATTAAAGAATATAATAAATGTAAGATTATAATATTAAAATTTTTTTAAACAAAAAAATTGCAAATCATTACTTTTTTTATTTGATATATATTAATACATAAACGAAACTGTGAGATGTTAAGAATTAGTGGAATGTATAATATAAATATATAAACTAAAATAAAGACTTTGTGATTGAGAAATACCAAAGGAAAGGGATTTTGCTAAGTTTATTGTAGATTAAATTTGATATTACAAAGCAAATATATTTACTATATAATAGAGAATGACTACTAACATTTAAGATTTTAAACAATACAATAGATAAGAATAATATGAACGAGGTATACAAAATACATAAACACAAACAAATAGAATTAAATGTATATGATTTGGATCAGCGTTGGGAAAATGAAAACCCAATAAGATTCATGATTAAAGGAATTAAGAATTTACTTACTACAATACTTTGAATATTTTTCACTCCAAACGTCGTCCAAACCATCCACTTTAAAGAAACCAAGAAAAACAGAATATATAGCCGATTTAACCCCCTCGCTCTCAGCGAACACTATTGTATTATTATTTTTTTAGATGGTGCTACGCTCAACGGTAACAAAATATACACAGTTTACAAAACTATTAAGCAATTGATGTCGCACGCTGTTACGGTACAAACAAAACTATGTAACTTTTGCCGTTGGTTTTTTTTTTTTAGAGCTGTAAAAGCATTTAGTTTTAATATTAGCTTACTATCCCGAGTTATCTCGGGAAATATGAAAAAGTTAAATATTTGTCTTTACACAAATTGATATCTGACATTTGTCAATGGTACTGGACTCTTTTCTTACCTCTGAATCTGTTTTCAATGCACAGATTAAAGAAAAATCTCGTTGGATTTGATTTTTTTTCCAGTAGCAGAATAACATCTGGAAAATGCCTGAGGTTAACCTGAGTGGTGGACACTAATGCTCTTCCTATGCTCAAACTCGTCTAGATCATTGCAACTATCCTTCTTTATACATTACTAATCTACAAGACAAAGTATACCAAAAAATAGGGAAAAGAGGTGACTAGTTCCTCCAAAAGAACTGGTAAACCAACAAAACTGCCAATCAAAGCTGAATATTCCCTTTCATTTCCTCCAGGTCCAGTAAAACCATGATAAAACAAATTGTACTGACAAATTCTGCTTCTTCCGATTTTTCTCGGTATAATAATTAACTGCAGCGTTAAAGAATACCAGATAACTCGGGATAATCAGGAAAGCGGTTAAAGTGTTCAGATGATAAAACTCCTTCTCAATTTCTTTTCAGATATTTTTTTCACAATATGAATTATTTGAAATTTGTTTAGCAAATATGTGGTTGCATAAGGTTTTGGCTTGTTTTATATGCAGTATTAAGGAAAACGTACATTTTATTT
>CM063504.1:155568627-155588627 GCA_032207245.1 Pardosa pseudoannulata | reverse complement strand
AGATTTTTACAAAATACATACGAGTTCAGAATTCTTTGAAAACATCTTACATTATAAGCGTTGTTTTCAACAGTAAATGGATAAACCGAGTCAGACTTGAAATAGCTAAACTAATTTATTTGTTCTAAATTTTATGAATAAAATGATATTGGCCTTTACTGTTTAAGAGAATTGGTGGCTTTACTTTAACTATGTTTTTTTTATGTTTTTACATGACGTTTCTTTTACTTCTGGACAGATCTAGTATATTCCATTTTTTACAAGCAACTCAAAAAAATCTATATTTTTAAATACCGCCTCGGCAATTGCTTAGTTACGGGTATGACACATTATAAGACTGTTATCCCTTGTTGTATAAATTATTTAATATTTCCAACGTATATTTTTAATGAAGCAAGTGCATCATCCAAGGAAGCATTTTGCAAAAATTAAAGATTTTCTTATTTTACACGTTTAAAAAATTATAAATATGTTGTTGTTTGCATGAAATATATTTTACCATGTACGATATATAGGTTAACAACATGTTTTCAGCTAATAGGTACTATTTAAGAATCATTAAGTATTTTTATGTTAAAAAGGGTTAATTGTTTCATACTATGTATTATTTTTAAATTCTGAAATACAAATATAATTATTCGATTTTTTTCAAAAAACATGATATTCGTATGATAAAATGTTACAGGTGTGAGTTAGTTTAAAATACTTTAAAATATCTCGCATTAAAATTACGGATTTCAGCAATACATGAATAAATTAAATCATACATGTTTGCAAGATTTGAATTAATTTATTTTCCTAAGTTTTATCAATAAAATTAAACTTGGCTTCTGTTGTCTATGAGAATTTTTAGGCTGTACTATAAGAATGGTTTTCATGGTTTCACATGTTTCTTGTTCTTATGACCGGATATAGTATATTCCAATTTTCCCACTCAATGTTACTTCTGACCTTCCTCTGAAAATTTCAAAATACTAAGAAAAAAGTCATATATATTTATTTTTAATCTGGCACTTGCAAAAGTAGATCATTGTACGAAATTAGAAGAAGCAATTGCAAATCCCTGATTCTTATACTGTATTCTTGAGATATTGGGATTTGTATTCCCGTTCTACTTTAACTATCGTTAATGCTCTACTATATCTCCTATTATAACGATTAAATGTAAAGGTCTACTTCATTGATTTGATTTGTTTTACTGATTTTATCTACTAGAATTCTTAATTTTCTGTTTTCATTTCTTCAACATTTTTCTTTCAGCATACCACTTCCATTTTTCACTCAATAACTTCCTTCTATTTCTAGTTTATACATTCTCTTCTTTTCTGTTTTTCTTTTCTGTCACATCTGTCTTTTTAAAGATGATCATGCACTTTGGTTGAATCACTTTGGTTTTTTTCTATATTTCGCTACTGTAATTTTAGACATAACCTGAATAACAAAATTTATACATTTAATAAGACTTAGAAATCAAAATAAATAATTTAAATCTTTCCAAAATTTAAACTTGCATAACAGAACCCTGCTTTCAATAGAACTTGAAAATAAAATAATTAATTGCTGAGAACAAAATAAAGAGTTTTGTGTGTGTTCCAAATAATGATAAAAACAATGAAAATTTCAACAGATTTTCTTGAAAAAGTTTATAAATAAAAATTTCATAGTATATTGTATTCATGTTTATCATTAAATATTTTTATGTCAAAATGGACCACTTTGAAAGGAAACTGCTCATATTAAGAATGGAAATCTCTTATAATATGAAGAATATTGTTCAGGTTACTAACAAGAATATATAAAAATGATGTATTTCTAATTTCTACACAAACATTCATATCCATGACAGTATACCCTCTATATTTATGAATATATTTTTGGTTTATCATGTTAAATAAAAACATTTTTATGAAATTTAAGTAGTGGTGTAGCTTCTGACAGCTAATGATATTGCATGAACATATTCAGCAAGATTGGAGGAAGCTTTGTAGTCCTCAAACGTGATATTACATAAGATATAATCTTATTCTCAGAACTTAGTATGTCCATGATGTTATAAGGTTTACAATTCGAACTAAGTACTTAGTACAAGCATAGATTTTCTTATTGTCATTCTAAGTTATCTCAATGAGAAAAAATGACTGCTTGCAAAATAATGAATGTTTTAAACAAGTCTTATATTCATATCTTTGATAGTACAACCTTCAATTTATGAAAATATGTGTTGTTTATCATGTTAAATAAAAAAATTATTCAGCAATTTAAGTAGTGGTTAAACAATTATTACATGGTTTCAATTTTTATTAACAGCAAAGAATAGATGATAGATATTTTTTGTCTTTTCGAACAAATTTCCATTTTCAGCGATTTTTTCAACCAAGTTTAGTTTTTACAAGTGTGAACATCCCAATGAAATGTGATATTAGAAACTGACAACTAATTAATTCTTTCCTATTTATTTTATCTTTCACAAATTGTTTAGTTTTTACAAGTGTGAACATACCAACGAAAAATGATAGCAAAAATTGACAACTAATTTATTTGTTCCTATTTATATAATCTTTCATAAAATGCTAAGATTGTACAAGTGTGAACATCCCAACAAAAAGTGATAGCAAAATTTGACAACTAATAAATTTGTAAGTTTTTATATAATTTTTCATAAAATGTTAAGATTTACAAGTGTGCACATCCCAACGAAAAATGATAGCAAAAATTGATAACTAATTAATTTGTTCCTATTTATATAATCTTTCATAAAATGTTAAGATTTACAAGTGTGAACATCCCAACGAAAAGTGATAGCAAATATTGACAACTAATTAATTTGTTCCTATTTATATAATCTTTTATAAAATGTTAAATCTTTAAAAGTTTGAACTTCCCAACGAAAAGTGATAGTATAAATTGATAACTAATTAATTTGTTCCAATTTATTTTTATATTTCTTAAAAAAGATGGATTATTTTACTTCATGTTAACCTTCCGCAGAAACTTAAATGTTATCCACGAAACTTTAAGTTACTTTTTATCTACGACGTTCCTTTACCCTTCTACCGAGTGCTGACACAGACCCCTGGGGGTCTATAGCATGTAATCTGTAACCATTGATTTAATTATTTCAAATTAAAGTTATAATATGTCTCCATTTTTCACTAATTTAATGTGTTTATCTGTCTGGCTATCTACAAATGTTAAAAAACAAAACTGCCTATAAGAAGATTCAATTCAGAAATCAGCTAGTTTTGAAAAAAAATATAACTTAATGTTATCGCCATTCTAGGATATAAATCTAAACCTGCAGAATCTTTTCATTCCATATTCGGTAAGAAATATCTGCATAGAAAATTATTCATCAATTAGGAATTAATAAAAGATAACGAGCGAATGAAACATTTTTCTTTACCTTATTTTATTATTTTATCATTAAATGTGAATTTACGTTACATTTATCACAACGAAACTTTTTTCTTATATCCTTAAGGTATCAAAATATACAGGTTCCATGGAGAGATAAATTAACGAGGTTTTAATGCAATAAATATTTTCTTTTTCCATAATCTGGGAAGAAAAAGGTGAAAATATTTTGATCGAGCAGATTAGAAACAACTTGTGCATAGTAAATGTAGATCGAAAACGATAAAAAAGATAAAAATGAACACTTATGGGAGAGAAATATTCATTAAATTATAAACTACTAATTTATCAAATTGTTCTATTTTATTTGCATTTTAAATATTTAAATGGAAGTTAAAATAAATTAACTCACAGCAGTATAAAGCAAGTGGAAATCATTATAAAATGGAAATAAATTTCATGATTAGAGAATGTATAAGAACGTTTCTGAAGGAATGATTCTATTAAGATAAATAAATGTTTATTATATAAATATTTATTAAGTTAAATAAATATTTATTCATTTATAAATTACCTACATCTACCATGTTTTAAATAGCGCATACGTTAAAATAAGCTGAATGGGCTTATTGCATAACAGTTTTTAAAAATTATGTCACACTTAAGGCTTTATTTGTGGTAAAATATAAGTTTCATCATTTCTGAATATCTGCCTTCATAACTAAATTACTTTTTTATTCTAAAAATCAATTTCTGTATTTAGTATCCATTTTAATGTTCCAAAGTCTTGAATATTGGTACGTCTTTATTATTTATGGCTAAACATGTATTTTCCATTTAGATTATTTAATGCTATCTAATCTAGAATATACTGTAGTTTTTACTGCTCTACTGAAGCGAAAGAATTGGAGTATAATGCATTGGATTTTAGGAATTTATTACGAAAATATATCATTCTACATAGACTATAAATTGTTTTAAATAAAATTATTATAATAAACTATTCTTGATAATTAAAGATTAAAAAAACTTTATTTTAATTTTTTTCATTCTGCTTAGTACATGTAATGATGCAATCTGAAAAAAAATAGAGAAGTAAATATTAATTTTGTGTATGCCTAAATGAATTATGACATGTATTTAAGTTGTTTTCACGGAAATAACAATTTTGTAACATAGAGCATATTGTTTTAGTACCAATTAGGGTAACATACAGTACATTACAGTACTACATGCTTATTACGTGCAGTACTATAATCTCAAAATATATCGAATAAATCACATATGACATAATTTTACTTTGCGTTCACGGAAATAGCAATTTTGTAACACACAGTACAGTTCTACAGTACCGAACAGTACTACATGCAGTACAGTACCGCATGCGTATTACATATAGTACTTTAATCCTAGAAAATATAGAAAGAAATATACATTTTGTCCATGACTAAATCAAATATGACATGTTTTTCTGTTGCGTTCACGGAAATAGCAATTTTGTAGCATACATACAGTACTACAATACCAAAATGTACTACATGCTTTAGAGTACAGTAATGTATGCTTAGTATATTCAAAACTGCAATCTCATAAAATACCGAAAGAAATATATACATTTTGTCCATTTGTAAAACAAATATGATAAGTTTTTACTTTATGTTTACTAAAACTTCAATTTGATAACATTAAATATGAATTTCGGTCATCAGCAAACATATTTTGACTAATGACTATTTAAAATTTATGCTATGTAAGTATGTATAAACGTATATAGAGTAACTCAAATATGAATACCCGTAGATAGATAATATTTTATATTTAGAATAACGTCTAGTCATGCACCTTTAGCCCCTGTCTGGCATAATTCAGAAATGATTAACCTTAAACGGATGGAATTTTGTATTTAGAATACTTTTAACTTCTAGTTGTACACATTCGTTTTGAATTACAATCCATATTCTATATAATTTTCAGCAATAAGTTAACGCACTACGCTATAAATCTGTAAGTGATGAAAGTTTACAGATATCGACGTATTTACCTGCAGTGAAGTCCATATTTTTAAGCAGTTTTACAGTTTTTTTTAAGTGGGTATACACACACATACACATACACACCCAGACACACACCCACACACACACACACACACACACACACACACACACACACACATATATATATATATATATATATATATATATATATATAAATATATATATATATATATATATATATATATATATATATATATATATATACATTATAAATATACATACATATATATATATATATAAATATATATATATATCTTATATAATATATATAATATATATATATATACATTACATATATATATATATATGTATATATACATATACATACATATATATATAATATATATTAAATATATATATATGTATATATATATAAAAAAATATATATGTATATATATGTATATATATATATATATATATATATATATATATATATACATATATATATATATATAATATATATATATATTATAAAATATATAATATATATAATATATATATATTATATAAATAATTATATATATATATATATATAATATACAAGAATTTTTTATATATAATATACATATTATATAAATATATATATAAATTATATATATATACAAATATATAAATATATATATATATATATATAAAAATATATATATATATATATATATATATATATATATATATATATATATATATATATATATATATATATATATATATATATATATATATATATATATATATATATATATATATATATAATATATATATATATATAAATATAAGAATATATATATATACATATAATGAATTTTTCGTATTCATTTTTGAATTGTTTTTAATACTAGTAGTATTTTAACACATTGTGTGCTGGTACATTTCTCAGCGGAATTGTACCGTAAAAGCACTTTTTGCTCGTAAATTTAGTTATTCTGTTAAAGCTTAATAAATTGAAAATTATTTACTTTTTCTCCAACTTTTCGTATTTTTTATTGAAATATATAAACAAATATAAAAACAGAAATATATAAATAACATCTACTAATTCGTCAGCAGAGATTTCATCATAATTATCCTTGTTAAGTTCACTTATTTTCGCAAGGATAAATAAAAAGTTAATTATAAATTCAATTGATTATTAAATCAATCTTCCCTTTCTGTGGTTACGCATCGACTGATGTAAAAATTAGTTTTTATTTGTGTAAAGGTTTCAAGAATCTATGGTATAGAGAAGAGCATTCGGTTTCGTTTTCCTGTATATACCGTTATTTTTTTACCTACAAACCATGTTGTTACACTAACCCGCACTAGTACATGACCCACACTAAAGAATCAATCATCAGAAAAGTACTAGTTATTGTCAAGCTCTCAAGTATCAATCTTTAGAAAAAGTATTAGCACGTGTCATGCATACAATGTGTTATGTTTCTTGGATTTTATTTAACACTAAACATACCATATAACGGGTCAAATGACCCATAAGGTTTATGTAAAAAATGCGATGGGAAATGAATTTAAAATTCTTATTCTTTGTGTTTGCAATACAAAAATTGACAATATACAATTTTGTTTAATTATAATAATATTTGTATATTTCCTTGCATTTTCATACATATTTATAATCAAAAAATAAAGTCGATCATTGAGGAATGGTAGAAATTGCTGTATAAGTGTTGGTATGTTTAGTGTTAAAATCTAACTGTATAATTTTTGCCTGGAACAGTAGACTATACTGAACCTCAACCTGCTATATGTAGATATGAACTTAAAAGAAATCTTTTCAGAAAACAAAGATCTATGTAATAAACAAGCCCAACAAGATATTAGTAATAGTAATAGTTAAAATATTGACATATTTCAAACACTCGGATATCTACTAAACTACTTTTACTTGTATTTGCTTCATAAAAAATAAATTTTACTGCATTGTTACTTCATACTGGGAAATAATACGTTTCTGTAACAAAAATATTTTTATTTAGAGACCAGTATGAGATATTTTAATGTAAATTATAATATATGGTCTGTAATACTTAATATAAGTGTTCAAAAGAATGAGACACCTATGATCTATTAATTTTTAAAAGTTAATCTCAGCTCATTAAAAAGCTCATTTCCCTTCGATAGTCAGATTTGATCAAAATAATTAAAATAATACATGAGCAAAAATGATTGTATCAAAAACATATTTTATTTAAATATTCTAATAAATGAAAGATACAGTTATAGAAGTTTAAGATTAAGTCATGGGCTTCTACAATATCAGATTTTTCACAATAATAGTATTTATGACATTTAATGCATTATAACCAGCCTTTACAACAGTAATAATATTATAATAGATAACGATATTTCAGATGTTAATACCTAATTACTCCTAAATATTATTAATATTCCATACAGCATCATAGTTTCTATCCACAAGAAACATATTTACTATTAATAGCCGCACTTGAAATATTTCATTTTAATACATGATTTATGAGACTTTGACAGCCTTTTTATAGCTATTTTTAAAATGCAACACAAATTTTAATAGTCTATAAATCTTGGAATATTATCTTAGCTGTTTATTGTGAAATATATTTTCAGATGCCTGCAGCATTTGAAAAATTGCCTTTCTGTATTTTCAGCTAGGTTATATTTTAATCCATACATCAGATATTAATTAAATTATAAGCAGATAAGTTATAAGTATTTATGGCATTTAATGTATTATAACCAGCCATTACAACAGTATAAATATTACAATAGATAATGATAGTTCAGATGTTAACATCTAATGACTACTAAATATTTATAATATTCTATATGGCCACATATTTTCTTTCCACAAAAACCGTATTTACTATTAATAGCCACACTTGAAATATATCACTTTAATATATGATTTATGAGATTTTGACAGATTTTTTATAACTATTTTTAAGATGCAACACAAATTTTAATAGTCTATAAATCTTGGAATTTTTTTCTTAGCTGTTTAATGCGAAATATATTTTTAGATGTCTGAAGCATTTGAAAGATGGCCTTGCTATATTTTAAGCCATACATCAGATATTAATTAAATTATAAGCATATAAATTATAAGTATTTATGGCATTTAATGCATTATAACCAGCCATTACAACAGTATAAATATTACAATAGATAATGATAGTTCAGATGTTAACATCTAATGACTACTAAATATTAATAATATTCTATATGGCCACATATTTTCTTTCCACAAAAACCGTATTTACTATTAATAGCCACACTTGAAATATATCACTTTAATATATAATTTATGAGATTTTGACAGATTTTTTATAACTATTTTTAAGATGCAACACAAATTTTAATAGTCTATAAATCTTGGAATTTTTTTTCTTAGCTGTTTAATGCGAAATATATTTTTAGATGTCTGAAGCATTTGAAAGATGGCCTTGCTATGTTTTAAGCCATACATCAGATATTAATTAAATTATAAGCATATAAATTATAAGTATTTATGGCATTTAATGCATTATAACCAGCCATTACAACAGTATAAATATTACAATAGATAATGATAGTTCAGATGTTAACATCTAATGACTACTAAATATTAATAATATTCTATATGGCCACATATTTTCTTTCCACAAAAACCGTATTTACTATTAATAGCCACACTTGAAATATATCACTTTAATATATAATTTATGAAATTTTGTAATATATAATACAAATGAATGTGATAGATAATTTTCAAGCTATTTTTAAAAGATAACGGGAACTTTAATAGTCTATTAATTTTCGTATTTTTATCTCAGATGTTCAAGACGAAATACATTCTACTACATTTGAAAAATTACCCTAACCACATACTATATTTAAATCTGGTAATAAATATTATAAATCAGATACAAGCATAGAATTTCGGGATCCATTCATGAATATAAGTCAGACATCTGAAAGAGTGATGGATCGACTACATCAGTTTTCCAACTCTTTCTACAGTCCCTGAAATATGCATCAACATTTTTCACACTGTTCTGAAAATATGATTAGAATGGATTATATATGCCCGAACTTTTGTTCCTTCGTTGAATTGTAAAATGATGTATTCACCCTAAAATTTGTAACCAGCTCCAAATATTTCATTTTTATTGATAAGGCGGATTTTCTTTAAAACATTTAAAGACATTTTTCAAGTACTCAGTGCAAATAATCTGCTTTTAATCATCCAGTACTAAAAGACAATAGTTCTACACTTTATTTGAGGACAATGATATCTACAAATTTTGTTTGCAAGCTTAAGTTATTCATTCTCAGTATATTGAGTACACATGTACATAGTGATATATAAAATAGTATAAGCACTCAAAATAAGTAAGATTTAAAAGAGTGCATTATTATATTTAAGATAGTAATGAAATAAATTACTACTGGAAGAGAAAATTAAAGTAAATATATAGTTTAGAGATTTGAAATAAATTTAAAAAAATAGTTTTTAATCAACTGATAATATATAAAATTTTTATAACTTAGCTTTTGTTTAAGTAAAAAAAAATGTTAAATACATAACAACATTAAAAATATTCCGTATCAAAGCTTTTGTTCTAAATTTTCCCTTTATATTTTGTTTTAAAATTTAAGGATATAAAGTATTTATAGTGATTTATAAAGGAGTAAAGTCTAAACTGTTTATAAATTTTCATCCCATGGTTAAACAATATATTTCTATAAATCGATTCCCCACTATTATTACTCGATTCATTGTAACTGCCTGAATTTTTTCAATCTTTAAAATTATAAATAGATTCATTTCCCAAATCTTTCTAATCAAATCAGAATATTTAATTTTAAAAAGAATATTTTTAAACTACTTATAATATATCAAAAGTTTATAATTTACCTTTTGTTTAAGTAAAAAATGTTACATTAAAAATATCCTGTGCCGAAACATTTGTTCTAAACTTACCTTTTAAATTTTGTTAAATTTTAGAATATAAATTATTGATAGTGATTTATAAAGGAGTAAAGTATAAACTGTTTATGCAATTTCATCCCATGGTTAAACAATATCTTTCTATAAATGGATTCTCCACTACTATTACTCGATTCATTGTAACTGACTGAATTTTTCACAAAATTATAAAAAGATGCATTCCCCCAAATATTTCTAACAAAATCAGAATATTTTATATTTATTGATAAGATAGTTACTGAAAAGACTTTTATAATGATGTAAAATATTCTTATTGGATTTTCTACACATTTTTTGCCATAGGTAGGAAAATATATTTATTTGTAGAATTACACTACTAACTACTATAAATGGATTAAATCTGTTTGTTTTTTCTTTTTTTTTGTATTATAAATAGATGCATTTACCTCAATTTTATATTGAACTCAAAATTTTCCTTATTCATAAGTCAATTGTTTTCTTTTACACATTTCTTGAAAAAAGATAATACTTAACTAATATATGTAAATACATTTTTCTTACTATTTTAATAGTATCTTTTTCATTTAATTTAAGTTAAATTTGTGGTTTGAAAAAATCATTTTATATGTACATACATTTTGAGTTTTTATTATGCTAAGGGTGCAATACTTAAATTGTTAACTATAAACATGTAGCATAAAATTTAAATAATTGATGAAATAAATTTTTGTAGAAATAATAGATGAAAAATACAGATTAACTACAGTTTGGAACTAATGTAAAATTTATTAATTACCTGAATTAAAGATCAAGAGTTTATTCCTTGCATCAACATGAGATAAAGAATTGTACTTTAAAAAAACTCAACAATGTATTTATGTAATTTTGCACTTCACTAAAATGAATCCTACATGTTTTTACACTTTGTAACAATATAACTCTTTTGATCGAAACTCAATTGTTACACGGATTATAGTACTTTTCTAAGTAAATTAATACCCACTAAAATTGTCTAGGATGAATCTAGACTCTGGGAGGTATAAAATTTCACTTTTTATGCTCTCTCAATCTTATCAAATAGTATTTATTAACTACTACTATAATATATCCATCGGAGTTCGCAAATTTTCCAAAGACCGAGAAGGAAAATCGGAACACAGTGTAAACCTTGGAGTTTTGCTATTTGTACAAATTTGCTCTTACCTAAATTGCAATAATACTAATTCAATCCATGTAATATATTAAACAAAAGTAAATTTAACAAATTTTTGTCGTGTACAAATCAGATCTAACTTTAGATTTATGTAAGCTATTTGAGTACGCTTTTAATAAAGTTTGTATAAATGTTTTATTAAAAATTAATTGTAGGCTTCCTAATACAAATATTTAAAAACACTTTTTTATACTTTCAAACACTTACTTTTTTTGAAAATTAAATTATTAAATATTAATTTATAAGAAATTTAAATCATTGGAGTGTTCTGAATTAAATGGATTTAAAAATTCCTATTAAATATGTTTGATAAGAAAAAATATTTAAATCAATGTATATAAAACAATGAAAAGTACAGGAAATCCGTTGCTCCAAGGGCCATATACAGTCAAAACCGGTTAGATAACAGTTTAGAAGTGTTAATGATGTAAGCTATCAACTGTATTTTAAGGGTTTGTAGTTTTCTACATCACGGGGGGTAAACAAAACGTTCGTTAAAATACATTTACTAATCAGTAGCTTTTATTTCCTTATTTACTTTACAACAACATATAGTATGTATGTCCAAACTTCTTTCTTGGATTGCAAAGTTTCTGTATTCGATCCAAATATGTAACCAGTTCACAATAAATAGAGTTTTTTAAGAGAACATTTAAAGACACCATTTATTTTATTTTCGTGTACAATTTATCCTTTGAAACATCCTTTAAAGGAACAAAAATATGGACAGGAAAGTATCAGTTGTTCTTTTGAATATAATAGAGGGAAGCAATACTTAATGAAAATATGCATTGTAAAAATTGTGTTACATAAAAAGTAAGATTCTAATATTTAGCAAATCCTTTTACCTTAAAAGCTACAGTCTGTTTAGAAATATAAATTAAAGTATTGTTTGGGTTGGAAAATATGTATTTATAATTGACTATTTGCCTTTGAAACAGTCCTGATAAGTACACAAATAGGGAGAGAAATGTTTCAAGATATCCTTTGAGTCAAATAGGTGAAAGCAGTGTTCGTTTCAGAATATGCGTTGTAAAAAATAGTATTACATAAGAGGTATGACATTAATATTTAGCAATAATATTTAGCAATTCATTTACATAAAAGGGATATTTGTTTTTAGTGATAGTATACAAAATCTTTGTTAATATTTCCTTGGCATAAATAGAGTTATACTTAAATGTTTGTATTTTAATTATCCTTAAAAGGCACAAAAATATTTACAGAAATGTTTCAGCAATACATATTGTAAAGCAATACATATTGTAAAGCAGTACATATTGAGGATATGCATTGATATAATAAAGTATTGCAGAAAAAGTAAGATGGTAATATTTAGCAATTTCTTTACGTTAAAGAGGACATTTATTTTTAGCAATAATATATTAAAACATTGTTTGTGTTGGCATATATGCAGTTATATTTTATTCTCTCTATTTATTTAAACGAGGAAAAATATGGATAAAAATGTATCAGCAGCTATTTAAAGTTTTAAAGAGGAAAGTAATACATACTGAGAATATGCATTGTAAAAAATTATTACATAGGAAGTAAGATGTTAATATTTAGCAATTCATTTATCTTAAACGAGAGATTTATTTTTAACTATAGTATAATAAATTTTTGTTTGGATTGGGATCGATTAAAACAAATTCGATGAGTTTTATAATAAAATTTAATTTAATTTCTATGTCCACGTTTTTGACTGAAAGAATGTCTACCACCACCCATTAAGTACAGAAGTAGGATCTTTAATGTTTTTTCTTTGTATGCATCTATATTCAAAATTGTGTATAAGGCGATTTTACGCAGTAGGGCAAATTCTCAAATTATGACAATTCTGGCTTTAGTTTCAAACGGAAGGGCAGTTTATTGTTTGTCTATTGGCTGTTAAACACGTGAAAATGAATGGGAAGGGCATTATAGTAGGTCGTGACGTTGCGACAAATTGCCTTATAGTAAATACAACAAATTACTAAAATAATTGTATATGAGAGTATTTGTTTACATAACTGATTCAAGTTACATTGTAATTTTTCCACAAAAATGTAGAAACGGGGAAGAATCCACATAACGAGGTATGTCAAATTGAGAATATATATGCCAGGTTCAACTTTAATATGCCGTAGTAAAGCATACAAAAAGAAGCGCATGTAAGTATTCTCTATAATCATCATATAGTTACTAACTTAATTCAGCAATTTTTATCTTCAACATTTATTTCATTGTTTTACTTATATATTTCATGTTATCAACTTATTAGTCGTCCTTTTCGTTTATGTCCTGACAATCTAAAAACTTCAGGGTCACAACTGGAGAGAAAAAATAAATCCCTAAATTTATCGCTGTACAGTTCTTATAAAATAAACAGAACTCACATAAACTTTTGCATTCTGTTTTTAGTTGTACAGAGATACATTTCAGAACAAGAATAAATATAATTTAAGTATTTTAAAAATATTTTGAAATAGATTGATCTGATTAAATAATAAATATTTTTTAGTAAATAGTTTTTCAGATTTGTGTTATTCACCTTAGTACCAGTTTATTATTATTTTTTTTACAATATAAATTTTAGTTTGTAGATTGAAATATTTTCTATAAAATCTAAGGTGTAATGTAGTACTTTGATATTCAGAAACAATTTTGTTATTATGATACTTATTTATTCAATAGCAATAGAACAAATACAATTTTTGCTTTAATTTTATTTATATTTTTTGTATGTTTGTTAACTCTAGTCACCATAAATTTCAGTTTGCAGATTTTTTTTATATATAAAATTTAAGGTTAATTTCAGAATTTTTAATTTCAGAAATAATTTTGTTTTTATGATACTTATTTATTCTAATAGCATTAAAACAATTACAACTTTTACTTTAATTTTTACTTCTTTTTCTATGTTTGATAACTCTAGTCTTTCTTTTGCATTTATATCTTCATTATTTTATAACAAAGTAAATATATGTAATTAGATATTACATAAATTTAGAATAAAGTAAATATATTACATAAATTTAGAACAAAGTAAATATAATACATACAAATAGATATTACATAAATTTAGAACATAGTAAATATATTGCATACAAATAGATATTACATAAATTTAGGACAAAGTAAATATAATATATATTAAGTTTTAAATATGATATTTACCTGTTTTTCCTTTTCTTCATAATCCATATCAAAATGAGGTTAAATTATTTCCATTGCCTCATCTACAATCTGAATGCTTTGAAATATCCGTACTATCACGAACAATGATAGCCTAATTTCATGTTATTCTGAATTAACCATCAATTGAAAATGTTGCGTCGCATAATGAAGTGATTGATAATGACTGTCACTGTAATCAGGATATTTATTGCATAGCTGTTACGTAAAACAGCATTGACTAATAATTTCCTTTCAAGTGAAATGATTTCTCTGACTACATCAGAATTCTACGTTCGTCTATGAAGAAAGTTTACGTTATTTTAAATTCCATTTTAAAAGTGTATTATTAGTTTACGTCTTGATTAACTGAATGTAAACTGGAATAAAATATCAAATATTGCATAAAAGTGTGTATCTTTCGAATTCTATACAGATTGCCAAAACTGCAGATATATTTGTTAATAAATGTTTGCTTATTCGATAAAAAACAGTAGATTAGGTTATAAAGGGATGCATTTATTAAAGATTTGTGTAACACTGATAAATACGCGGCTATGTACAACGGCATGGATTGTAAGTGATTTTCTAATCGTCATCCAAAATTAGCTAAATATTAAAACAAATATCCTTAAATATGGTTTAATGGGGAAAAGCTAAAGAACACATGTAATAGTCGTTAACAATGACCTTACATTTTCATTTAATTGTTTGGTTGTGCTACAGTCTACTATTTTGCAACACGAGGGCTAATGAAACCGGGACCTACTGCTTAAAGCCGATTCCGAAAGGCTACGAGCAGCCATGTCACAGTGGGATTCGAATCCATGAACTCCGGTAACAAAGGTCAGCACCCTAACCATTCGGCGATCGTTCGGTCTTTCATTTTATTGACGTTAAAGCTTCGAGAATAGAGCAGTCCTGCTACACACACATGCACTACATTTGCCGATGATGACCTGTGACTTGCGAATTTAAACATTTTGTTGAAAATCTAGAAAATTAGAAGAAGAATTATCCTGAAACATCACGCGTCTAAACAAGATGGTAGACGCCATATATTTCAGGTAAGAATTTTTCCCGAAACCCCCAAAGGGGACTGTCAACAAATTGAAGAAAATCGAATATGCTTTGGATAACCCTGTAAAAAGTAATGTATGATATGCTTTAAAACTTTAGCACATGATTAGGATGCTTCTTTTACTAATCTGTATTCATTGTTATGAGGATAGCACGTATACTCGTGGAGAAATTAAGGATTTTATAAAAACAATCCCAAATTTCTCCAAGTGTTTTGCTTATAATTTGCAGCATTTTCATTTTCAAATAATGTAATTTTAAGGACGCATGTCAAACGACATTGTACACAATACCCTGCAATTGGATTTAAAAAATAAGAAATATTAGATGAAATGTGAGCATATTTACCAAATGAGGCTTCACTGCACATGCGCGATTTCAATCAAAATATAATGTGAATAATATATTAGGTAAGAGTATAGAGCAACTTTTTCGAAAGACCCCAAAACACATCTTGAAAATTCTGAAAGTGATCGTCTATAGAATAAGCTCGAGATTCGTTGTTCCTGAAAGGAAACAAAAAGATGAGGGGTTGTATCCAAATATAGCATTTTGTATAAATACAAAATATACATACAGCATTGCAAACAGCAGTATCAATGTCTCTTTTGCAGCCAAACATATATTCACTTTTATGATAGCCTCAACATTAAATTACCATGCAGTGAAAGAAATATTACATATTTACCCATTTACTCACCACTGAATTTTTTAATAACATATGAAATTTCGGAAGCATTCCCTCATATTTTTGCTTCCTTTCGGGAACAACGAATTTCCAGCTTTGTCGATCGACGATGACTTTCAGAATTTTCAACGTGTGTGTTTGGAACTTTCACAAAAGTTGCTCTATACATTCTATACATTTAGGTAATATATTATGCACATTATAGTTTGATTACAACCGCAAATGCAAAGTAAAACATTATTTACTAAACCTGCTCTTATTTCATCCAATATTTATTATTTTTTATCTTCCATTGCCGAACGGTGGCCGAATGGTAGAGCGCTGCTCTTCGGAACAGGTGTTCGCGGGTTCGAATCCTGCTGCTGTCATGGGTGTTTGTAGCCGTTCGGAACTGGCCTTAAACTATAGGTCCCGGTCTCATTAGCCCTCGTGTGCAAAACAGTAGACCGTAGCGCTTAAAACCAAACCATTTCAGGGTATTGTGTATAATATTGCATGACATGCGTCCTTAATAGCATTATTTTAACTTGAAAACTCTGCAAATTATAAGAAAAACACTTGGAGAAAAGTGGGATTGTTTTTATAAAAACTTTAATTTATCCACTTGTATACGTGCTACTTGTATCATAATAATAATCGCAGATTATTGCAAGAAATACCCTAATCATGTGTAAAGCTAGCTTTCAACACTTTTTATACATTTCTTTTTATAGGGTTCTGCAAAACATAGTTGCTTTTCTTCAATTTATTGACGGTAACCTATGATATTTCTGGAAAAAAAAATTAGCTTAAATATATGACGTGTGACATCCTGTTTACACTCCTGAGATTTTAGGATAATTCCTCGTGTATTTTTCTAGCTATTCAGCAAAATGTCTAAAACCGCAAGTGACCTGTCATTATTGGCAATATAATGTATACCGATTTGTAACAACAAAGTGATATACTATTTTTTCTTTTCTCTATGGGTTTTTTTAACAAGCTTAATTTTAAATGTATCTTGAAACAGTAATCAGGCGAAGCTATCCTTTTAAAGCAAAACATGTTGACCATCTTTTCTTTTTTCCTTAGCTTTGGCGATTTCGAATACACCAAAATAAACTGGTGCTTTCTTCAGCCCTCCTTGTACAATCCTTTATATAACTAGTTTCACATATAAAAATCACTTCAGAAGATTTTTAAAGACCTTTTATTATTAAATTATATTACTTTTTTATTAAATTAATATAAAATTCACTTAATGTTAAAACAGATTCGACAATTTGTGTTCTAATATCTTTTATACCAAGATCAAGTATTTACTTATGTAAAAACTTGGATTTTAATTAAATTTTACACATTCATTTACTTCTAATTGGATTACAAATGTAGTGATTGTAGAATTAATTGATAACGCAATAAATATGACACCAATAAATTTTCAAAAACAACTCCAGATACAAAAATATTAATTTGTAACTTTTAATTTAAATTTAAATTTATTAATTTGAAATAATTCCATACTTAGGAAATATATATTCAAATATGTAATAATTATAGGAAATAATTCACTGTAAATTATCAATATTTTACGATTAGAGGTAAAATAATGGTTTTGAGAAATACACAACCATTAAAGTAAACAATCCAGAAGTTACTCATGTAATAAACTGTATAATTTAATTTAATATTCTAGTACTGCTGGAAAATTTCATTTATTTTTATTCAATATGCTGAGAATAATTTGAATAAATTCTTCTAAATTTATTTTAAACCTTTAAAACAGCTAGAATTCTCTATTAGCTAAACTGAACAAGCTTTACTGAAATGTTTAGGTTTCATTTAAACTAACATGGTATTGTAATATTTAATGTGATTTAACGTGATATAGTGAAATGCACATATATTGTTCTAAAATTTGGTGTATTTAAAAATTAATGAAATTCCTTGACTAATATGAATAATTCTTAAAAACGAGCAAGATAATTACAAGAAAGAAGATAATTCTATTTATTTATACTGAAGAAAATATCTGCAATATGCTGAAATTTTTAATATGCTTTCCTTACTATATATATATATATATATATATATATATATATATATATATATATATATATATATATATATATATATATATATATATATATATATATATATATATATATATATATATATATATATATATATATATATATATATATATATATATATATATATATATACATATATATACATATATATATATATATATATATATATATATATATATATATATATATATATATATATATATATATATATATATATATATATATATATATATATATATATATACATATATATATATATATATATATATATATATATATATATATATATATATATATATATATATATATATATATATATATATTTTACTTTACTTATATATATACATTATTTATACTTTTATATATTCTTTTTATATATATACGCTTTTCTTCTACTATTGCTATGTCTATATATATATATATATATATATATATATATATATATATATATTATATATATATACTATATATATACGCGCAGACAAGAATTTACAAAGAAAAAGTAATGGTTTAATTTTAAATATCAAAGTATTTTAACACAGGAGACAATTTTTGGCATAATTCAAAATGTTTAGCGTATAAAAGATTTTAAAGAAAAGAAAAAGTGGAGTTGACGAGAGAACATTTTCGCGCTATGATTTTCTACTATTTTAAAGCAGAATTAAATCAAGAAGAATGCTTTCAATGGTTGCAATTGGCATTTCATAATGAATCTCCAGATCGTCCTACTGTATTCAGATAGTTTAAAGTATTTAGCAGAGTTCGCGTTTTTTTTTAGGTTGAAGATCACGCAGGAAGGCCGTCGTCTTCAGTAATCCGAATAATGTGTCTGTCATACGAAAAATATTAATGGATGATAATCGCTGTACCTATTAAATTATACAGAAGGAACTTAACATCGGATACGCAGCCATACACAAAATTATTAATGAAGAATTACCTATGAAAAGAGTAGTTTGCTGTTGGTTTACCCATAATCTAAATGAGCATCAAAAAGAGGAGATTGTCAGAATCAGTAAAGAATTTCTTAAATAGGTAAATGATGGTGGCCGGTGCATCGTTTTTAAAAAGTAACGGGTGATGAAACTTACATACATTTTCTGACGTTCCAACACGTCAAGAAAGTAAAGTATGGGTCGTTGACGATGATCCCACGCAGACAATTGTGAAAAGACAACGCGCACTGAAGAAGTAATGTATTTCGTTTTCTTCAGAAGTGCGGGTTTGGTCAAAGCCATTGGATGGACAGTAACATCAAACTGGTATACTACTAAAGCTCTTCCACAAATTCTACAAGAAGTGAAATAAGAAGTATTAGGTTACTAATGCTTCACCATGACAATGCATCCTCACATAGAGCCGGATTAACAGTTGAGTTTCTTAAACAAAAACAAATTAAAGTGTTAGAACATCCGCCTTATTCACCTGATCTAGCAATGTGTGAGTTTTGGTTATTCTATAGTTTTGGTTATTCATG
>CM063504.1:155558627-155561127 GCA_032207245.1 Pardosa pseudoannulata | reverse complement strand
ATTGCTTTTTAAATTTTTGGCTGTAATAGGCTTATGAATATTAAAATTTTAATTATATGGCATACATTCTTAGGAGACACTTATTTGACCTCATTATGTTAAAATTTTAATTAAGTTCAAAGGTATTTAAACGTCATAAAATTGTCTATGGGATTTATGGGAATATACACTGATGTATGGCACTGTAGTCAAAAGCATTGCCATATATTACTTTGATCAAAAGCATTCTATTCAGAAAGGATTCCAGGTACCTAAATGATTTGTATACCTCATACGATTTTATTCTAAGAAACCGGAGGTATTTATTGTGAACGGTAAACCTATAGCATTTGGAATATTTATTCCTATCCATAAACATTCATAACAACGATATCTTTAGCTGCACCATACACATATTGATGTTAGTGAAATTTATATGTAAACTGAAACGTAGGGAAGATGAAAGTTCACAAGGCCAGAACAGCAGAAATACACCGTTCTAATTGGGAGAGTGTCTTACAACGCCCCAAAAGAACAGGAACGAATTTTGAATCTAACATAGAGATGAAAATGTCCACAGTCACTTGAAAAGATTTTAGTATCTCTTTTGTTCCTATACTTGTATGACAAAGTTTCCTAATAACTTCGATGATTTTGTGTACGACAATAAATGTAAGTCAAAACGTTAGTTAATGTTAAGTCAATATTTCTATCTGGCAATGTTAGAATATTATTTATAAATATTATACACCCTCCACGAATCAAAATCGTTCATTCCTCTGCATTCTTTTACATTGGGTTGAATGTCGTCTTGCATAACTTCATATATTAACTATTTGCGCAAATTTTTATTAATCCCTTTCCGGTTTTTCCCGAGCTGAACTCGGGCAGGAGAAATGTACCATCCTGGCTCATCCCGAGTGTGGCTCGGGCACTGTGAAACTTTACACTGTGCAATAAGTCTTTCCTGAATTATTTCACATGGGCTTTTTATGGTTTCGAATGATTTTGTTTACATTTCTGGCTACTAGATTATTTGCTGCTAAAAGAGAGACAGTAGAGAGAAGAGGGTATTTAGAGAAACAAGGTTCTACTGTCCAGATTGCGATGGTGGAATCTATGCAGTACAGTGTTTTCTATTGTATCATACAAGACCAAATTTTGATAATGAATTTCATAATCATTAATGTAAATGCATAGGATATAAACAAAATTTAATTCAAGATAAAGGTTAGGTATTCTAAGCTTTATATTTATAGTTACTGTGAATTGACTCCAAAGTCTAATGATTTCTGCCGTACAGAAAACCAACTATACATGTAAATTACTTATTTGTTTAAATTGATTTTTTACCATAATTTTTAGGAACTTCTATAAGCGAATGATGCTATTATGTTTAAAAAGCTATGTATGTATAGAAATAAGCATATGGGTTAAAAAATTGACATTTTTGACCCATAATCCATAAGTAAAAGGAACCTGGAATGAGTTAATTAAAATGATACAAGGAAACAGTAGTATTTTAAATAAATGTTATTTTATCCCATATCTGACTGAATTAAATTACGTGTTGTAATTAATTATTTAATTCCTATAAAAAAACTATAAATAAATTATACGATTCAAGGCTAGTTGGTGTAAGAATTCAAATTTACCTTATCAGTCTACAACACTTTTTTGTATACTATCATGGGTGTCCGTTCTTTGCAAAGATGGTTGTTATAAAAAAAAAATTTAAGCAAAGATTTTTTTAAGTCTCGTATATAACTTTGTAAAATCTTCATAATACAGTTCAAGACATTGAGAAATAAACACTTATATTTTATTTATATGCATGTTATAACTACATTGAATTATCGGAACAGATTAAACTCCGTTATACCTGTGTTAAAACTCGATAAATTGTTTTTCCACAATGTGAATATAAAACTTTTATGTTAGTAATGAAGAATGTATATGCCTACTTAACATACCTTAAAGCAGTTGCTTTGGTGCAATCTTAATCTACCAATATTCGGTTGCTTCATATATTCTCAAATTCATTTATACCTTAATCTAAAATCTATTTAAAAATATACGATCATTTATTCTTCATATCAATTTTGTTCTTAAGATTTAAAATCATAACAATCTTATTTACTTACCATATATTTTTCTCGCCGTTGACACATCTTGCAATCTAGTATCAATTAAGCAAACCACATGCATTTTGGAACTAGCGCCCTTCTCAACCTAACCTAGGAGGTAAAAATGCATTGTTTTATATCATTGCTGCAGGGAAACATTGGTCGGGTTACTTATGAAATGCGCTTTGTACTTGGTCATCAGATTTCAAATAAAAAAAGGAATTGATATACAGACCTAAAGCAAGAAAAAGATATCAAAGATGTCTGTGGAAGTATTTAAATATTAATCGAATAATAATTTAAATTTCATTTAGCATAAAAGGAGTAAAAAACAAGAAAAAATGAAAGAGAGGTGATTATGGTATATGGTATTTGGAAGAAATCTGATACATTTA
>CM063504.1:155541127-155551127 GCA_032207245.1 Pardosa pseudoannulata | reverse complement strand
TTTTTTTTTGCTCACAAACTTATTTTATCTTGATATAATTTGAGTGTTAGGGTCAATAACGTAGCCTGCAGCAGGTATTTTTAAGTCGTTTGGATCAATGCTAATTTCTGCTTTAATAAGAAAAAAAGGTGCTTTAAAAATAGAAGAAATTAGAAGAATGAAAAAACTATTACCATCCCTAGATCACATACCAGAAAGATGTTGAGCACAGTCGAATTACACATAAAAAATCAAAAAATGATCTAGAAATATCCAGACATTCATTCTTTATATTATTTATAAATTTACTTTTTTATATTCCTAAATTTATTTTTCGATTATATAATTTGGTGTTAGTCTCAATGAAGCAATCTACTGCCTACATAGCAGCACCAGGTACTGTTGTTTTTTAAATCGTTGGGATGCTTAAGTACGTCAATGTAATTCCTGACTAAATAAGTAAAATAAAAGAAAAGTAAAAGACAAAAAGTAAAATAATGAAAAGTAAAATAATGAAAATAATATTGTACCCTTAGATGCCATATCAACAAAACTAAACGTATAACGACTGTTGAGATGTCTCAAAAAGAAAAAAATGGTTTGATGGCATTTAGTACCCGAAACCTCTGTTCCTCCCAAAATCACCTTCTATCTCTCTTAGACATCGGGAGATATCTCAACACAAATCTTTTAAAAGTCTTCTCCCTCTCTTCTCTTTCACTTTTCATAGGGCTAAATAACCCCATCATTCCCGGGTAATCTACCTTAGACCTAATCTGTTAACCGTCACTTCTTGATCTTTGTTTTGATGTTGATATATAAACACCTGCAAAGTGTTGCCTGCCTCTACAACTGTCTGAGAAAATGTCAAATGGAGAGACTTCTTTAACTGGGTGGTTTACACTCTGCAGGAACACTTACGAGACAATTTCACATTAGATAACCTAGAGGGGGTGTCATGTGCCACACACATTACAAACTCGGTGAGTAACCCAATTCTTAGAGACAGTTTACATTTCTATTATTTATATTTCGACGAAAATGTGTATTAAACAATCATATGTATTAAACAATCATGTCCTGCTAAGTCATACAGAAGATCGATAATTTGTATTGCACTATTTTTAAGTAGTGTACAATTGTTTTACAAGTGCAATAATTTTTAAGCATTAATGTATCGTAAATGTATTTTAAAAATAAACTTTGTTATTTTCATGTTTATTTACAAGTCAACATCATATTGATAATTCTTATCCTTTATTTGTTTTCTAAATTTGCATTTATTTTTCTCGTTATACTTACACTATTAAAAAAAACCATGTTTTTGAATAAACTTTTGTGCACAAATACATAAAAATAATTTTTTATGAGTACCACTACTTAACCATTGAGTTTTTATGCTACTATTTACAGTCTATATTCACAAGAGTTATTAACATTTTTATACCTTTCTATAAGTTGAGGATGCAGTTTGAAGCCCTATGACATTATTTAATTAGCTTTCTAGTAAAAAAGAAATAAACTCATAAAATCCCAAATTTGAAAAAAAAACAAGCGGATTACTTTCCATATTGTGAAACATTTTATGCAAATATTTTTTTCGTTAATTGAAAGGTGTAGCCAATATCCTACATAAAACATTAAAAAGTTGTAATACATTTTCAATTTCTTTGCGTGTGCGTGCGAAAAATGAAAGACAAAACACCTTCGTAAAATTGCCTATTGTACCTAAACATAGGGATAGATTACATGACTATTTTACTAAATATCTTAATAAGCTATAGAGTATATATATAATATTATATAATATGAACTATAATATAGAGAACTGTGACATATGTAAATCCAGTTTTAGTTTTCGTACTTACCTTAAAATACAAAGTATTAGCCTATTTATCTAATTAAAAAAATGTGAGTCTTGAAATCTTGAAGTTTTTTGTCTATGAGGTAGGAAACTTAAAATAGGAAGATTCTTATTTTATAAGTAGCTTAAATATTTTGCGAATACCCCCATTGAAAAACTTTCAAGTGAATTATTGTTTTTTTTCCCACAGATGAGGTGATAATTTTTTATATAATTATAAACTGAATTTTGCTTATAAAATAAAAAATCATCTAAATAAAGTATTACAGTTTAATATAACCATTTATTTTTTGTATCTTTTATTATATCTTGAAGTTTCTTGTCTATAAGGTAGAAAACTTTTAAACTTAAAATAGGAAGCTTCTTATTTTATATCCCTCAAAAGTTTGTTCATTTCTCCACTGCTTATTTTCTGTTGGAGAAAACTGCATTGAATAAACTTTCGTTCCAGGTTGTATCTCAGAATTGACAACAAAATTTACTGCTTTAATTTTAGAGTGCGTTCCTTTAGAGCCATTCGGGGATTTGCACAATGTATGTTCTTAAAAAAGACGAGCGATATACCTTCTATACCTATGCCTCGGTAATTACGTGGAAAGGTGGAGTTCATCAAAAAGTTTTTCTGCACTTGAAAAAAATAAAGAATTTATCATGCAAGAGAAAGAGTTTTATAGTATTAGTGATTGAAGGATGTAAGAAGTGCAAATTTATTCTTTTCAATTTTCCTCATTTTAAAGTGTGTATCGGGAAAAATAGAAATTTTGAAAACAAGTGAAAGCATTTTAAAACCAGGGGATTTTTTTTATTCAAACATTCTTTTATTACGTTTAAGAATTTGTAATGCATTTTGACAACAGGAAACATAATGGATTATTTTAAAAACAGTGTGATCATTTAATGAAAATACAAATCTATAATTTATGCCGTAATTATTTCTTTAAGATCTGTAAGTGTAGTTTAAGTATTATTTCTTTAAGTATAAAACTGTAATTTTTGGACTTCCAGCAATATTTTTAATAACAGGTATACATATACATTTATTACACATACCTTTAAGAAAATACATTTGATAAACATAACATGAGTATTTTCGTTTTAAAGATTAGTATGTTTAAAAAACAAAAGGAAGATAAAATTAAATAGAAAGCGTTTGGATCATGAAGAGTGAAAATTTGAAAAATTTGTAAAGAATTGTATATTATTTCTAGTTCATATTTTTAAAAAAATGTACTTTATTTCTTACTCAATTATTCACTTATTTCAAACAATGTAGCCCATGCGTTTGATCCCATTTTTCATATGGATACCTGGTGTATTTCTGAATCGGCTGAATTCATAAGTAGGCTGGTATCAATTTTTGTTTTAAATAATAAAATATTTAGACGGTAACGCGCCAAATTTAAATAGAAAATAATACCTCTGGGGAAATTAATTTATTGATATCTTGTAACATCCTATGCGATACAGATCTGTAGCATATAAAATGACACTTTTACATAAGTAAGCAACGTTTTAGAATATATCTCTAAAAGAGTATTATGTCTAAAATATTGATAATGTATATGATATACCTATTACTTTTTATATAGGCTATTTGGTTAGGTACGTGCTCTCTTTTAACAATCTTCCAATATTAGAAACAAAATCACAGTTTTTTATCAGTAACCCATGCACACATATATTATATTTTAATGAAACGAATATAAGGGAATCAGTGCTTATACAATATTTTGGGTCTACTGGATTTTTTTCCGATAATTTTACTTAATAAATTAGACATATGTTCATTTTCATCTCAGCTACAGAATATCTCTATAGCATTGTATTTAAATAGATCTGTTCTTCCTAATCGACCTGTTAACCAGAAAATTAAATTTTGTAAACAAATTTCACCTTGAATGCATTTTTGCTCATATTTGTTTTAAAGACTTCTTTTAGAAAAAAATATCATGATGCCCATTGGCATTCTTTGACTATTTTGTCGTACCTGATTAACAAGTTAACTGAAACAAAAGTTTACTAATCAATAATCAGGCGAGACACGATCACTGAATTTAAACACCGATAAATTTCTTTTAAGACACTAAATACATTTCAATACGGCATATATATAAATTAAAGCATACTTAATTAGGTAGAGTAGCTTCAAAAGTGATTTTTAAAATGACTTCAGAATACCTGAAGAAATTATTAAAGGAACGGTCTCCCTAAAACACGTTGAACGGCTAGAAGTGATTAATCTGATTTTAAACGGATAATGAGTCCCACCATTGGTTTGCACTATGAGTTAATCGCTGTTAACAGCTAAACGACTTTGGTAAGATCAGCCCTAAATGTCTAGCAAACATAAACGTACTTGAATGTATTGCTGTTATTCAATTTGCAAGCATTTTCACACATTCAAGAACATTAGACTCATTTTCTACTTAAAGATGTTCAGGAGTTTTTACCGACTGCATGTTAAATTTACTACTGTTGTTGCCAATACTACCTTGACGAACCAAGCACGTGGGTGTAAAGAACAATAAATTAAGACAAAGGGGTGCGTCTTTCACTTCAAGAACACAAATAAAACTTTTTAGAGTAGATCGTGATAATTTACAAGGAGGAACCAAACAGAAAACAACTAGGATTGGCCTAGTACCCCAGATGTGTCGTTTGAGAACTTTGTTGATATTGTGATCCCAGACGTATAACAAACATGGCGGATCCTAGGCCGGCTCGAGACACGATTCGACAACCAACTAGTTAAGACACATTTTACTTTGTTTACTAAGTTACCACTTCTCCGCATGTAAAAGTAGGAAGTGTTTATCACTAATTATGTCTGATATTCCAATCGCCATGAAACTATTAAATTAACGATATTTTGTAGATATTTTGTAGATAAATATGATATTAAAAACCAAATTAAATGATAAAGTATATTTTTATATCTCTATTAAATATTCATTCAAATATATTTGTATGCATCAAAATTATATAAATTGTAATTAAACTGACATATATTTTTATAAATAACAAGCCATAATTTCTTAAAACTTCAAACCATTTTTTTAAATTATCAATCCATGTGAATTTAAACATATTTTACCTGTCCTTATTTGAAAACTTATATGAAAAATCACCGTCCTTATCTGAAATATATATATATATATATATATATATATATATATATACATATATATATATATATATATATATATATATATATATATATATATATATATATATATATATATATATATATATATATATATATATATATATATATATATATATATATATATATATATATATATATATACATATATATATATATATATATATATATATATATATATATATATATATATATATATATATATATATATATATATATATATATATATATATATATATATATATATATATATATATATATATATATATATATATATATATATATATATATATATATATATATATATATATATATATATATATATATATATATATATATATATATATATATATATATATATATATATATATATATATATATATATATATATATATATAATTTCAAACAGTTCTAATACTTTTAATATAGTAAATATTAACTCTTTTTATATATGATTAATATATAAAAACAGTATTATATATAGTTCTATATTTTGAGTATAATTCTTTTGTTTAAGACCATTTCTGACATTTTAAAATAGTAAATATTTATTCTTTTTATATATGAATAATGCATAATACTCGTATAATATGTATTAGAAATATGTATAGAAGATGTATTTATATTACAAATGATATGTGCATTGTTTTATATTGTTTGTTGCTATAAATTAAACTTTTTTATTTTTCTATACGTTTTCTTTACCCATGATATTTTGTACTACCACAGGCCCTATTAGATAAAGCTTTGACGTTATTTTTGACATTCATGATATAAAATAAAGGGCTTGTTGTGATCGGATTTATAGTGAGACTCGTTAACAGTTTAAGTTTTTCTCTCTTTTTACTGTTGTAAAATTTCAATATTTTATACCTATATTTTAGATATAGTTAATGCATATAAAATTCGAAATTTTTATTTCAAAATGATAATTTAAGAACAAATATATTTACTTAAGATTTAAATTTTTATTACAGTTTAGCTTATCTAATTAATTATATGTTATACCAGTCAAACATAGGACACTTTTTACATGAGACTTTTTTTATACATGAATAATATATAATAGCCGTATAATATGTACATTTGTCTTATACATTATTATATATAGTTCTATATTTTGAGTATAATTATTTCGTTTAAAACCCTATCTGACACTTTAACCCTCTAAGCGGTTTGCACGTACAATTCCACCAAACCGATGACGTCTTCAAAAAGTACAATTTTCGACCTTCAAAAATGCTCTGAAAATGGATGTAATGTACATTTTTGCCAGTGCTGTCCCTGATGGAGTTTTGCGGTAGGAAGATCAGGTCGATTGTTTAGGAACTACACACCTCTTTGACTGATATTTATTGAGAGATGCATCCCTACTCCCTGAGGCACAAAGACGCTGATAACTTTTCATGGCTTTGTAAATCTCTATTTCGAAGTATTTCGTTTGCGATAACAGATGTATCTCTAATTGCACCACTTAAATATCTTCTATGACTTTCGTAACAAAATCTAAATAAGTCTCTCAAAGAATATTTTATTTGTACTTTTAGAATCCATTATTTCTTATGGGATGATCTTCGAGACTTGACGAGCTTTATGTGTATTAAAAATTAACAACATCTATTTATATATCTATTTATAACCGGAAGTAAAGGACAATAACGAGGGTGGATTTTCCATATTCCGTTCTAGTCGACAAAGGGTGAAGGAAAAAATCATAGAACGTTTTGGCCACTGACACAGTAAACGTTTAGCGTATTTTTGGAGAATTTTATTCCTCGTTGTGTTCCACTCGGAGGGTTAAAATAGTAAATATGAATTATCTTTATATATAAATAATTTATAATACTCGTATAAAATGTATTAGAGACATGTATAAAGATGTATTTATATTGCACTTGACATGTACATCGTTTTACTTTGTTTGGTGTTAAAAATTGAACTTTTTTGTATTTTTCTATATGTTTGATATGCCTATATGTTTTCTATACCTATGATATTTTCCCTAAAATTCACACACTCTATTAGATAAAACTTTGACTTTACTATTGGTATGCATGATGTTAAAATACGCTTGTTGCGATAGGATTTCCAGTAAGACTAGTTAACTCTTTTAGATTCTTTCTCTTTTTACTACTTTAAAATTTCAATATTTGAAACATATTATTTAGATAAAGTTAATGTATATAAAATGGGAAATTTTTAATTCAAAATGATAATTTATTAATAGAAGTATATACTTAAGATTTAAATTTTATTACAGTTTAATTTTTCTAATTAATTATACGTTATACCAGTCAAACATGGAACACTTTTTACATGAAAGTATTTTTATACATGAATAATATATAATAGCCTTATAATATGAATATTTGTCTTATACATTATTATATATAGTTTTATATTTTGAGTATAAATATTTTGTTTAAAACCATATCTGACATTTTAAAATAGTAAATATGAATTATTTTTTATATGAATAATCTTTAACACTCGTATAAAATGTATTAGAAACATGTATAAAGATGTATTTATATTGCAGTTGACATGTGCATTGTTTTACACTGTTTGGTGTTAAAAATTGAACTTTTTTGTATTTTTATACATGTTTGATATGCCTATATGTGTTCTATACCCTTGATATTTTGCACTGAAATTCACAGGCCCTCTTAAGTAACGCTTTGACTTTACTCCTGACTTTACTCTATATTGCAGTTGACATGTGCATTGTTTTACACTGTTTGGTGTTAAAAATTGAACTTTTTTGTATTTTTATACATGTTTGATATGCCTATATGTGTTCTATACCCTTGAAACTTACCCCTTGCATTAAAATTCACAGGCCCTATTAGGAAAGACTTTGACGTTACTATTCGCATGCATTGTGTTAAATAACGGGCTTGTTCCGATTGGATTTTCAGTAAGACTGGCTAAAAGACTAGTTTTAGTTTCTCTCTATTTATAAACTGTAAAATGTCAATATTTTTACCGATATTTTAGATGAAGATAATGTATATAAAAGGGGAAATATTTAATTCAAAAAGATAATTTAAGAACAGAAATATTTACTTAAGATATAAATTTTTATTAAAAATTAGTGTATCTAATTAATAATATACTATTAAAACATGAGACAAAAACATATATTTTATAGGAAAATATATTGCAAGAATATTTACAATATTTTCTAATACATATATCTGACTTTAGAACATTTCAATAAATTCTTCAGTGACAATAAATGCATATTCCATGTTTTACTAGTATATCAACAAATTTTAAAATATTCTGAAGGTAGAGATATTTCAAAATCGCTTTATTACGTTCTTTCTGTTAGCTTGCATTTTAATTACTGTATCTTGACAGTGATTTATTTGACATTTCCTGTTTTAGCTACACTCGGCAACACTGTTCCAAAGCTATTCGAGAAAACGGAAAATTTTGTATTTTTCAACTTGGAGTTTACTTTTTGGAACACATTTTGAACATGGTTTGTAATTTTCAGTTGTATAAGCGAACGGTTTGGAAAGTAATTTTAAATATGAATGCAGCTAACACAGTGAAAGAAAAATATTCTCAAAAGCAGTTTTCGAGAGTTGTTTACAGAGAAGCATAAGAAATTAGATATAAATCAATTTATAGAAATTCCAAGAAAGTTAAATTAGAGTATAAATGGTGAAATTCAAGTGTATTGAAAATGTAAGGAAACTGCTGCACAGTATTATACAAAAATAAAATAATTTTAATTTTTATAATAAAACGATTGCGTACATATTTAAATAGCATAATTCAGTATTTTTTCTAAGTTCCAAGAACATAGATATAATAAATTTCCTAACAATATATCACAGCTAAAATTCAGGGGACATTTTTTAAGACACTTTAACTCAAATTTTGATATCAGATTGAAAGGAATGTGAAAATTTTAAAATTCAAACTAAAATAGATACATCTAATGTCAAAAAATAGTTTTAGTATGAAAATTTTTATTTTAATATTAACATGTATATTTTAAAATGTAACGTAACAAGGCGAAGTAAACAAGATGAAGGTTAACTATTACAGTTTCAAAATATTTATTGATAAATCCAGTTTAAATATTCATATGGTTTTTAAAATAATATTAAATATATTATTTTGCTGTAATCATAAACAGAGCAATATAGCTTATTAAATTTGTATCTAATACTTAAAGTCGATTAACTCTTTCCCTGTTTTGCCCGTACGTCGTACAGGCAATCTGATTTCTATTTCTCTTGCACTGTTTCGGCCGTATTTTTCCAATTTTAGTAACAAATTATTCGTATAGATGTCCAGTAAATGATAGTTTGCAGTTTATTGTATTTTCTACTCTGATTAGTTCAAAATCGCGGGTTTTTTCGCATGTTTTGTATCTGAAGACGATTTGGTATATTTCAGTGTATAGCTTTCTGGTTATATTTTACTAACCGCCTGATAATTTTATTGATGTAAGAGTTGAATAATATATTTTTACTTTACAATAATGGATAATTCAGAGCGTATGAAAATAATTTCTTGTAATTCGAACTGTGACTATGAATCAGAAACTGAATTATCTGTAAATTATAGTAGCTAAAGTTTACTAGATGACCTGAATAGTAGTGACTCTGATAGTAGTACTGCCGAACGATGGCCGAATGATAGAGCGCTGATCTTCGAAATCGGAGTTCGTGGGTTCGAATCCCGCTGCTGGCATGGATGTTTTTAGCCGTTTGGAATCGGCTTTAAACTGTAGGTCCCATTCTCATTAGCCCTCGTCTGCAAAACAGTAGACCGTAGTGCTCCAAACTAAACCAAACCTGATAGTAGTAGAGATAGAATCACTCAAGCAAGACAATTTTTTGAAATTAATTGTGATAATCCTTCGGATCCTAGATTTGTTTTCACTCGAATTCCAAAAATTAACTTGAATATCGATCAGACAAAAGTTTAAACTTCAGTTCTATGATGCTTTCGTAGAAAAAAAAAGTTGTAAT
>CM063504.1:155518627-155536127 GCA_032207245.1 Pardosa pseudoannulata | reverse complement strand
ATAAATGTAAAAAACATATTTATAAAGATTTTTTTAAATCTGATTGATGAACTAAGAAATTTACTAGTATATACTGCATAATTTACCCAATGTTCAGTTAGTGGATTCTTTTCATCATTTTCATAATCATGTTTCAGGAAACGAACTATTCAGACTTTTATCAATATTTGCTTGCCAATCAACAATTTACTATTAAGCTACGATGTGAATATTTGAAAGAGCATCTTTTCTTTTATATGAAGGTGGCTCCGAATTACTAAAAGCTTACGATACCTAATTTTATGGCATTGAATCCTACACTAGATATAAATATTATTAAAAGCAATTTAATAATTTTAATAATAAGACCAGGCGTTTAATACCCCTTATGTAGCAAACTGTAAGCTGTAGTTATCTTGATTAACTTTTCAAAACCTTTACACAACCTAAATCCGTTTAAGATGTGTGAATTTTAAGAAATACCATAATTATAAGCCCTATTTTATTGCCAATATGTTAAATTATAAAGAAATATTATCAGCAAAATCAATTCTACCAAATTTTCCTTCAGACAATTTATAATTTAAACAATACTGCAAGACAATTAAAAAATATTTGAATAAATAGTTGGTTATGTTAATCTTCTAACTTTTACGTTTTATTGCTAGATGACAAGATGGATTACCTGCCGAATGGGTGAGTCAAAACTGCTTTAAGATGTTATTTAATCTATTCACTTGTAAAATCAAATTATGATTCGTATTCATAAAAGATTTTTAGTATGACAATTCTTCCTCTTCAAATAAACACACCTCATTACACAAGGCTAAAGAAAAAACTCGAGATGTATCACATGCTATGGATTTTAAAAAGCTAAAGATTGTATGTCTGTCAGTATCGGCTTCAAAAATATCTTAATAATACTTTTAAAAATGTATATTAATGAATTGATATGAACTAACTTCTAATACAGAGTAGACTAGATCGATTCCTTAATATAAAACGTTTAATTGCAATGCTATTGAGGTATACGTTTTGGAGTTAGACCTGACTGCACTAGGATCAAATTTGTTTGAGATGCGTTTTGAGATGAAACCCATACAAATATGTAAACTGGTGCAAAATAAAAGTACAAAAAACATATTTCTAAAAATGTTTTTATATCTGATCTGTTAAACTAAAGAAATTTACTACTAGATAATGCTTAATTTACCCAATGTTCATTAGGGATTTCTTTCATAATTTTATTAAAAAACATCAAAACCAACCATCGAAATATTTATCGATGTTCAGTTGGTGGATTTTCTGCACAATTTCACAAAGAAAAGATAAGATTGAACAGCAAAATATTTATCACAGATTATAGTAACATATTCGCTTAATTTTTATGAGCATCCTATATATTGATGTCCTTTTGACCGTAGTGTTCCAGTGAAATCTTGACTAATATAATTTAACAGTTGAGAAAGTAGTGCATAATAAAAATAGAAAAAACATATTTCAAGAGAATTTTTTTAATTTGATTGATGAACTAAGAAATTTAGAAGTTACTCTATAATTTGCCCAATGTTCAGTTAGTGGATTCTTTTCATCATTTTATTGAGAAAACATCAAATAAAATATCGAAATATTTATCGATGTTCAGTTAGTGGATTTATCGCACCATTCTACATAGAAAAGATCAAATCGATCACCAATATATTGATCACAAGCTTTATAGTAACGATGTCCTTAATTTTTATGATCATCCTATGAAATGATCTTTTGACTGCAGTGTTTCAGTGGAATCTTGACTAATGTAATTTAACAATTGAGAAGGTAATGCAAAATAAAAGTAAAAAAGTATATTTCTAAAGATTTTTTTTAATCTGATTGATGAACTAAGAAATTTACTCTAGATATCGCACAATTTGACCAATGTTCAGTTAGTGGATTTTTTTCATCATTTTATTAAAAAAACCTCAAATCAAACATATAAATATTTATCTATGTTCAGAAAGGGGATTTTCTGCACCATTCTACAAAAAAAAAGATCAAATATAATATCAGTATATTTATCACAAGATCTATATTAACGATTTCCTTAACTTTTATGATCATCCTATGCATTGATCTTTTTTTCAGTGTTCCAGTGAATTCTTGAATAACGTAATTTAAAAATTGAGAAAGTATGACTATGAAGTGAAAACATGTTCTTGGACAATATTCATTTGCAATTGAATCTACTATTATAATTTTAAAAAGCTTATAATTAAAAAGGTTCTTAGGAAAGAAATTATGATTCTTGAGCAATAGTTATGCCCCCTCGCACACAAGTATTTTCGTTTTAATTTGCTGTGTATATAGTGAAATAATTAGATATAATGGAAAAGGGAGTTTCCAGTGTTTCAAAAAATTTTTAGCTGTAAAATTTATAAATTCTGTATTTGAAAATATTGTATTGAGATGTTTATCTTCAATTTTTATTACAACCATCACTCTATGTCAGGAAATATCTCTGTATAATAAATATTAATACAATACTAGTTGACACCAGATTCATGTAGTTCAATTCTACTCATTGAAAAATTAATGAATACAAAATTATACTCAATGTTAAATACAAGCATTATTCTATATATTGTTGATTTAATATTATTTTATGAATATATTACTGTTTTTTCCAATGCAGTAGGCGATACAGACATTATAATGTTATACCCAATACTTGATGTTATTTAAAAGTAATATTTTCAGTTTTAAAACTATACACATTATTATAGAATCAGAGCAGTGAATTTCATGTTCAAATAAACAAAATTATGACCATCAGATAATATGATGTCTAGTAAAAGATATGCTTTAATTAATAGTCGTACAAGATAGTCATATGGTATCCAAATTATACGGTTTTATAATAATTGAGAATGCACTGAAAGATTTTTTTCAAATGACATAAATTTAACATGTGAACGAAATTTTATATGACACATATTGGTGGTGAAATGGTAAGTCTCATTTGTTATAATAAACCATGTTTTTAAATATTTAATTTATCCATTACTCATACCTAAAATTTGAGAAATCTTTCATGGTTAAGAGTTATTTTCATATACCTCTCAATGTAATAATATGCTGATAATTTTCTTAACTAATCTTCAGAAATAATTTAATTTTGTTTGATTAACATTTAAATGATGTACATGAAGTAAGATTCCTTTTTTATTTGAATATTCATTTCATAAACTAACTCTTATGCACTTCTGATTAAAAAGAAGTAATAATGCATATTTTCTTTTCTCTCTTAAAAATCAGACTATTTAACACTGACACCAAGGGACCTGTATATTTTAATTTTGCACACACTTAAATACATATGAATTATTTTCAAGAATTCATTCTACAAAATTCTGTTATTACTTCCCTGTACAAATAAATATAGTAATAAATCTTTCGGGCTTAATATTTTAACGGAAATACTCATTTTGACCAGACCTGATTCCATTTTGGCGATGCAAAGCTTTGAGTCTCTATGTAATTACATAGAGGCGAAACTTGAACTTTGAAACTTTTAAAATCCATTTTCTCTGTGATATTTCTTTCCTTCTTTATTTCAGTAAAGATACCTATATTGTCTTAAGTGTTTGAATAATCATTGATGAAGAAGACTTCTGTCCAGTTTACTTGGAGCCTTATAATAAAACAACTTTTCTAGGCCAACCCATCCACTTTTTTGTTTCCGAGAATACCACAATGGGTTGTAATCCATTGCGATTATATTATATTTTTGCGCATCTCATCTATTAAAGATTTACAATGCATGACGAGCATAGAGCTAGGAGATCTAGAGCAACTAGCAATCGGAGTTTGTGAATATAAAAAAATGACAGCCGGATTGGAAAGTGAAGGACAAGCATTTAGGTGAGATAGAGCTACCTTAACAGCTTCAAGTTCTCTATTAAACGCGGTTTCGATTGTAACCGATAAATGATGTTATTTAATAGTAATATTTTCAGTTTTAAAACTATAGACATTATTAGAGAATCAGAGCTTTAAACCTCATGTTCAAATGAACAAATTGTGAACATCAGATAATATGACGTGGAGTAAAATTCATAGTCGTACATGATCGTCATATGGCATCCACATCATAGGGTTTTATTACAATTTCCAATGTATTGCAATATGTTTTATAAATGAGATAATTTAACATGTGAATGAAATTTCATATGATATATATTGGTAATGAAATGGTAAGTTTAATTTGTTATAATAAACTATGTTTTAAATATTTAATTTATCCATCACTCAAATCTAAAATTTGAGAAATCTTTCTTTCCTGGATAACAGTTATTTTCATATACCTCTCAGTGTAATCATACAGTGAGAATTTTTTAATTAACCTTCAGAAATAATTTAATTTTGTTTGATTGAAATTTAAATGATGAGCATGAAGTAAGTTTCCATTTTAATTTGAATATTAATTTCATAGACTAATTCTCACTCACATCTGATTAAAAAGTAAGAATAATCCATATTTTCTTTTCTCTCTTAAAAATCAGACTATTTAACATTGACACCAAGGGACCTGTATATTTTAATTCTGCAGACATTTAAATACATATGAATTATTTTCACGAATTCATTCTACAAAATTCTGTTATTACTTCCCTGTACAAATAAATAATATAGTAATAAATCTTTAGGGCTTCATATTTCAACGGGAATACTCATTTCGACCAGGCCTGATTCCATTTTGGCGATGCAAAGCTTTCAGTCTCTATGTATGTACATAGAGACGAAACTTGAACTTTGAAACTTTAAAAATCCAATTTGACCATTCCTAAATAAATTTAGACTATTTTCATTGTGCCGTCTCTACGTATGTACATATGCATCTCGCATAACTCGAATCATAATATACATAGAATGTTGAAATTTTGTATTAAAGACTGCTGTGCCATTTAGTTATCCCCCCTTTCTGCTTAAAACTTTCCACTATATTACGAAATATTTTAATAAAACGAATATTATCCTTGCAGTTCCTATTTCCTTAAGACTTAGCCGTAGAATGTTAAAATATTGGATTTAAGAATATCGTAACATTTATTTGTGAATGTTCAATTTTATGACTATCTGCATTCTCTATAACGAAAATTATTAATATACTAAATATTAAAATACTACGAATTGGTGACACATAAAAATACTTGATTTCTAGTTAATGTTAATTAAAAGAAACTATTAATTGTTAAAATTTATTCTGATCATTCTTGAATTAATATTGAATACATTTTTAATTTTACAGAATTAAAAGTTTTAGCAATATTTGAGTATCGTACCTCTGATTTTTCAATAAATCTAAATGAAATGCTGCGAATTCAGCATACGATTCGCAGAAGACTGGTACGCAAATATAGATATTTAAATATTTTTAGCATATTATTTCGCATCTAGTGTACTATTACAAGATTTTAAGACTATATATTTATTATAAATAAATAAAAATCACTTTTGCAATGACTGTGTGTGTTTATTTTTAACGTTTTCATTTATTTTAATAAATTTTAAAACAAGGATATTTGTTAAATAATGTTCTATGATCACAATTATCTGTGCTCGTGAAATTTTTTTTAACTATATTACTATTGAATATACGTTAAAAACTAGTAATAAACCTCGGTTTTTATGCATTTATAACATATTAGATAGATTAAAGAATTTTAAGTATGATTAAAATGAGACTTATATGCAAATAACAAATGTTTAAGAGAATTAAATATGTTTCTTCCATAAGTATACAGATATTTTTTTTAATTAAAAGTGTACAGAAATTCCTGTTTTGGGATCTAATTCTACATATAAACATATATTTCATTTTATTTTTAAAGAAACAACCATTTAATACAAAAAGCAATACTTGAAATCACAAAGAAAATTTTTATTAATAATAAGCAAAAGAATATGATAGAAAAATATTAAATATTATATCACGAATGATATTTACTAATTTTTTTTTATTTTAATTTTTGTTACCCAAGAAACATTTATCTGTGTGTCTGAAAAAGGATATTTGGAATGATATCATTTTAAGGTATCAAAAGTACTTAATATAATCTTAAATTAAATAAATTGTACCGAATATCTTCAATGGATGTACACTGAAACCTTGGGATGTCCACATCACATTTGTTTTAAGAATTAAAAAAAAAATTACTCTTATTTTTAATATAAAACTGAAATTCATAAAATGTAGAATACTTTATTTCAGATAAACGCGAGTCGTGAAAGTTCGAAAACAATTCTCTAATTAAATCTTCATAAGGGATTATAATTTTTTTTTTAAATCATCGGCGTTCCATACCAACGTTTTGTTTTCAAACACTTTCCTTTATATTTGAATTTATTCCTAAATATTTGAAATGGTATCATTTTAAATTTTGCAAAGTACTTAATATAACCTTACATTAAATAAATGGTACAGTATCGCTTCAATGGATCTACACTGAATCACTGGAATACCCATAACAAATTTATTTTAATAATTAAAAGAAAAATTAAGCTTCTATTTAATATAAAATTGAAATGTATAAAACTTAGAATACCCCGAATTCAGATAAAAGTGAGTCGTGCAAGTTCAAAAAGAATCATCCAATTAACTGTTCTTGAGGTAAAATAATTTTTAAAAAATTATCAGAATTACGTGAAAACGTTTTGTTTCAAGCACATTCCTTTATATTTAAATTTATTCCTATATAACTGAAATGATATCATTTTAAGCTTTGCAAAGTACATAATATAACCTTAAATTAAATAAATGGTTTTAAGTTTCTTCAATAGAATATAACAATAAGTTACATTCGGTTGTTCAACACTTGTTTTACCTCTTCCCGTCAGCCATCTCCAAAGACAAACATACAAGGACCTGTCTGAACTAGAAATAAACTTGGAACTTCTCCAAACCAATAGAAGTATCCGTTGGTTTGGGGAATTCTGACCCCCTCCTGTTCAGGAGAACTCCTGTTTTTTCTCCGCTTGGCAATCTGAATTTTTTAGAGGACAACGTTGTTACCAGAGGAGAGAAGAGGGTGAACGCTGCTGGTATCCGCTGGGTAGGCATTTTTAGAGTGACATCAACACCATATTGTTTTTAGTGCCGGCGCCGACTCGAGAGCAACCTTCGATATCTACAAATGATAAGTTGATTCCAGTTGTATCAAGAAATATTTGTCCATTTGTTGTTATTGAGTTTTAATTTCTTCTTTCTCAAACACTAGTCCAACGTAACATTGATTTTATATAGATCTACAATGAATCCCTGGCATACCGACATCAAATTTGTTTTAATAATTAAAAGAAAAAATACGCTTCTATTTAATATAAAATTGAAAGGTATAAAACGTAGAATACGCCATTTCAGATAATCGCAAGTTATGCAAGTTCGAAAAGAATCATCCAATTATCTCTTCATAAGGGATTATAATTTTTTAAAAAAATTATTGACTTTCCGTACGAACGTTTTGTTTTGAAACACTTTCCTTTATAGAGAAATAAATTTTTTCCCATCCCATTCTGGCATTATCTGTGTTTATTCCTTTCCTATAAAGAACTAATAAAAACTCTTTCGCCACCCTAATGCAGTAAAATGATTCAGCACACATTCATGGAAGATTTTTGCCTGTAGCACTACGTGTTCTATTGAATAAGTAAAAAATGCATTAAGTAACGTTGGGATGTTTGATGAGCAAAAGAATGTTTCATGAGGGTAACATACGTCATGCCTAAGACTCCAGGGATCTAATTTATTCGTCTTACTTCTGGGAATGGAGCAAAGCAAAAACAAAATACTTTTAAGAAGTAGTATTTTTCCGAAAGTTAATGTTACTGGATGTGTAAGTTTCTAAACAATTTATTTCGTTTCAAGCATTTTTGTAGCAGAACAAACGAAATATTTGTTCTGTTTCTTCAGCAAAGACAACTAAAACTCTGTAAAAGAAAGGAAATAGTTTTCGTTCCCGTAAATTAAATGTTAATTTTAGAGGGTAGAATTAACGTGTAGAAGGCTTTGATGTTATTAAATCTCATGCGATTTACTCAAAAAATAACATATTATTAGATTTTAAATACCTAAAAGTTTTCATTAAAACAGATTAGCTCTTTATAGAAAAAATTCGATGGTTACAGTATATTAAAGGGAATCTAAAAATAAGTAATAATATTATCCCATATATTTGCAATAGAACTTATTAGCTTTTAACATATCCGGTTTAAAGGTATTCCAAATTAAATTTGATTTTATCACTTAAATCTTAACCTTCAAGCTGTTCTCACGTACAATTCCGCCAAATCGATGATATCTTCAAAGTGGTTATCACGTACTATTTTCGACCTCCAAAAACGTTCTGAAAATGGATGTAATGTACATTTCTGCCAGTGTTTGAGGTAGGAGGGTCAGGTCAATTGTTTAGGAACTGCACCCCTGCACCCCTATTCCCTGAGACACAAAGACGCTGATAGCTTATCATGGCTTTGTAAATCTCTAATTTGAAGTATTTCGTTTGCGGTAACAGATGTATCTCTAATTGCACCACTTAAACATCTTGGATGACTTTCGTAAATAAATATAAATAATTCTCTTAAAGAATATTTTTAGTTGTACTTTTAGAATCCATTATTTCTCATGGGATGATCTTCGAGACTTGACGATCTCTATGTGTATTAAAAATCAACAATCTATAATATCTATTTAAATAACTATTTATAACCGGAAGTAAAGGGACAATAACGAGGGTGGGTATCAAGTATTCCATTGTAGTCAACAAGGGGGTGGAGTAAAAAATCATAGAACGCTTTGGCCACTAACACAGTAACTGACACGTATTTTTGGAGACTTTGTTTTCCCTTGATGTGTTCCACTCGGAGGGTTAAAATAAAAATGTATCTAAGATTCTACAGATTAACTTGATGATAAACAATAGTTTAACAGTGCCTTGAGTTATTAAGCAGGCAGCACATCTTGATTTTTGTACAAGCTCTGATTTTAGACATGTAAAAAAATGTTAATGTTGAGGAATACAATTGATTGATAATTTATTAAAGGGAATCATATAAAAATGTAATGCTATTGTGACATCTATTTACAATATAACTGATTAGTTTTGCTTATCCGGTTTTAAACGTATTTATAATTAAATTTGATTGTATCCCTACATACTTAAATAATTTTGTATCAATAATTTCTCAAATTATCCTGATATTAAACAATAGTTTAACAACAAGCAAGTCTTGCGTTATATTTAAACAGGCAACACAGCTTGATTTCTTTACAAGCACTAATTTTTAAGATGTAATAAAATGTTAATATTGATGAATACAATTTATTGATACAAATTGATAAATGCAATTTTTTAAAGAGAATTATGAAAAATGTAATACTATTATGTCATATATTTGCAATAGACCTAATGTGTTTTTAACTTATCCGGTTTTAAACGTAATCCAAATTAAATTTGCTTTTATTCCTTAAATCTTAAATAAAACTGTATTGAAAATTCAACAGATCAACCTGATGATAAACAATAGTTTAACAAGGCTTGAGTTATTTAAACAGCCAACACATCTTGATTTCTGTACAACCTCTGGTTTTAAACATGTAAAAAATGTTAATGTTGACGAATACAATTGATTGGTAAAAATTGATGGATACAGTTTATTATATGGTACCATACAAAAATGTAATACTATTATGTCATCTATTTGTAATCGAACTAATTATTTTTTTAAATTATCCTGTTTTAAACGTATTGTAAATTAAATTGGATGTAATTCAATAAAACTGTTTCAAAAATTTCTCAAATTATTCTGATGTTAAACAATAGTTTAACAACAAGCAAGTCTTGCTTTATATTTAAACAGACAACACATCTTGAGTTCTGAACAAGCTCTGATTTTAAACATATAAAAAGTGTTAATGTTGATGAATACAATTGTTTGATATAAATTGATGGATACAATTTATTAAAGGGAATCATAAAAAAGTAATAGTATTATGTCATCTAAATGCAGTATAATTGATTAGTTTTGCTTATCCGGGTGTAAACGTATTCCAAAGTAAATTTGATTACATCAATTCACTCTTAAATAAAATTTTATCAAATATTTCTCAAATTATCCTGATGTTAAACAATAGTTTAACAACAATCAAGCCTTGAGTCATTTAAACAAGCATCACTTCTTGATTTATGAATAAACTCTGATTTAAACATGTAATAAAATGTTAATATTGATGAATACAATTGATTGATATAAATTGATGGATGCAATTAATAAAAGTGAATCATAAAAATGTAATACTATTACGTCATCTATTTGGAATTGATCTAATTATTTTTTAACTTATTTGGTTTTAAATATATTTGAAATTAAATTTGATTTTATCCCTTAACTCTTAAATAAAAATGTATGCAAAATTTCTCAGATTATCCTAATGTTAAACAATTATTTAACTACAAGTAAACCTTGGTTTATACTTAAACTGGCGCACATCTTGATTTCTGTACAATTTCTGATTGTTAACATGTAAAAAAAAATGTTAATATTGATGAATACAATTGATTGATACAAATTGATGGATGCAATTTAATAAGAGAATCATACAAAAAAGTAATGGTATTATGTCATCTATTGACTAAGAACTATTAATTTTTAACTTCTCCGGTTTTAAACGTATTCCAAAATAAATTTGATCTTATCCCTTAAACCTTAAATAGAAATGTATCTAAAATTCCACAGATTAACCTGATGATAAAGAATTCTTTATCAATAAGGGAGCCTTGAGTTATTTAAACAGGCATCACATCTTGATTTCTGAAGAAACTCTGATTTAAACATGTAAAAATATATTTATCTTGATGAATACAATTGTTTGATACAAATTCATGGATACAATTCATTAAAGGGTATCATAAAAAATGTAATACTATTATGTTATCTATTTGCAATAGGACTGATTAGTCTTTAATCCGGGTTTAAACGTATTCCACATTAAATTTCCTTTTATCCCTTAACTCTTAAATAAAATGTATTTAAATTTCCTCAGATTATCTTGATGTTAAACAATAGTTTAACTACAATTAAGCTTTCAGTTACATTTAGGACAGGCAGCTCATCTTTATTTCTGTACAACATCTAATTTTAAACATGCTAAAAATGTTAATGTTGATTAATACAATTGATTGATACAAATTGTTGGATACAATTTATTAAAGAGAATCATAAAAAATGTAATACCATTATGACATCTATTTGCAATAGAACTAATTAGTTATTACCTTATCTTGTTTAAAACATATTCTGAATTAAATTTGATTTTATCCCTTAATTCTTAAAAAAAATTGTATCTAAAATTTCTCAGATTATCCTGATGCTAAAAAATAGTTTAACTTCAAGCAAGCCTTGAGTTTTATTTAAACAGGCAGCACATCTTGATTTCTGAACAAACTCTGATTTTAAATATTAAAAAACGTTAATGTTTAATGAAAACTCGAGGTAAGAGTTTACTTTGCTATCATGTGTACACAACTAAAATTCTGTTAAATAAAGGTAATAATTTAAGTGACTGTAAATTAAAGGTTAAATTTTTGACTAGGATTCGAGTATAGGTGGGTTTGTTGTTATTAAATCTCAGGCGCTTTACATAAATAAATACGTCATATTAGCTTTCAAATATGTACGAGATCCGTTAAAAATTTCGCTAAATATTGAAAAAAAATGAAATATACAGGTAAAAAATACAAGCATAAAAATTATAATACTTTATCTATACAATTCGGAATATAATAGGTTTTTATCTTTAAGAAGGTTTTACATGTGACATGTTTTAAAATTATACTTTATTTTTTTTCATTAATGCTTAAACTATTGATGTTGAATATTTACTAAAGACAACCCAATATCTATCAGAATATTATGGATCATCAAATGAAGTACCGCTTTAACTTCAAGGAAGTTTTAAGTTAAATTTTTACTTAAACATCATTATCATTTATATACTAGTTGAGATTTTAAGCATACAATGATGGTAATGTCTAAAGAAAATTCGAGATATGAGTTTATTTTATTATAGCATATAAACGCTATTAAATATAGTTATGTTTTGTAATATGCTTTTTAATATGATTTCTTCTTTTGTATTATGATTTCTAATCTTCATTTCAATCTATTACCATCTAATCTTACCAGGAAAAAATACAAATTAAGGTTAGATATCAGATAAAAATTAAATTATAAATAATTGAAATATATTTGATATAGTAAAAATAAATATCATAAATATTTTACATATATTCCTTAAATTAAACTTTTAAACATACCCCTTCTTTAAACAAAGATTTCCCAATGTACAGGGCACTGCTCTTTGGTTACGTAGTTCATCGGTTTGAATCCCATTGCTGGTGTGAATGTTCGTAACTTTTCGAATTTTCTTTAAAGAGTAGGTCCCGGTTTCATTATCACTCGGTCAACAAATGATTAGATCATAGCCATCAATGTCTTTTAAATTAAATATCTTCCCAAGGACTTAAATATAAAGACTGCCTTAATAGAGATACTTTGTTGATGGGTAGAAACATATTTGGCATAATTTTGTAAACAAGATCAAATATTTTTTTATTTTTCATTTACTATTATTGAAGTGACTATAGAAAACAAATATAGCATCTTGTTTGTAATATATCACTAAAATTAACTAAAGCATACATGCAACACATCATCTAAGTTAGTTAAATCAACAGTAGGAGGCGGAGAGAGGCAACTGCATATAAGAGGTGTATATATCTTATGAGAATTTCATAATGTACACTAATTATCTGTTGAGGGAGAAATTAGATATGATTCATTTTATTCTCATTCTAGAAATCAAATACAATATTTAATTATATTTGACTAATATTAAGTAAGTGACCTTTTTTCGCAAAGGTCATTAAAAGTTTATCGGTTTTTTAATCTTTTGAATCATAAATACTTGAAAGTTAAAATCTCAAAGTTAGAGTCAGTAATATTTTAGAAATAATGTCAATTTAAAGAATTATTTGTTATATATATATATATATATATATATATATATATATATATATATATATATATATATATATATATATATATATATATATATATAATTCATATTTTATATTTAGATATAGTTTTGCAATTAAACACACACAAATGAAAATTTTCTAACCAATTTTATTTATTTTAAAGCTTGTACTTAAATCTTAAAGCTTTTAACATAATCGTAAGGAGTATTATACACTAGTGTCGTATAACTAGCTTCTGAAGGTAATATTTTTAAAAACAATTTTGAATTATATATTCTTAGACATATGTTGCCTGGCTATGAAATGGCCAGGCCTTTGACTTTTTCGTCATCAAGCCAATCTTAAAGACCTAAGAATTCTCTTATGCCTCAGGATGTTTCTAGTCCAAAATTCTTAAAAATTATCGTTAGATTGTTTCAGTCTGGGACCAAATTCTTCAATAACGGAGGGAGGCAGATATATGAACTTTACCGATTGCCGAGCTAGGCAACAGATTTCAGTGAAGATATAATTCAATATTGGTTTTAAAAATGATAACAATGATGCATCTAAAGAACTCCTCGTATGTGTATACAAATAAAAGTATTCATTAATTTATTTATCTATATTATGATTCAAGTGAATGAGCACCAAATTATATGTGCACATTAGATACCATTTACACATAATCCCTCATATGTATTTGAAATAAAACAGGTTATCTTTCACACTAATACGTTTTCCTTTATAATTACTGTTAAAAACTATTATCTTAACTGAAACTTAGTAATTGGGTTTAGGGACAAAAAGAAAATGAGCCTTTTTCTCGCTTCTATTAAAAGCAAAATTAAAGACATTTCTTTCTTGGAATTACACATAAAAACCTTTGTTATAGAAGACAAAAGAGAATTACATTGTTCATTAAAGCTTTGAATGTACAGAACTCTAGAGGATTAGTTTAAGTAATAAAAGTACAATATTTTAGAGTAACCATATTTAATAAATTTAGTATTTATTAATGTTGTAGATTTAAGTGATCCATTGTTATAAAAGGGGGGGGGTAAAAATGTAATGTCTCTTTGGTATATATTATATAAAATTATGATATTTATTCACATTATATTCGCAAACAAATAGTTCAATGTATATAAATATTTATATAACTATGTACTTGTTTGTATGATTTTATTGAATATATATTTCGTTTTATAACTTTCAATGAATTAAAATCATTTTTAACGTTATTGAATAAATTATATATGATACAATCTATGTAAATGTTTATGTTTTAAATACTTCTGAAATTTATATTAAACATGCCATATATTTGTTAAAATCTTTGCATTTTTTTTGGTCATTTCTATGGCACATGACTTTTAAATTAAACATTATAATACAATGTGTTTATCATTGCTAAGAATTATATACATTTATGTTTCACGTTTATTCTCTATTATATAAGCGTTCATGTTAAATAAAAATATAATTAATTAGATGTATTATTTAAATCTTATTGTTCATTATTGTCAGGAATTTAATTTTGTTATAAAAAATTATACAATATATTCCCATCCTCTGTACAGATATCCTTAGTTCTATAAAAGAACGTAAACATAATACCTGTATATTAATGCTTATAATCTTATTTTTTCGTACATTTCACATACAATCAATATGTAAATCCATATCTTAATAATCAACTAAGTTAGGGTTGTCTACAAAATCATCTGGAAATTTTATTCCAGATTCATTTTACCCCAAACTTCTATCGTAATACAGTGTGCATTTTATATTGAGCCGTGACAACTATATATACATTTGAATGAGGATATCTGAGTTTACAAAATATTTCAAAGTAATTAAAGTAATTTTAAGGAATATATGTTCTCTGGCCCAATTTTTATATAACTTTTTATCTCACAAATTATACCAATTCCATGATCGCAAATTATATTTATCATATGATAGGTGAATAAGATGATCATTAATATTATACATTCAAGTGGGAATACATTTCAAAACAGGAAATTTTAGCTAGGACAGTGATAACCTGATAACAGATTAACCTACGCTAATTTATGGTGAACTGAGTATATTTAAACAAAATGAAAGTACCTTAACGAAATTGAAGGAAATTGTATCGTATATACCACATATTTTGACCTGAAGGAGTGGTAGCATTCATTTTTGCTGTTTATATAAGTATAGAGGTAGTTTTACTAATCTTTACATTTAATGTAATATATTATTATTAAAATGTTCATGTAAAATTTTTTGGGGATGAGAAAGTCCAAGTTGCTGGTAAACACAGCATAGCAATTGTATATATACAAAATGTTCGAATATTTTATACTTGATTTATTATATAAGAAAGATTCAAACATTTTTGGTATTCGTAAGTATACGGTGTTGATAGGGACGATATAGGAAGAGATTACTTTATTTAGAGATATGGCTGTATAAGATTAAAATTTAACCTCAACCTGAATGCCTGCAATGTTACAATAAAATTAAAAGTTTCAGTTGGTATGCATTTCTATAAAAATAGATTTTAAAATATGAAGTTTTCCCAGCGATTCAATCGCAAAAATGAGTAAGCAGTCATTAAAACATGTAAGCAGTAAGCAGTAGTAAAACATTCTTAATTTCAAAACGTTTAGAGATATGTTAATTAAGACACGTTTTCTCAGTCTTTTAAATGAAAGTTAGACTTGTACCAAAATAAGATGGACATAGCTTGTTAATTTTAAGACATCGTGTTTTAAGTTTTAATAACTAAATTTCTAACATGAAATTTTCAGGACACCTAATTACTAAGAAAGGAAACCTTCATGAACAATTTTCTTCCTTTCTTTCAACGACGTATAAGTAACACTTCAGTAAGGGAATTTGTAAAGTTTCGACAAGAAGGTTAAATAATAATTAAAGTTCCTTTGAGAATAATGACACAATGTACCGTACTGCATTAAACATGACTTTTAAGTGTTCTATTAGGATGTCTTACAGTGTAAACAATGTTTTAAAAATATATTGCAAGCTAACGTCAAGAATACCCTTTGCAGTTTGTCGATTCTCTACCAATCTTCAGATTGAGCATTTAACTGCTTCTCTTAAAAACCTTTTGGAAAAAAATTGAAATAAATCATTACATTTTTTTATTTTATTATTAAATACAGTGAAATAAATCAAAACAAAATATGTAGGTTTTAAGTTGAAATTTTAAGTTTTTTACATGTGCATTTAGATTTAATATTGGTTTACTACCCCGAGTTATCTCGGGCAAATGAAAGAGTTAAATATTATTCTTAATATGATAGTTTTTGAAACAAGGGACAACAGAGAGTGATTCCTGACATTCTGAACACTGATCTGGTCTCTTTTCTTATTGGATTACCTTTGAAATATGTTTTACGGGATCACATTGTCTCATTGGATTTGATTTTTTTAGTAGCAGAAATAACATCTGGAAAATGCCTTAAGGTTAATCTAAGTGGTAAGGGACTGGTACTAAGTCTTCCGGGTGTAGCAGAGAAAGGTCAAGATGATTTTCTGAAATTAGTTTTCAAAGTAGTGGAAAACGCGTGATCAGTTCCGTCAAAAAGATCGGGAAACCAACAAATCTCGGAAAACTACCTATCAAAACTGAATATTTCCTTTCATTTCCTCCAGGTCAAGTAAAATCATGATAAAACAAAATCGTACAGACAAATTCTGAGACAAAATCTGAGTTTTCGAGTATATACGAACCCGAGATAACTCGGGATAATCAGGCAAGCAGTTAACATTCCTCCAAGTTGAGGTTTTTAATTTTTATTATTAAATTTACATTGGTTTTTAAAATACATTACATCTTAGGAATAATTAAACCATGATAAATATATCAACTCATATAAAAAATAAATAACAATTTTTTAAATTTAGTATAAGTAAAAACATAAGGAAATAAAAGTGATATATTTCAGCAATTTTAGCTATTCATTCATGCTCTTTAGTAATGAAAAGTATTATATATTTGTAGCAAGATAATTTATGAAAAAAACAAAACACAAAAAAAATCACCGTGTGATGAATAGTTAACTGTATTGTTACCATTTCAGATTCTCAATTAAAAAGGCATTTCGTAGTACTTAATAAGATAAAAAAAAAGCGACATGAAATTTTTGGGATGTAGAAACGGACTGAAAAAAATATATAACACTTACGTAATAAAAAGTGTTATATATTTTTAGCAACATAATTTAAGAAATAAAGCACACACAACAAAATAAGAATATGATGAATGATTACCTGTATTGTTAGCATTTCAGATTCTCAAATGAAGAGGCATCTCATAGTACTTAAAAAGAACGAAACAGCTACAACAAATTTGTGAGATGTAGAAATAGATTGTATTATCTAATAAATAGTTTATAAGGCTTAAAAATTCTATTCTACTGAAATTAATTCTCTAGCATATATTTTCCTGAAAA
>CM063504.1:155496127-155513627 GCA_032207245.1 Pardosa pseudoannulata | reverse complement strand
AAAATAGTACTTAATTAATATTCTATGACACACGTGTAATTTTACCAAGTTTACATAACAGGAATGGAGTAGTTGGAATGAAAAAGAAGAAAAGTAGAACTTTTCTGTCCATGCATTAAAATTCGATAAAAAGTTAAATTGTGTCATATAATTTTCAAAAAAAATTATTTTTATTATACATGCAGTAAAGATTAATATAATTACAATGATTAATATAATTATATAATTATATACTTAATAAATTATATAATTAATAAAGATTAATATAATTATATAATTACAAATGTATGTAAGTATATTTCCTTGTCTGTTTATATATGTAAATTAATTAACAACATATATAATAATTATTCTAAGGAGTTTCGTACACCACTTTGGGAAACGATGTTTAATATTTCAATATTTCATATTTATTAGAATTCGAAATTATAAATTTCATATAATTATGTATCTCTCTCTCTCTATGTATATATATATATATATATATATATATATATATATATATATATATATATATATATATATATATATATATATATATATATATATATATATATATATATATATATATATATATATATATATATATATATATATATATATATATATATATATATATATATATATATATATATATATATATATATATATATATATATATATATATGTATATATATATATATATATATACAAGTAATCGTTATGTAACCGCTGTCTCCAAAATTCCAAATGTTTTACTTCGTACATTTTATATTGTCTCTAAAATTGTTTAGATAGTTATCTTCTTTTATCTAGGTTTATTTATAAGCAGTAGTTTTTATTAATAGCTGTCAGCTTATTTATGCAACAATTAAAAAAAAATACATAGTTTAATTTCATAAAGGTATAACACATTTTATTTATATATCCGTAACAAATAAAAAAGCACTTCATTTCTTGATTTATTCATTTATTTGATTAAACAAAAAAGAAAATTATAGACCTACTTTCCTTCTCTGATTTTGTAGAGACGGTGAGTATACAGATAAAAATTCAAACTAAAAGTCTTTTTTTTTATTTACTAGATTATTCATTACTACATAGTTGAACGATTGAAAAATAACCTTACGTATGAATTGTTTCACATTGTTAAAATTATATCTTTGTACTTTTACATTAACAAGAAATAGTGTTTTTTATATGCTATATGGAAATGTATCCTTACTTTATATCATAATTGCCCTTTGAATGAAACGTTGAATTTAATGTTGAAGATAAGGAAAAAAGACAATATTATTTTCCCTAATTATTCGTATTTTCTATGAAAATTAATGAAAAAAATGGTTGTTTTAAGAATTTTGTAAATACTTTCATATAAAATATATTTATTATAAGTATCCGAGAATTTTAATTGTATTCAATTTTTTATGGTAGAAAGAAGTCATCAAATATTTTACCATATATTACAAAAATAAATTTTTATTAGATTTCTCTCTTCCTTCATTTTTATTTGTAATTTAATAAAAGAAAAAATGATGTAGATTTATCTTAATTGCACTTTTGTTATTTCTAACTCAACATTTAAACGCAGCTTTCTGTGTCTTTAAAAACCATCTCTCTTGAAAATAATTATTACTCATTTAATAACACTGATTGTGTCCCTCCATTACAAAAACAGTTTACGAACTTACTAGGGTCTGAGGGGTAAAATGGGTAGAAAAAGCAGAATTTCTCATTCAGCACTCTTTCATTTTGACATAAACTGTAAACAAGCAATTTTTTCCATGTATTCATGCAATGGGTTCTTTACCATTATTGTTAAAATAGTTTAATTCATTTTCCTAAATCGCAAATTTATAAATTTTTATTTCTTTTTTATACTTATTTTACCCTAGAGGTTTGTTAAAATGAGTAGTAGATGGCATAAAATGGGTATTGATTAAAAATGATATTAATTATACAAAATTGAATGAAAACTTTATTTGTTAGCTAGAAACTCATTTATATGTGATATAATTACAATTACTTAAGGAAAAATAATGTTCACTATTATTAAGGTTGAGCTACATTCTGCTACACCAGAAACAGTCATAACTTTTCCGGCCTTAGTTTGCACCCTCTTTCTTTTACGTCTGGCATTTTCTGGGGCTTTTTCTTTCGCTTTCAACTGTAGTGGTAAAATTGTTGTAAAGATTTCCTTTTTTAAATCCTTATATGGAGAAGAAATGGCAAATTTCGAAGTGGTTGAACGGTATGTTTGCGTAGAAAGAGCTTCTATAGTATCTACAACACTCTTTATCGGAGTGCAACACTGTTTATTTTTATTTCTCCTTCTTTTTCAGTTAACACTATTTTTTGCTTAACAGCCTTTTTTTTTCACAATGTCAAATAGCTGTTTCAGAAGGTTATGGAATGTCGATTTGGAAACGTTTTGAAGACGACTGTTCGTGTACCACATCTCCAGGATTTTTCTTCAGGCAAAATTCATAGATTCAAATACTTTGACATCCAAAGGTTGCAGGCCAAAGCTCGAATTTGATGGGAGGCAGTAAATCTAGCATCCATTGCTTTTTTACTGTCTTGTAATACAAGTAACCATCGAATATCAAAAGAATGAGTTTTTCCAGGTGTTCACATGTTTGAGAATATGTCCCAAAGATTCAAACTTCCATCATGCATTCACCCTGACTCTGTGCAGGAATATAATGCACCAAGTAGTCAATCCTTGGTCTGAATTTCATATAATTATATATTTCTTTACAAAAATATAAAATTGTATGAAAGGTGGAAGCGAAAGGTGGAAGAAAATTTCCAGCCGCAGATGTACATAACAGCAGTGTAAACACATGTATTTTTATGCTTATAGTCTCAATTTTACTATTATTTTATTAAATTACTCTATACCACAGCAAATAAAATTTAAAAAAATATTTTATATTATTTACACTAAAATTGAGGCGCTAGTTTAAGACATTACATCTAAATATTTAGAACTATATAATAAATTAATAAGCCTAACCAATACACATTTTCCCCCATAATACAAAAATAATCATTAAATATAAAATTTTTTAAATATTTCTTGCCTCTTTTTTAAAAAAAGCTGTTCAGAAACACTTGAAGTTGATTATTGAAAAATATATTGCCAATAAAATAAATAAAATAATACTTTTTTGAAAGTTTTTAAGACCTTAGTAAAGGAAAATGCATTCCTGACTTGCAAACAAGGTTCTTTACATATGCAAAATATAAAACTTCTTAAGAAAAATAAATGTTACCAACAAATGTCTAAAATACATTATAAAGCTAAAATATGACTGCTATAAGTTATGAATGTGTCTTGTAAGTAAATTTAAAAAATACCCATTTCACCCCACTACCTATTTTAACCCATCAGACCCTATTCAGATATGGTAAATATGATAACTGACAACATTTCGGATGTACTATAGAAATAAATGCTATGAAAATTTTATAAACTTTATATTTAAGAGTGTATACTTCTAGACATGATATTTCTTTCTATGAGGGCTTGATATAATTTGATTTTGCACATCTGACTAAGGCTCTATACTAACTCTATTAAATACCACATAATTGTAATTTCATAAATATGAAGTATTGTAATATATATATATATATATATATATATATATATATATATATATATATATATATGTATATATATATATGTATATGTATATATATATATATATATATGTATATGTATGTATATATATATATATATATATATATATATATATATATATATATGCATATATATATATATATATATATATATATATATATATATATATATATATATATATATATATATATATATATATATATATATGTATATATATATATATATATATATATATATATATATATATATATATATATATATATATATATATATATAATATATATATATATATATATATATATATATATATATATATATATATATATATATATATATATATATGTATATATATATATATATATATATATATGTATATATATATATATATAATATATATATATATATATATATATATATATATATATATATATATATATATATATATATATATATATATATATATATATATATATAATATATATATATATACATATACATATATATATATATATACATATATATATATATACATACTTATATATATATATATATATATATATATATATATATATATATATATATATATTGAGGTGTTAAAATGGGGTAGTTGGAAATTACGTGAGTTATAAACGATTTTAAAAAGAGACCTCTTTTATAATAATAAAATAAATGAAAATTACCCACGCTTGCGTAAGCTTTTGGATCATCCGGTCAGACCGAAGACATTTTGAGCTATTTGATGAGATTGCAAACAGATAAGTATCAATCAGCGCCTGTACATGGAACTGTCAACAACACTCTACTCGTGTCTTCGACGAAAAAGTAAAAATGGCGCAAGTTGTACTTTATCGAAGGTTTAATACTTATTAATATCAAGAAGACTGTTTTCCATTTTCCTTAACTCTAGATCACAACTATATATGTCATATATGTAAACAAATATCTAAAAAATATGATAATAAATATAACTTAAAGTAAATATCAGACAAAATCTACAGACAAAATGAAAATAGCCCTATAATCAATTTTAAATTCGAAATAGCTGAATAATTCATTCAAGTTTCAATTGAGATTGTGGACAGGAAATCAAATTAAAATCCCATATCTTGCAAGTTAAAATATATTTTCAAGTAAAAATTAATGCAAATCATACTTTACTAAGCTCAAATCAAAAATATATTTGATATTTAATTCGGGTTACCAAATTTTGTAACAGGAAAGAAAAATTACTTCAAAACACAAAATATAATCATATACTTCTTAAAGCTAAAGCATTAAGAAAATGCTAAATTAATATCTTTCTGAGAATCCATAAGAAAGTTTGTAAATAAATACAAAAATCTTTTTTTCAGTTCTTGAAAATTGAATTTACTCTTAAAGCAAAATGCCCAATTCAATAACCTCGGATATATGAGAATACTCAGAAATATTTTTGAAATAAAATTATTTTCCCACAGAGACATGTATTAAAACTTTTCAAAGGACTTCGAATTCTTGTTCGAAATATTCCATCTGAATATGTCTTCCTAAATAAATGTTTTACTATTATATTAAGTAAATAACTTAGAGATTTAAGATACTGTATTTGTTTGGAAAAAATACTGTCTAAAATTTTAAAATGCGTAAGGAAAATATTTCAGATCGAACATGTTGATTTATGTTTGAGTTTACTGTAAATTTAGAGATTTACCATAATAAAGATAGATTGAATGTGCAATAACGTATAATGTAAAGAGTGTAATGCAATTTTCTTTAAAATATTAAAATTATAAAAAGGTTTCCTCTTAAAATTTTAAACTTTATCATATTTAATCTATTATATAATATATATATATATATATATATATATATATATATATATATATATATATATATATATATATATATATATATATATATATATATATATATATATATATATATATATTATATATATATATATATATATATATATATATATATATATATATATATATATATATATATATATATATATATATATATATATATATATATATATATATATATATATATATATATATATATATATATATATATATATATATATATATATATATAATATATATATATATATAGATATATATATATATATATATATATATATAATATATATATATATATATATATATATATATATATATATATATATATATATATATATATATAATATATATATATATATATATATATATTATATATATATATATATATATATATATATATATATATATTCGAAATCATAGAAACAAGGAAATTAAAATAATATCTAAAATTTCGATACCCTATATAATATTAGCCAAAGTTATCTGTCTGTCTGTCCTCGAATTTATGAATCGGTTGTACCTGGATTGGATTGAGATATCTATATTGAATTCTTGATAAGTTAGGGTTAAAAACTTTCAAAATCCGCCTTTTCCCTCTTTTCTACCTTTTAATGCTGTTAGTGCAATACCTATTTTCACCGGTTAATAGAAGGTGATTAAATTATCAATTTATCCCATAAGTAGATAAAAATAATTTTTTCTGGCATTATGATGCCATTCCTTTAATCATCTTATTTAATGATTTCTTATTTTAAATTATTGAAATATCGACTTCATTACTTTCATACGTTTTATCACTGAACTTAGATATTAAGTAAACAATTTTCTTTTATATTTGTCTTAAATAAGAGATTAAGTACATATGTGATATCTTTACAATTAATCAGAGGTTATTTTTTGTTGCACATTAACATTTTTCATCTGGTACTAAAATCAAAGTTTATCTACCCCCATTTTGTAGTGGAAATGATAGTTCCTTTTCTTCCATTAATTATTGTGGTAAAAATAACTTAGGAAGAACTTAACCATAATTTCGATGCAGCTAAGAAAACTGTGAATTAATTTTCGAAATGAATTCAACTTGATTCTAAACTGTATTCATAGTATTATGTGACTTTAGAGGAGTATGAAGATATACAAATTATCGAGCTTGTATCAGATAATTCTCAGCAAAAAAACAAACCATATTTTTATCAGCATCATAGGGTACTTTACAATTCTGGAAAATTAAAATTTTTCCTTCTCCAGTCATATGACGTACTGTATGCTAGTTTGAATATAAAAGTGAGTCGGATGGTCAAATAACTGTTAAAGAATAATGTAATATAATGGATAATGTGCTTGCTCAAACCTATGGATAACAAGGATTCCCATTTTGCCTGATAAGATATTTGTTTGCCACAAAAGACCTCACCTGTGGTACAACCGTAGTAATAATAGGGCAATTTTCTTATATTGAAATTTCAACTGAATTTAACCCCTTGCCTATTTTGCACGTACACCATACGGGATCTGTCACTGTGCCTCTAATGATTTGCCCGTAAAGCATACGGGCAATCTGATTTCTTCATCGTTCTCACTGTTTTGGTCGTATCTATTGTTTTTCTAATGTTAAATGAGTCATATAGATGTCCAAAAGTTGGTTTTCGATTAGTATTTTGTTTGGTTTAGAAGCGCGGGCTTTTTGACAGGTTTTGTATTACTCCGAGAGTTTTTATCTTTGAGTTTTTGGCTTGACTTCGGCTTGAGTTTTTGGGAGGCTGACCGAGAGATTTTTTAGAGGTAATTCCACCTACAGACCAAAAAAAACAGGCCTACAACACATTGCTATGTGTGTTCTCTGAAGAAAAATGACAGAGGCAAAAGAATCAGAAATGAGACAAGGTACTTTTGTCCGGACTGCAACGTTAGACTATGCCGCTTGCCCATTTTCAAGATTCCTCACACTAGATCTGAACTTTGAAAAAAAAAACAGATTAAGTAAATGTACTTGTATTATATGCATTCGAAAATAATTGTGTCGTAATAGTAATCGAAAATATTTGTAGTTTTTATATGCTCAATTGTAAATGTAACGTCTCTGACTGGCGTACATAAGAGAGAAAAGAAAACTTCCAGGAAAACCATTTTATTTCCTGTAAAAGTTGTTATACCAGTTTACAAATGTAAAATGAACAAAAATATGCAATAAAAAATGTGACATTTTTTGGATAGAATTCATGAAGAAAATGAAACTGTTAAAGAGTTAATCATGGTATGAGGAGGGAAAACAAAAAGGTAAATAATATCAACAATTCAGTGTAAATTAACCACCGAAGTAGGTGTTGCTCTTCTTAAAATAATAAAAATTTTTTTAATCTTCAAAGCATAATTTCTTTTCTTGAACACATACAATTATGTAACATGTAAAATAAATAAATAACATTCATATAATTAAACAATCAAATTAATTTTAATTAATAATATGTTCTAAACTTCAGTACTGTTCTCACAATTATCGTAAGAAACAATTATTTCCACTTATACACTAATTTTAAGAATTAGTACACATAGATTAAACTTTTATTGCTAAAAGGTAAAAAAACATTTAACTACCAAAAATAAAAAAAAGAAATTTTCCTATGCACAAGAAAGATGTTATTAAATTTTAAATCCTTAATTCTGTACTTATAATATTTAACAATTTACTTAAATATCCTGAAATATTTTAGATTCTGAATAGTATTTTGGAACTTCCAAAGAAAAGTAATCATACTTTACTTCTATTTTTACTTTCCTTCGGTGTATCGAATCGAATTTATTTGATTGTTTTAACTTATATTAGAAAGATTTCAGCATCGTTATTCCGTTCTATAGAACTTAGCCTTAAGATTGCATCAGTTTATATCGTATGTAGATATCATTTTTTAAAAATTTCTGTATCTTGTAGACAATAAAATAGCTTTTTTTTTCATTTTTAAATTCTATCTATGTTTTCCTAGATTCTTTCTTTATAATCATATAATAAGGAATAATTTTATAGTACTACCAGAGGTTTTAACACTTACAAAAAGACTCGAATTATCATGAAATTTAAATTATCAACTGTTTATATACAATACCATTGGTAGTTTTAAGACCTTTGATTTTATAAAGAAAAACGCTCTGAACTGTCATTAATAATGATTTAAAAATTGTAACATTCCTTAATATTTTTAATAAGTTTAGAATTTATATTAAAAAACAGAGGAGACTGAGATTTACTAGTCCTAAATACAATTTATGCAAATAGTTTTTGAATTTGTATAGTGTTTTCACAATTATATATTGTTATTTTAGAAATTGAAAGCATATTGTAAATTTTTGTATTATCTGGGACGAAACGAATGTTTTAATGCTTTTGAAATGTAAAACCTGTATTATAACAAATACTAAAAAAACCATGTAAAAATTTATTTTAATGGTTTAACCACCAATGTTCCAATAATGGAACATGAATTTAAAATAAAAAATTCACATGTAAAAAAAATCTTTACAATATTGCTTTTACATACAATTGAACATATTTTAAAGTATTTTTTACAATAAGTTTTATTTTGTTTAGGTAATTATTTATTTTTTTACAATTTTTTGAATTTCACTATATTTTGTCATGTTTACCCTTCCTTTAAATTATATTTACCAAAATTCCAGTTTAAATGGTGAAAAAGCAATACTTAAAAATATATGTTTAGACTACATATCCTACTGGAAAAAAAAACAAAATCAAACTTTTATTTTTAAATTTTAAAGCTAAAATTTATGTATTTATTGCTATGTTCTATTATTGGAACATTGGCTTTTCAAAGGGTTCATTTTTCATTTATGTGCAAAGTATTCTATGATATTGCAGATATTATTTTCTTTTGCATTCAGAAAAGAATAGAAACTTTTCTAAAGAAAATAAATAGATAAAGCTGCAATACTTAGAAAGGATTATAATATTAGCACTTGACAGCGATGGTCACTTTAGTAAAGTCCTAACAATAGAAAGAAATTCTCTTTGATAAGGTGGCTAAACATGTGTGTGTGTGTGTGTGTGTGGACGGTATTTTACTTGTGACTTTGAAGACAAGTACAATTTTACATAAAAGAGGTCGTATTGCATATGTTTGCAGATATAGTTATGTGTTTCGTTTGATATAGTGTTTTTCTTATACGACAGGGAAAATGTGCATGCGTGTTCTCTATGTGTTTCATTTATAAAATTTTCATAAATTCAACACTATGGCTGAAAGATACATTACAGTACAGGATGCTCTGGCCTTTCTAGAAACTCTTTCTGCTTCCGATTGGAAAATTGTAGATATTTGCTAGTTAGATCCCAATAAACATGGTGATACAACCGATGAAGAAGATATTGATTAAAATAATTTAGATGCTGTTACGCCATGCGATGTATGTGGAATAGACGACATAGTTTTAAAAGAAGATGTGAAAAGAAGACAAATATCAGAAACAAAGTCCAAGGAACAAGAAGAGACGAAAAACTGAAAACCTTGTAATAAAATAGAAAAAGAGTGAAATTCGAAAATCAAAAAAAAAATGGAAAAACAGGTACCAATATCGCATAAATTCTATACTGTCATGATAGTTATCAATTGTACATTATTTAAAGATAAATAAACAAAAAAGTTAATTTTAAGAATATAATTATTAGACATTAAATTAACCATTTTCAGGAGCTTTTAAAAAATATGCAAAAAATAACCGTGTAACAAGCCCATATTCCAATAATGGAACATCTCAAAAACACCCTCCAATTTTTTCGCCTAATTTTAAAACTTTATTTTATTTTTATATTCTTAATTAATATAATAACCAAATTTCAAGTCATTGGGACTATTCTGTCTTAATTCCATGTTTAACAAGAACGTTTAACGGTTAAACAAGAATTTGAACATTTGTCAAACAAACGATGAAGTATAACAATCTAACTTGTGAAAGAAACGATTTTAAAATGTAGGCATGAAAATTAAGGAAAAATTTAGTTTAAGGCAATAAAAGGCCAGTTCAGTTCTAAAATAATGTAAGTTTACCGTTAGAGCTATTATTTTTCTGAACTTACAGTACTTCTATCTTTTAGTTCGTTTTCAATTACTGAGGTTCCTTGCGTTTTTAATTACTTGCCTGAAAATAACAGTAGGTAAAAAGTTGTTTTTGATTATTTTAAATGAAATTCTATAAATTTTCTCTGAGGTAGTCAATCCAACTTGTACCTTAATCTCCTTTTTTTAAGTTTTGAAATGTAGTGGTTAATTATTTGATAATTTGCATTGTGAGTATATTTTAAAGTTCAAACTAAATTTTATCTTGATTTTATTTCATAGGAGAAAGCTATTGAAAATATCTGTAAAATTCCTCAGAAAATGATCTACATTACAATCAGCAAATGACAATTAAAGCTTATTATTTTTCATAAAAGTAAATTTTCAACTCCTCTTTTTAAAATTATGTATGCAATTTCTTTTTATATTTCACAGAAATTAAATTACTATTTAAATGTATTGTAAAAATTTTTAAAATGTTACATTTTTATTTCTTTTTTAATATTTTTTCCTGTTTCAGTTATCAATCTTTAATATTATTTATTTCCAAATTTTTCCGGAATATTTCCTAAATCACTTTATTAATAAAAATTTTAATTTTAGGTTTATTACATGTAAGCGAAAATAACACACTAAATATGTATGTGAAAAATATTTTCAACTAAATTAATTTAATCAGTAAATATATCCATGTAAACATGGTTAAAATGATTAAATGTGTGAATCAAATATCCCTGGAAATTATTACATCACTAAAGCTGATCGGTGTTCAAATTTTCAAAAAAACATTGTTTACACAAAAAAATCACTCATAACAGTAGTGTAAATTACACAAAACACTGCTCAACATTTCAAATATTGGGCACAAAAAATTTTAAAAGTATGCATATGATTTTCTTTTAAAAGACGGATAACGATTTTTGCATTATCTGAAACAGCTTAAGAATATCAATCTAAAGAAAAATATTTAAAAACAGGTCTGTCACTTCAAAATGTTTATTTTAATATGTATGTCGTTATTACGTTTTAAGCATAGGACTCTTTTAACACATTTCTAGAACTTGAAGATCATTCAATATTTACAAGAAAACTTATCTTTAAAACTTTAAAAAAATTAAATATGTACATGAAGTGTAGTAAATCACTTTATCTTATTCCATAGTATTTATTCTCTGAAATTCAAACATACTATTTAAAGATAAAAATATATTGAGTTACAGATGTTTTTATTTTGAGAAATATAATTTTCTGTACGATTTTATGTACATTCAAAGGTAATGTTTATACATAATTACAGGTAGTGGACAAAATAATGGAAACAACTTACAAAATCAACAAATTATAATTTAATATGGTGTAGGTCCGCCTTTTGAGGCAATTACAGCTTCAATTCCCTGAGTATTGATTCATACAACTTGTGAATTGTTTCCAAAGGAATTATAAGCTATTCTTCAGTTAGAATACCCTCCAATTATTTAAGAGATGATGGGGCTGGAAATCGATGTCTTACTTGAATCTCTAAAACTGACCATAAATGCTAAATGATGTTGAGGTCTGGAGATTGTGCTGGCCATGCAAGATGGTCAACTTCATTACAATGTTCCTTATGCCATTCTTTAACAATTCTAGCTCTATGGATTGGGGCATTATCATCTAGAAAAATGGAGTTTCCATCTGGAAACAGTGCTTGAACCGTATGGTGAACTTGATCGCTCAAAATTTGTATATAGTCTCTGCTGTTAATTTTTTCATGAAGGGATATCATTGGCCTTGTGGATTTCCAAGAAATAGAGCCCCAGATCATCACACGACCCCCACCATGTTTCACGGTTGGTTGAAAGCAGTCTGAATCAAACGCTTCTTTCGGTTGTCTTCAAACATACACTCTTCAGTTCTCGGAAATAAGGAAAATGATTCGTCAGAGAAAATCACACTGTTCAAGGAACCAATTCCGGTGGGCCATACACCATTCTAAATGCTTTGAAACATATGTCTGTGAAAGCAGAGGTTTTCGAATTGCAACTCTTCCATGGAATGCCCCCTTGTGCAGCTCTCGATATATATATATATATATATATATATATATATATATATATATATATATATATATATATATATATATATATATATATATATATATATATATATATATATATATATATATATATATATATATATATATATATATATATATATATATACATATAGCAGCTTAAACCAGAAAGGGGAGGTCAATTTCGATTCCACAGTCTTTTAATCTTTAAAAATAATTTTATTCGACATCGTCGGCAACAACAATTTTGTTTTCAACTCCATTTCTTTCTATGTTGCCAATTGCTGAAAACTAAAAACAGTCAAATCGAGATAGCGACAACATGTACGGCTCGAACGTGAGAGATCTCTGTCCTCCTTAAATAAAGGTAAATCGTATTTTGTCTGTTATCTTCAGTTTTTTATAATTATTCTATCCCTTATGGAATGATTATAAAAGTTATACTTACTGATTAAGACTTAATGATTAACTAGTAATAATAATGTACATTCATACTATATAGTTTTAGTTATCAACACGATATCTGTCAATTTTTGTTTTACCATGATCATTATTCCTCACTCCTAATGAAAAATACAATATATTTCTATTCTTTTGTATAGGCTATCTGACCCCCCACCCTTTAAGTGACCCATTCAGTATTATACTTATATTCTAGGTTATAATTATCTCATTAACTATATTTTTAAACTAAATTGCATTTAATATATAATATGGATTTCTTTGTTCCTTTTGTGTAAATAATTATGTTATATCATGTGAGGAATAATTCTAAATATATGATGAACATAACAATTAAAACAACATTATATTCCAATTATTCTGTCCCTTATTATATAATTTATTTTAAACAAAGTTTTACTCTATACACTGTGACGGAAATATTTAATCTACTATTAATCTATATCTTTAACTTTCATAAATATAGTACTTTAACCAATTACTGAAGATATATTTACACAGCTATATTAATTTGCTCATAAAAGTTACACCAAAATGCAAAATTAAAATAACTTTAAATTTTATAAAGGCAGACTTTACGTATTTTATTGCTATATGTATCGCGACATCGCCTTTGTTTCAATAATTATCTCACAAGTTATAAGTAATAGTTCTAGAAATTACTCTAGAATCCTGATTAATTAAAAAACACAGATTTCAAGAAAACTGTTATTTTCAGGCATATTTCAACTTCTCCTTATTTAAGATTTAACTTCGTTGTAATTCATTACACCTAAGGGAAAAATAATTTACTTATATTATATCGTCTTCTATTTAACTGCTTAATAACTCTACTTTGTTTACCGTCAGCTTTAACTGATAGTTTTGGAGCCTTTTACACAGTTAAAATATATTTTTCCACACTATAAAATTCACCAGAATCTCAGCTTTAAAGGCCTTATAAAATGTTTTAAATTAAGGTACTTTGTATTTTACTCTTTTAGGCATTCTAATGTTGTTTCCATATCACTAGCTATTCTATATAGATACATTTTTGATACAGTTTAAACTTTATTATTAAAAATTATTAGTGAAATATATATTGTTTCCTTTATTTCTCACATATCCTCATGTTTTCTTACATACGTTACATTTTCAAGCAGTTATAATATTTTACCATATATGTCCTTTTTTAAAATGAAATATATATATATTTGTATGTATTATTTTCAATATGATAATATTTTTAAAAAATATATGCCGATAATAAGTAAAAAAATAACTAAACTATGTTATATTTGAATAATTAAATTTTTCAGTTTTCATAACAAGCTACAATCGATTGCATTTGGATGTTTATGGTATATGTTTTTCTTCTATAGTTCTAAGGAGAACGGGTTACGAACAAAAGCGAATTCCGAATAGCTAATAACATCTTTGCTATGAAATAACTTTAGTTTGTACCGACAGACTCCCAGCCAAAAAGGAATTACAATTTAAAAAATACATTAGTATATATATTCTTTTTACTTATTGTCTTAATATTTCACAATGTTTACGTTCACAATGACATTTTATATTCTGTATATAATCTTCTTCACATAGATCTAGAATACATTAGTCAGTATAAATACATTGCTTAATTTTAATAAGCTATATTCATAAATCCATGTATTTGCAATATGGATAGGTTTAAAAATGGGTTTTAAGAATTAAACGATTTATAATTGAAATAGTTAGAATTCATTAACGATAACGTAATAGGAGAAAAAACACACCCTCAATCGGAACTATACAGAGTAAAAAAGCCAACTCGAAGGTAGACAGAGGAATCTTGCTTAGGCAACACCAAAAGAGACAGATATGATCGTGAACTCGAGCTGATAACAACATTTACGTTTGTCGTGGCAAATTATGAGAACAAAGGATATCTAAATGGCATAGTTATGTACAGAATGATTACAATACAGATGTTTTTATATATGAAACCAAATATGTCTTCCATACCTTAATTATTCGTCCGTGTCAATATATATATATATATATATATATATATATATATATATATATATATATATATATATATATATATATATATATATAATGTAAATATGTATATATATATATATGTATATATGTATGTATATATATATATATATGTATGTATATATATATGTATATATGTATGTATATATATGTATATATATATATATATATATATATATATATATATATATATATATATATATATATATATATATATATATATATATATATATATATATATATATATATATATATATATATATATATTATATATATATATATATATATATATATATATATATATATATATATATATATATATATATATATATATATATATATATATATATATATATATATATATATATATATATATATATATATATATATATATATATATATATAATATATATATATATATATATATATATATATATATATATATATATATATATATATATATATATATATATATATATATATATATATATATATATATATATGTGTGTGTGTGTGTGTGTGTGTGTGTGTGTGTTAATATATCACTTTAATTATTATAATTATTTATAGTTATTAATAATTTCACTTTAATATTTCCGTAAAAACCTTCCCTCTCCCATTCTAATACCTTAAAATCTTTATCCCAGCATCAAAATGTCTTAATCAAAGGAGTGTCCTGGACTTCAAATTATTTCAATACATATCCCGTAGCTTTCTGTGGAATAGATGTAAATTTTTCTGTCCATTAAACTTGTTTTCCAGCTATCGCCGGAAAATGGCTTCGCATTTTTCCTGATCTTAACAGTTAAATTCGCTGACAAAGTTTTTTGTCTACGTTTCTTGATAAAATTCTGCCTGAGCTCTTGGGTGCACCTCTGTACATACACGATATATATATATATATATATATATATATTATATCCATCTTGATATCTGTGATATATTATGATATATATGATATATTATGATATAAATGATATATTATGATATATATGAAGATATTGATATATACACATATATATCTACACATATGTACATATGGACTTTTTAAAGTATATGAATTATAGGAAATCGATAATTTACGTAAGTGAATCAAATCTTGTCATAATACTGCAATATAACAAATTCTTTGTCTAAAGTATTATATGAGCTAAAACATTTTAAGGCAAAACCTTTAATAAATTGTTGAAGGAAAGTGTAGACGGCAGTTTCATTTCTGATCTAATCTATTCCGCGCTTTAATCTTCTGGTGCTTTGAGAAACTAAGTGTCACTTTATTCAGGAAGTGTATTTAGAAGTCTAATGAGAAGGGAGTTAAGATAAACAATTTCCTCAATGGAAACTCATCAGAAATTGGGAAGGTAATTTATAGAATACGTAATTAAAATTAAGATGAATATCGAAGTTTAAATCAACGAATTATTTTTTTTTCAAATTGTTAAAGCTTAACAAATATATATATATATATATATATATATATATATATATATATATATATATATATATATATATATATATATATATATATATATATATATATATATATATATATATATATATACATATATATATATATATATATATATATATATATATATATCCATACATATACACACACACACACATATATATACATATATATATATCCATACATACACACACACACACACACATATATATATATATATATATATATATATATATATATATATATATATATATATATATATAGAGAGAGAGAGAGAGAGAGAGAGAGAGAGAGAGAGAGAGAGATAGACATAGATATGTAGATATTTGTTTAAATTGCACCCAAATACCTACGTAGAGCATTTATTGATATATGTTTGTTACTATCTGTTTAATTTTAAAATACATCAAATATTATATAAAGTATAGGAACATAAATAATTAGGAATAATATTAATAATGCAAATCAAACATTTTTAGATCTGAATTCTAAAATGTATTAGTATTCTGTTGTAAATTTTTTTAGATACTAAATATATAATAAACACATTGTTACGCTTTAGATTCTATAAATATTTATTTAATTTTAAAGGAATTTTAAAATACTAAACCGAAATTAACAACATTTATATTTATTTAGCAAAAATAATTTTTTAGTAGTTTAAGAATTGTAATTATATGTCTTAATAATTAATTTTCGTTTCAAGTTAATTTTCGTATCTTTGAAATCTACTCAACTCAGAAAATTATATACTTTATTTTCAGTAAAATAAATTCCACATAGTTCGTAATAAATGTAAATACTATTTCGTAAGGAATAACAATTTCTTTATAATTAAAATTAACATCAATTAAAATATTCCATCAATTAATCAATACACACATATACATACACACAGATCCCCTATATAATAATACCCTAAGTTATCAAAGTTCTTAGTTTAAATTATTTAAA
>CM063504.1:155463627-155493627 GCA_032207245.1 Pardosa pseudoannulata | reverse complement strand
TTCAGGGGTTTAGATACATTATTTAAAATATTTAAAAGTTAAAAAAATATTAAAAGATAATTTGAAATTTTATCACAAAAATTTGCATATTATGCAACAAATATACACATATTTATTATAATTATAAAGAAATTGGTAAAAACAATATCTTTATTGGAAAAGTTTTACGTTTTCTCTGATTATATATATATATATATATATATATATATATATATATATATATATATATATATATATATGTAGGTAGGTAGGTAGGTAGGTATATATATAATAAATCCCTTTTGATAGCAGATTCATTATTAGACGCACTATAAATTTTATTGTTAAATAAATTTTTTCTACTAAGTATGTCATTAAATGTATATATGTATGTTGTATATACATGTATATAACATATATATATATATATATATATACACACACATATATATATACATATATATATATATATATATATATATATATATATATATATATATATATATATATATATATATATATATATATATATATATATATATATATATATATATATATATATATGTATATATATATATATATATATATATATATATATTTATATATATATATATATATATATATATATATATATATATATATATATATATATATATATATATATATATATATATATATATATATATATATATATATATATATATATATTATATATATATATATATATATAATATATATATATATATTATATATATATATATATATATATATATATATATATATATATATATATATATATATATATATATATATATATATATATATATATATATATATATATATATATATATAATATATATATATATATATATATATATATATATATATGTGTACGTATGTATGTATGTAGGTATACATAATTTTAAATCCCTTTTAAAAACAGATTCATAATTGCACGCACTATAAATTTTTTTGGTAAATTAATTTTTTCTACTAAATCTGTTGTTAAATATCTTTATCTATTTATAACTATTTTGTTTGAATGTTAAAATTCTTGTATCAGCTCATAAACAAGAACAGGTAACTTTCGTCTTCTCATAGGATGAGACGTGGAAGGTGATTTTGTAATTTAGTCGGCTTTAGAAGACTAATATAAAAAAATATATTCCAGATGGCTAGCTGAACAATTATAAGCGTACCAAACGTAGGAAACTCAAGGATGTGTTCGTCATATATTCATATTTTTGAAGTAAATTTAACTTAACGAAGAAATCATTAAGTAATAACTATTTCCAAGTCAGTTAACTATTCACTAGAAAACTTTTGTAGATATTAGTCATTTTATTATGATATTATACTTCATTATGAAACTATAATTTGACTTAGAGTTTGGCAAGGAAATGTATGTAGCATGCCATAGCTCTTATGTTAATTGCCACGATTTTATGCTTTATAATTGAGGTGGATATATATAATCAAATTATTAACCAAGGTAACTGCTTATTAGTGGATTATACGTAGAAATTTGAATATTAAATATCCCAAGTTTTGTTTGGAATAAAGTTAACTTAATCAAAAAATTGTAATTGCATATTACATCAGTTTTAATTAAATAGCCAATAACTAGATATTACTATCTGTTAATTACGATAAACTACATAATATGTAAGGCGTTTAATAATTTTCTAGATAGTGCATGTAGAGAGTCATATTCATCATATTATTGACTTTATTTTATAATTTTTAATTGAGGGGGATATCGATAATCACTTTTTTTATATTCTGATAATAGAGATAGACCACTTTCCATTTTTTTTAAATTTCTTGCGTTAAAGGCAATCTAATCGGTAATAAAGAATAAATATAAATGATTTATTTCAAACATAGTAATAAAATTTAAGATTTTTTTTAAATTAAAAAAAATATTATTAGATTAACATTAATATATAACAATACTTAAAATAATAATTTTTATTAAGTACTATTGAAAATTTAAGAATATATTTAAAATATGTGCATTTTTTATGTAAGCCATTAAAATAGAAAATAAAACCAGAAACATATACAAAAAAATGTTAACACACTTTATGTTTGGTAAAAAAATTACATTGACTAATTGGAGGAAAACTGCAAATAAAGCAAATGCATAAATATATGTACATTTGTAATTATAGTTTTCGTAAATTCTTAGACAAATAAATGATTATCACTAATATATCAGAATACCACTGTATATATAATATTTATAAAACTTAACAAGCATTATTTAAAAAAAAACTTTTAAAAAATAGATTTTTACGAGACATTCCGTTAGGAAGCATTTTAAAATAACTCGTAAGTTTGCATTTTTTCTTAACATTACTACATTTCACTGGTATCCCTATCTATTCATAGCAATAAAAAACTCTATATTTTTCTAAAAACATCCATTCCTTTAAACTTTAAAATTACATTGAAAAATTAAAACGTATCTATATATACATGTACACAATGCAAGGATAGGTAGGTTAAATATAAAATTTCATTCCAACTTCAATATATTTAAAACCCATCATGCACGACAAATGAAATGATCCTCAAATTCCGAAGTCAATATTTTATTTAACGAATGTGTCAGTATTGTCAAAAGCTTAATGCTATAGCATTTGAATAAATTATTTATTAAATTAGGAAGCCTTTCCTCTAGAAAATTATTACTCGGAGCTTGTACGGGAATAGCTTAGAAATAAATTCACAGAGAAATAAGTTTTATGACTTTTTGACGTTGACAATTTTGAGAATTTCTAATTACGCAATCATTGCAGTCTTTCATTTTGTTCTGTTAGAAGTTATATAAGTTTTTAAACAATATTCTGAAACTGTATTAGTAAAGCTGTAAGTGTAACGAAGATACCTTATTTTACTTAAAATATACATTCATTCCCTATATAATAAGAGCCTAAGTTATCTGTCTTCGAATTTATGAAGTGGTTGTACCTAGAATGTATAGGGGCATCCATATTGAATTTTTAATGAGTTAGGGTTAGTAAAATTTAAAGAAAGTCTTTAAAACGTTCGAAAAGCAAGCACGTTCGTTATTACAAGCACTATTTTACCCGGTTAAGAGCAGGCGATTAAATTTATCAATTTATTAATAATAAATAGGTAAAATAAATTTTTTCTAACATTATGACGTCATTAAATTAACAATCTCATTTAATCATTTCTTATTTTAAATTATTTCAATATCATCGGCATTGTTTTCATTACATTTTATCAGTATTTGGCTTAAATAATAGATTAGGTGTGATAATTTTAAATTTAATCATCGGTTTTTTTTCTGTTGCAATGAAAATTTTATCACTAGTATTGACAATAAATTCTTTTCATAAAATACTAGAAATCTATTTCACAGACTAATAAACATCTAGCTTTTAAGATATATATCTTCGAAAATTAAGAAGTTTGTTAGTTATTGTGGTTTTTATTCATGACCAAACTGACATCACTAAATGAATTCGATGTGATTCTAAACTGCATTCACAGTATCCGGAGAGTTTAGAGGAGTATTAAAATAAACTAATTATTGAGCTTGTAACAGATAATTCTCAGCCAAAAAACAAACCATTCTTCTCTGCCTCATACGGTACTTTACAATTGTCGAAATTTTGAAAACTTTACTAATCCCGTCATATGACGGGCAATATGCTAGTGTTTTGATGATCTTCAAATTTAAGAAAAATGACTTCGACCTGCCACTGGTCTTGCGAAAAGTGACCCAAATCACTCAGTAACTTGCTAAATAGTTTAGGTCAGTTACACTGACTTATTTTATTACTTTAGAATAAAATACATCTGGGCATAGATCTAAAATCCATGTATACAATCTATAAATTTTACTGATCTCAAATTAAAGTAATTACAAACAGGATTTCACAAATTATTCGAGTACACTCTTACCAGCATTTATATATGGATATAGGAAGTTTTCATGGAATAGGAACACGCAATTCAGTGAATTCACATACCTTCAGCTTCTGTTTCTCTGAGGATATGTCGGAGAAAAAGTATAATAAAATTGAATATTTTTACTAAAAATTTTAATTAGTACAATAAGATTCACAATATATACATCATGCCAGTTAATCTCTGTAGGATCATATATATATATATATATATATATATATATATATATATATATATATATATATATATATATATATATATATATATATATATATATATATATATATATATATATATATATATGTGTATATATATATATATATATATATATATATATATATATATATATATATATATATATATATATATATATATATAGGTATAGATATATATATACACACGCACACACATATATATATGTGTGTGTGTGTGCATGTATGTGTCTGTATGTATGAGAGGGTGGGATGTAAGTTTGTGTAAATTCTAAAGTTGATCCGTTACATGAAAATATTTATGCGCAAATAATATTATTTTGTATTGTATAGGTTATAATACTTTTTCTTGCAATTTTATTTCTATATCAGAATAGTCATTTTAATGCGTTTTGTTTCTTGTAATGTGGATTCTTTTATGAGTAGTAATCATTTTATTGAGCTCTTTATTGCATAAAGTTTGTAATTTAACAAACCTTCAAGTTTGTAAAATGACAGTATAAATGTTTGTAAAATGTATTTTCTGTATTTAATACGGTTATTTTTTTTTGCATTATGTAAAGCAAAGTATCATTTTCATGCATAAAAGTAATTAATGCAATAAAAGGGTTATCTTTGTAATGTTTATTTCAGATAATTTAAATATATTTAACATATAAGCTGCATTTCAACATGCATAATTTGAATTATCGCATAATTTCCTCCAAAAAAGAAAACAAAATGGTTTTATCAGTTCATTCTTTTTTCTTATTTTTAACATCATTTTAGATACAATTTTGCATATTGTAAAAGAATATGCATGTCCTTTGGATTATTTGCAAAATGATTTCTGAATTATTGATAATCCTTGTTGTTATTCGAATATTAAAAAACCGTCAATCAGTGGTATATATACCCGTAATAAAATACCCGTATATTTTAGCAGAAAATCTTTACATTTTTTTTTCTTTTATGTTTCAGTGTTCTTTCTCAAATTCCTGTTTTTTGTGTTATTAAAGAATATACAAGAAATATATCCTTAAGTATTATGGAGTTCTTAAAAAGACAGCACAAAATAAAAACAATGAATAATTGTGACCGGTTACAAGAGGGAATAGGCAAAAAAATATAAAAGTATTAACTTCTTTAGTGTAAAAGTGTAATACAACAGTAATCAATCATTTTCAAAATTTAAATTATTATTTAATTAGAAATAATTAGTAAAATATAAAAATCCTTGCAGTACACGGTGACAAGTAAAGCATCTCTTAACAAATCGGTAAAAATTAGAAGGGCATTTATTTTGGCCAATCTGATAGCTTGCCTTAAATCAATGAAAACAGATAATCATTAGAGACGAATAACATGTATAAAAATAAATAATGATTTAAAAGAGTTATGTTTGTAATGTTTATTTTAGATAATTTAAAATATTTACCATATCATCTGTATTTCAACATGCATAATTTAAATTAATGCATAAATTTTCCCAACAAAGTAAACAAAATTATTTAGGTGAAAATTAGAAAGACATTTATTTTGGACAATCTGATAGCTTATCTTATATCAATGAACACAGGAAATCATTAGACACGACTAACATATATAAAAATAAATAATGCATTAAAAGAGTTATCTTTGTAATGTTTATTTTAGATAATTAAAATATACTTACCATATCAGCTGAATTTCAACACGCATAATTTGAATTAATGCATAATTTCTCTCAACAAAGTAAACAAAATTATTTTGGTAAAAATTAGAAGGACATTTATTTTGGTCAATCTGATAGCTTACCTGAAATCAATAAACACAGAAAATCATTAGAGAAGAATAATTACATAGAATTGCATATGTTTCACTTTTATGATTTCAGTAAGTTTTTGCTTTTCTCTAAACATTTTCCAGAATTTTATTCTAGTCTTCTTCTGGGATCTTCAAGAGGTAAGGAATTCCTTACGAGAAACCATCAGCATTTCACATTTTAAGTAGAGTTTTAATTTTCACTGGGCCTCCGCGTGTTGCCCATTATTTGGGGAAATCCATCAAGCTAATTTCCAATTTAAATTCAGTCACCTTAACAACCCTTATCTAAATGCGGCCATCTGCTAATGTATGTAAAGAATGAAACTTTAGAAGTTAAAAATGTGCTAGTTGCGTATTGAAACGTTTCTCTCTGCCATAAATTACTACTCATATAAATGAATTGTCATAAATTTTCTCTTCTGCAATAAATAAGTGATGCACTGTTTGGAATGAATGAGTAAAATGAGACTCCCCTCCCATTTATTAAAGTTTCTGATTATCCACGTCTAATTTCGAAATCTTGGCAATCCGTTCAACCGACATTAGGCAGTATAGTTCCCCCAAGAGAATAATACAGGTTGATTAAACAGAGGAGATATGAAACACAGTGTTATCTTAATATTGCGTAATAACAGGGGGAAGCAGGTGGTTGTGTTGTATTAAACAGTTAAGAGATTTGCCTTAAGGTTGGAAATGTAAACTAATGCAATCACTATTAACCACATTTAATCTTAAACGTCGATAATAGAATGCTACAGAATAATATGTCAAAACAGAAGTAATCTTGGCCGGGAGAGAACATCTTTCCAAATACTCAGAAAAGGTCATTAAGATCGAAAGTAGCTACTGACATGACTATTAATTCGGACTGATGAATCGACCTCTGTGGCATATTTTAAATGCGGATAAACAATTCCGAAATTCAATTTATGCCAGCTTGTTATAAGAATTAACTTGGTGCCTGTATTCTTGGCATAAAGTTACACTGCTTAAGAAAGATGTATTATGTGTAAATCGGTAGCAAAAATCAGTTTTATTCTACTTTTCACCCAGATGATATTTTAAGAAGCCAAATATCATTCAATTATCAGCCAAATATTATCAAAATAAATCATATTTATTGTAATATATATATATATATATATATATATATATATATATATATATATATATATATATATATATATATATATATATAATATATATATATATATATATATATATATATATATATATATAGTATTTATTTCAAGCTTACTTAATTAGTAAGGGTCATTCCTTTTTGTCCATATATGAATGTTCCATACATGACTGTAATATATTGCCTCATTAACCTAGGATGAAATTTTTATTCCTATAAATAGTATACATATATCTCATCGGCAAGACATGTATCGTGAAGACAAAGGCTCTCACTCGTAACTGAAAACCAGGTATATATATATATATATATATATATATATATATATATATATATATATATATATATATATATATATATATATATATATATAAATCTTTTATATTTATTGTCAAGGTAGATACAGGAAGTACGCATCATTTAATAATTCCAGTGCATTTCTGGTCTTTAGAATGAATGTTGTGTTTAAGTTTGAGAGTAAAAACGGAGATGCATTCTAACGAGAGAGATTTAAGTCAACAGTGTTTCTGCTTGTAAAACCGTCGGGGCAGAAAAAAGAATATACATGCAAAATGATAATAATAATCCTTAGATTTCCCTGGGAAAATTGGCTAAACGATGGATGGATGAAAGGGCGCTGCTCACTTTAATTTCGGGAATGGCATGGAATTACGAATTGAGATTACGAATTGGCATGGAATTGAGAATTGGCTTTATGCGGTAGGTCCCGGTCTCATTAGACCGTATGAGGAAAACAATAGACTATAGCTCTCCAAACCATACCCTAGTTAGATTGATATTGAAAAAAGGAACACATGTAAAAGTTACTAATTCATGTCCTATTCATGAAAGATGTGGCATAAATGTAAATTAAAGAAGCACTTCCTTGATTTAAGTTCGTTGGCTGAGAAAGTGCAGATTAATAAAACCCAGTGTGGATTTTGAATAAAACGTTTACCCTTTAGCGGACAGTGGTTTTCAAGCAAAACCTTCTGTTAAACATTTTTTTCTCTATTTTCTTTGAGAAATATGAAAGGTTTTTTCGGTTTTTTATGTTTTTGACATTTGAAACTTACAATAAATGATAGTTCTGCATTCATTTTTTTTAAATACATGTATTTAAAATTGTTGTACCTGGAAATTTATTAATTCAATTTTTTTCACTTATGACCCCAAATAAAAATATTTATTCAAACAATACTTATAAATTGTTAAACTGTTTATTTATTTTACCTTTTAAGAACACTTATTTATTGCTTTTATAATATAATTAAAATTTTAAAAATTTTGTGTTTACGCTGTACCACGGGATGGGTTTGTCATTTACCCCCCCCCTCAATCAATCTTACGGTGTCCCCTAAAGAACACCATCTAAGGATTGTAAAGATTGCAAACTTTTAATACAATTTGCATTTATAAGGTTCATAGGTAATATTTATAAACTAATTTCATTAAAATCCAAAGAGTTTATGTAGGTGACCTTTAAAGGGTTAATGGGAATAGTTTCCGATATATCGTTGCATAGATAAGACTAGGAGAATAAGGAAAATCTAATAATAGGAATTTTAAGCACTTTTTTTAATGGGCAAGAATTTGTGACAGAATTAAGAGTTCTTTAGTCTGTGAAAATTTCTCTTCTTTGTCAGTATAACAGACTACATGTCTCGGTCTTGAACAGAGGAAGTAGACTGACTGGTTATGATCTGTTCTACACACGCCAGTCTTCCGCTCAAGTTGAACTGCATATCTGAGTAGTGTCGAAGCGGTGGCATATGTTACCTGTGTTCTGGGATTCATATCACTCTCCTAAATGTGTCTTTAAATATGGGCTAAAACATTCTTGACTTCTTGACTAATGATGTTTTTCATAAGTTGTGCCTATGGTACGGGATGAAAAGACACCTACACGTTGTAACTATTCTCTCACAGTTTCCTTGTTTAAGTGGATAGGTATTGTTCCTCATCCAGATCATACATAGATAGACCTTTATCTTCTTTATGTTCTCGATGTGTTGCTACTACTTTAAAACGTCTGACTTGTTTGATATCTTTTTTGAGGAGTATTTGGTAAGTATTCTCCATATGTCTTTTATCAAATGTAACATTTTGACGTCTTTAGTCATAGTGGAATTAACTTCCTATTAAAGTTAGGATCAGCTGTTTTCTGAACTCTTCACATGAATCTAGGCTTCTTCTATTGTTTACGTACCACTGCCTAGTGGTATCTTAAAATAAAATACGCCTTAGCTTAACAAATAATATCGAACCCTATTTTGAATTTATAGAAACGCTCATGGTATTTCAACCATTTTTTTGTCTTGATCGAGATATCTTAGGAATATCGATAGATTTCTAAACTGCTGAGTGCAATACATGGCCATGTAAAGCTGGGAAGATTTACAACTGATCACAGTCAGGGAATCATACATTTAAGTATTTTTTTCCTTTCAATCTAGGGATTTTAAAAACCGTAGCATTTAGAGTTACAAAAACGATTAAATTTGCGTCCCTCGATCCCTTTTGGATTATGTATTAATATTGCTCGGACCACATAATTAAATCTCATGTTGACACGGTTTCTTTTGTAAGGTGTGCTTGGTAAATTTATCACTAACTGGTAAATTTGTAACTTTCATCACAGATAAGACTTTCTCTAACATTATATGTGTATCGTTTGAATAAATTCTCTCAAAAAAAACCGAACTAGATTCATAAAGATATACTCTCAAAGGTTAACAAAAGCTTAATAATTATAAAAATGAATACAAAATAAAATCGTGCTGTTCTGTAGATGCTTGCTGAATCTACAATCTATTACTATAATACAATTAAATTAAGATCAATAAACCAATTAATAAGAGATTATAACTTGGTGGAAAGTCGCCAACAATGTAGAATGGTCGGAAACTAAGAACGCTAGGTTGGTGGAAGGTTGAAAAATATTGTGAAAGGAGATTTGAAGTAAGAGGGATTGAAATCAGTAAATATCCCGTATAATAAATTTGAATATGAGTTAAAAGTCTTTACGTTTTTGACAAAGTTGCTGTTAAAATAAATAGAATTATAGTTAGTCTCCTGATAGAGACAAACAGCACTGATACTGACTGTCTAAATAGGGCACATAGTGACTTCTGTTTATTTTAATATTGTATTTTTCCAAAATTGAAATCTACATTGGAAAGCTGTAGATTTATAAGTTAGTTGATATATGCAAAACTGAAAGAAGGATATGAATAGCATTAAAAAATAAGTTTAATGTCATTGTTATTATCGGTGGCCTAAGTGTGAGGTTGCAAGAAACCTACTTTGAAGTGAATTACAGTCTCTATCTCTCCCCATAAGCAATATGTTTTAACCCACAGATAGAACTGAATCAAACCTTACATCCTAATCCCTCTATTTTTACTGAATCATTTCTCTTTCATATGGTTTGGTTTGGTTTGGAGTGCTATGATCTACTTTATTGCAACACGAGGGCTAATTAGATACAAAGATGGAACGATGTTTGGATTTCTTGATTTTTATGTGATTGTTTTCTTTATGGCATTATAATGCACCATCTAGGACAAATATCTAGAAGTGTTAGGCTTTAATTATAATTTTAGAAAAAAATGAAAGAGTTTGCTCCTTTTTGACTACCTCTATATTTTCAATATTTTTCTTCAGAATTGAATAATTGTGAATCACTATACTCATAAACAAACATATATATATATATAAGCATTCCATTTATAGTTTATACATCTTGAGAATTTGTCTTAAAGTTATTTCTAACTGATTGTTAAGTCACGTGCAATTAACTAATGAAAACAAAGTGTATCACACTCTCAGTAGAAGAGCGGGGTCTCCACTTTTAAAGAAAGACTCGAGATTCTTAGGTAAGAGTAAATTTTGGCTATCGTAGATTTGGATCGTTTAGTCCGAACGGGATTGCTGCTCTAGATTATCGTTTTATTTATATATGGATTGGTATTATTTTGTTTTAGCATAGCGTATAAAGAGAAAACAGATTGTTGTAAAATTTACATGTGCTTCTAAAGATGTGTACTTAACTTAACTTATACTTAACTTAAAACTTAAATTACAATATTTTTTTTCGAATTATATATTATTTTTTTAATTGAAGCACCTTAAAAAACCGTTTAATTAATTTTCAAATTTAAAAGAATATTATTTAGATAAATATAATATTATATTTATATTATTACATTATTTAGATGATTTAAATTGATTAACTTAAAGTTTATGATATGTGTATTCAATTTCAGAAATTTTTTCATGTCACAAAAACTAATTTGCTTAATAATAATAGTAATAATAATATCAGACAGTTCTCTGTTTTCAACTCTAAGATGGATTCTATGTAATAAAGAGTGTTTCTACCTCTGCAGAATTTTTATTTAGCTTCAATATAAATAGTGTAGTTTTGTTTATAAAAAATACACAGTGACATATTTATGAAGGATATATTTATGTATGAAACATACAAGAAGATTATTTTTTCATTAAAAACAAAATAATCCCTCTAGAACAAGATATATATATATGTTGACTAACTAAACTTATTATTTTACGTTTCTGTATAATGATAATCATTATTTTTTTCATTAACTCTAAAAGCATGATTTGAAAACATATATTTCTCTTCTTTGTGACCCAATTATATTCGCATGTAAAATTTCTCACTTTCTATCCTAAAATTTTCAGTTCTTGAGACATATTCCAAAGTTATTTTTTATATTCCATTTCAATGAAACATGTTTCTGTCTGCGTCTTCAATTAAGAGACGTTGAATTTATCTATATTTTGTTGAACAAGCTATTAAAACTGTTCTTCTAGAAGATCAAAAGTCATGTCTAAAATTACTTTCAATTACAAATGATAGTTTTTGAATAATGAAGAATAATGAAGAAATTTTATCAGTAAATACCTCTAAAACAACCTAAACTAGCAATAATTGTTGAGTAAGTGAAAAAAAAACTACAAAAAAGTTAAACAAACTATTCTTTGAAACAGACAAGCATATATTTTTTATATTTTATGAAATGTATTGCAGTCTTCATTTTTAAACAACCTAAACTAGTAATAGTTTTTGAGTAAGTGAAAGAAAACTACAAAAATGTTAAACAAACTATTTTTTGAAACAGACAAGCAGATATTTTTGATATTTTATGAGATGTATTGCACTCTTCATATTTTAAACAATCTAAAGTAGTAATAGTTTTTGAGTAAGTGAAAGAAAACTACAAAAATATTAAACAAACTATTTTTTGAAACAGACAAGCAGATATTTTTGATATTTTATGAGATGTATTGCACTCTTCATATTTTAAACAATCTAAAGTAGTAATAGTTTTTGAGTAAGTGAAAGAAAACTACAAAAATATTAAACAAACTATTTTTTGAAACAGACAAGCAGATATTTTTGATATTTTATGAGATGTATTGCACTCTTCATATTTTAAACAATCTAAAGTAGTAATAGTTTTTGAGTAAGTGAAAGAAAACTACAAAAATATTAAACAAACTATTTTTTGAAACAGACAAGCAGATATTTGTGATATTTTACGAGATTTATTGCTATATTTTTTAAATTTCATAACATATTACTTATAATTTTAATTCGTTCGAACAGATTTCAGGCATAAATGTTATGTATTTTTTTCAGTTTCATCCCGATTTTTTTTCTGCATTCATAACAAGAATCAAGGGGCATTAGTATGACCAAATATATAAGGATGTGTCCTTTAGTGCTCGAGCCCATGGATTCGCAAATTACTTCTGGTACATATTTTTTGAACAAGCTATTAAAACTGTTCTTCTAGAAAATCAAAAGTCATGTCTAAAATTTCTTTGAATTAAAAATGATAGTTTTTGAATAATGAAGAAATTTTATCTGTAAATACCTCTAAAACGACCTAAACTAGCAATAGTTGTTGAGTAACTTAAAAAAAAAAACTACAAAAAAGTTAAACAAACTATTATTTGAAACAGACAAGCAGATATTTTTGATATTTTATGAGATGTATTGCACTCTTCATATTTTAAACAATCTAAAGTAGTAATAGTTTTTGAGTAAGTGAAAGAAAACTACAAAAATATTAAACAAACTATTTTTTGAAACAGACAAGCAGATATTTTTGATATTTTATGAGATATATTGAACTCTTCATATTTTAAACAATCTAAAGTAGTAATAGTTTTTGAGTAAGTGAAATAAAACTACAAAAATATTAAACAAACTATTTTTTGAAACAGACAAGCAGATATTTGTGATATTTTACGAGATTTATTGCTATATTTTTTAAATTTCATAACATATTAGTTATAATTTTAATTCGTTCGAACAGATTTCAGGCATAAATGTTATGTATTTTTTTCAGTTTCATCCCGATTTTTTTTCTGCATTCATAACAAGAATCAAGGGGCATTAGTATGACCAAATATATAAGGATGTGTCCTTTAGTGCTCGAGCCCATGGATTCGCAAATTACTTCTGGTACATATTTTTTGAACAAGCTATTAAAACTGTTCTTCTAGAAAATCAAAAGTCATGTCTAAAATTTCTTTGAATTAAAAATGATAGTTTTTGAATAATGAAGAAATTTTATCTGTAAATACCTCTAAAACGACCTAAACTAGCAATAGTTGTTGAGTAACTTAAAAAAAAACTACAAAAAAGTTAAACAAACTATTATTTGAAACAGACAAGCAGATATTTTTGATATTTTATGAGATGTATTGCACTCTTCATATTTTAAACAATCTAAAGTAGTAATAGTTTTTGAGTAAGTGAAAGAAAACTACAAAAATATTAAACAAACTATTTTTTGAAAAAGACAAGCAGATATTTTTGATATTTTATGAGATGTATTGCACTCTTCATATTTTAAACAATCTAAAGTAGTAATAGTTTTATAATTTTTAATTCGTTTCGAACAGATTTCAGGCATAAATGTTATGTAAATTTTTTCAGTTTCATCCCGATTTTTTTTCTGCATTCATAACAAGAATCAAGGGCATTAGTATGACCAAAATATATAAGGATGTGTCCTTTAGTGCTCGAGCCCATGGATTCGCAAATTACTTCTGGTACATATTTTTTGAACAAGCTATTAAAACTGTTCTTCTAGAAAATCAAAAATGTCTAAACAATCTATTTCTTTGAATTACAAAATGATAGTTTTTGAATAATGAAGAAATTTTATCTGTAAATACCTCTAAAACGACCTAAACTAGCAATAGTTGTTGAGTAACTTAAAAAAAAACTACAAAAAAGTTAAACAAACTATTATTTGAAACAGACAAGCAGATATTTTTGATATTTTATGAGATGTATTGCACTCTTCATATTTTAAACAATCTAAAGTAGTAATAGTTTTTGAGTAAGTGAAAGAAAACTACAAACATATTAAACAATCTATTTTTTGAAACAGACAAGCAGATATTTTTGATATTTTATGAGATGTATTGCACTCTTCATATTTTAAACAATCTAAAGTAGTAATAGTTTTTGAGTAAGTGAAAGAAAACTACAAAAATGTTAAACAAACTATTTTTTGAAACAGACAAGCAGATATTTTTGATATTTTATGAGATGTATTGCACTCTTCATATTTTAAACAATCTAAAGTAGTAATAGTTTTTGAGTAAGTGAAAGAAAACTACAAAAATATTAAACAAACTATTTTTTGAAACAGACAAGCAGATATTTTTGATATTTTATGAGATGTATTGCACTCTTCATATTTTAAACAATCTAAAGTAGTAATAGTTTTTGAGTAAGTGAAAGAAAACTACAAAAATATTAAACAAACTATTTTTTGAAACAGACAAGCAGATATTTTTGATATTTTATGAGATGTATTGCACTCTTCATATTTTAAACAATCTAAAGTAGTAATAGTTTTTGAGTAAGTGAAAGAAAACTACAATATTAAACAAACTATTTTTTGAAACAGACAAGCAGATATTTTTGATATTTTATGAGATATATTGCACTCTTCATATTTTAAACAATCTAAAGTAGTAATAGTTTTTGAGTAAGTGAAAGAAAACTACAAAAATATTAAACAAACTATTTTTTGAAACAGACAAGCAGATATTTGTGATATTTTACGAGATTTATTGCTATATTTTTTAAATTTCATAACATATTACTTATAATTTTAATTCGTTCGAACAGATTTCAGGCATAAATGTTATGTATTTTTTTCAGTTTCATCCCGATTTTTTTTCTGCATTCATAACAAGAATCAAGGGGCATTAGTATGACCAAATATATAAGGATGTGTCCTTTAGTGCTCGAGCCCATGGATTCGCAAATTACTTCTGGTACATATTTTTTGAACAAGCTATTAAAACTGTTCTTCTAGAAAATCAAAAGTCATGTCTAAAATTTCTTTGAATTAAAAATGATAGTTTTTGAATAATGAAGAAATTTTATCTGTAAATACCTCTAAAACGACCTAAACTAGCAATAGTTGTTGAGTAACTTAAAAAAAAAACTACAAAAAAGTTAAACAAACTATTATTTGAAACAGACAAGCAGATATTTTTGATATTTTATGAGATGTATTGCACTCTTCATATTTTAAACAATCTAAAGTAGTAATAGTTTTTGAGTAAGTGAAAGAAAACTACAAAAATATTAAACAAACTATTTTTTGAAACAGACAAGCAGATATTTTTGATATTTTATGAGATGTATTGCACTCTTCATATTTTAAACAATCTAAAGTAGTAATAGTTTTTGAGTAAGTGAAAGAAAACTACAAAAATATTAAACAAACTATTTTTTGAAACAGACAAGCAGATATTTTTGATATTTTATGAGATATATTGCACTCTTCATATTTTAAACAATCTAAAGTAGTAATAGTTTTTGAGTAAGTGAAAGAAAACTACAAAAATATTAAACAAACTATTTTTTGAAACAGACAAGCAGATATTTTTGATATTTTATGAGATGTATTGCACTCTTCATATTTTAAACAATCTAAAGTAGTAATAGTTTTTGAGTAAGTGAAAGAAAACTACAAAAATATTAAACAAACTATTTTTTGAAACAGACAAGCAGATATTTGTGATATTTTACGAGATTTATTGCAATATATATTTTTTAAATTTCATAACATATTACTTATAATTTTAATTGGCTCGAACAGATTTCAGGCATAAATGTTATGTATTTTTTTCAGTTTCATCCCGATTTTTTTTCTGCATTCATAACAAGAATCAAGGGGCATTAGTATGACCAAATATATAAGGATGTGTCCTTTAGTGCTCGAACCCATGGATTCGTAAATTACTTCTGGTACATTTGTTCATAGCCATTTGTTATTTGATTTTAGCAAGCATTATAAATTGAACTATATTGAAATGATAAACACCACAGATTTTTCAAACCACTACGGTCAATTTGCTTGGTTATCTTAACACATTGTGTGCGAGACTAGTACGTATTCTTTCGATTGATACTTGAGCACAGGATACTTACTGATACATGTTAGTGTTACAACATGCTTTGTTTGTGAATACAGAAGGTACAGGTATATACATATAAATAACAGTATATACAGGAAAACGAAGCCGAATGTTCTTGTCTACTACGTAGATTCTGGAAAAATATAAACAAATAAAAACTAGTTTTACATTATTAGTTTTGGGATTGCTCTTTTAATCTTTTATAATGTAAAGTGTTTATATATAACATAATTCGAAAAAATTGAAACTATATACTACTATTTTTAGTTGATTTTTCACATTTACCATACTATTATCAATTTATCCACTAAAAATATATTTTTCTGTTTGCAAAAATCTTATGGTTGTTATTTATATATCCCTATTCATATATTTATCCATATAAAATACAAGAAGTTGTTAAAAATTAAATAATTTTTGATCTATTGAGATTTAAATGAATAAATAAATTTAAACACAAATTGCCTGTTCTCGGTACAGTTCCGCTGCGAAATGTACCCGCACACAATGTGTTAACCAACCTGACAAAATTAGTTCAACATGACAGGGGTACGCTTCTCTCTTCAGTTTAATAGATTCGATTTCCCAGACAGCAGTTGAGAGAAAAAATTGCTCAACTTATGTACTTAGTTAAGTTTCTTTGTACTAGCTAATAACAAATACTAGCTAATAACATATACTATCGTAGATATTTGAGATTAAGGGAATTTTTCTTTTACAAGAAAGCCAACGGATTAGTGTTTTAGCGATTTATATTTAAATATAATAAATGTATTGAATGTGTTGAAGTAAAGTAATTTTATAACGAATGTTAATATCAGTCATTTCTGCACCATAATGTTTTATAATAACTAGTTCAAACTAGTATCCTTTAAACTAAATTTCATAAATAATATCAGTGTTATTTCCTCATGGGTTCACACTTAATTGTTTCGATTTGTAAATCATGTGGGTGAAATTTAAACCTAGTTGAATTTTAAACCTAGTATAAACCAATACAAGATTTAAACAATTCCAATTAGAACTGTAACTTAAACAATTTTAATTTCAATCTATTGGAAACCAATTTAGGTTTAAATATCCTTATTTAATAAAATGTTTAGATTTAAATATGTCAATTTATGCTTTTTAACTTTTTGCTTTATTGATTTAAAAAAAAATTAACCCATATTGGACCGCTGTCCTATAAACAGGACCGCAAATAAAATTCCATTTAATAATAAAGTTATAAATATTTTCTGATTGGATTTTATTTTAACACCTTTAAAATAGACACACTTTAGCATAGTAGCAAAAAAACTGAGAAATCAAATTATATTGTATTGTAAAATTTATTTTCAGCTACCTCTTAAAAATTGTCATTTTTTAATCTTTAATTTTATATTCATTATTATTATTTTTTAAACATTGTCGAGGCTACTTTTAGTTTAAAAACAGAACTAATAATGTAGCTGAAAATTTTGTTGAAAAATATATTTTACATGTGTATTTTGTAAGTATAAAAAAGGTGCCCTAAAATTAAGACGAGTGTCCAATCCTGGTTATTTTTCTATGAATTCGATATTGCATTGATAGAGCACATTATTTTCTTATCTTTCAATGAAAACCAGTTCAAACACCTGTTCACACACCTGGACACAACAAGGGGTAAATAAATGTCTATTCTATTCAGAAAACTGGAGATATTTTGCAAGATAAACTTACTCTCTTACTGCCAGTTCAATAACTGCAAGAGAAAACCTACAACAGTATGCTTAAAATGTAATGTTGGACTTTGTTTTGACTGTTTCCCCAAATTTTATCTATGAATCAGCCTAATGCAATGTAAGTGATATTTGTTAAATTTTAGTAGTGTATTGGACCGATGCCCTATTTATAAAACAGCCAATTACATATAAAAATAAAAATATTTTTTTCAAAATTTTGGTTTTATATACTTAGTTACACCTTATTAATGATATGGATTAAGTTTTAATAACTTACAGAAATATTTAGTTGGTATGGTACAATATGGGTTAACTGTGATAAAATTTAAATTTATTTGGAGTTAGGCATGCATTTTTTTCAAATTGCTTTTAAATATCAGTTTAAAAATATCAATAGTTTTAATCTTCATAATCTGTTTCATAGTCGATGTCAGTTCTTATGTGTCTATTCAGACCATTATCAATTTAGAGATATTTTGCATCTTTAAACATTACGTTAAATTGACTTGCGATGCTAAGAACATGTTCCACTACCCAGAGGATATTTCCAACAATATGTTCTACTTTAAATTTGATTACATCGAGCTGCCATGACATAAGTAACATTTTATATAAAATAATCTACTCTAAAATGCAAGACTCCGAGTATTCAGTAGTTTTCAACAGAATAGTGATTTTTTATAAATTCTATACTTTAAGAATATTCTCGACTCCTCAGTTGCTGATATTCTATAACAGGAATAAATATATAACTATTTCTCCAGATATATTTAATAAAGATTGATGGTACAAATCAATTTATCTTTTATTTAAAAAAATATTTACAAGTAGACAAACTCTTAATTTATCTATCTGTGCTTTAGAAGCATTTAACGTATTTTAAGCAAAGCAGAATAAAATGGATGTTCCTAATAAAGATATAATAAACATGGATGCTAAAAAAAATTTTTCAATGTCACTTTGGACCTATGTCGTGTGGCAGACAGGTGTCAACCTTTAGATGAACATTATGCTTCTCCGTACGCGTCAAACATTCTACTGACTTTCAGTGACTACAGGATATTAAACCTCTAGAGTTCAATGAAATACACTACATCTTATATTTGTGTGTCAAAAGTAAAACAAAAAATATAAATGCTTCAATTTTCTTGGATGACACATGTCACCCGAGAAACTGACGTAGAGAGAAGACTTTTTTTTAAATAACAAAGTATTAACTTCTTAAAACACTGTCCTAAAATTATTAATGTAACGTAATTTTGGAGTTTGAAAAATTACATATGAATACTTTTTAATTTCTGCTATTGTTATTATCGATGACTTTTATTGCGATTTCATCATTACTTAGTAAAAAGTCTAATATTTCATTTAATTTCTCTGTGATGACTCCTATTGTTTTATTAAACAATTAAAAGTATTTGTTAACTGATATTAGCAATTAGTGTAATTCCAATCGGATAAGAAAAATGGAGCTTGATCAATAGAAATAATTGAATTGAAAAATGATTTAGTGATATTTTTAAACAAAAACTATCAAAATATACGCTCAATTTAATATTCAAGTTAGGAAACATGAATCCGTATTTGTTCTTATACAAGAAAATCAATAATCTTTCCTTGTATTATGTACTCTGATGTTTTCTCTGGTAATTAATCAAGCCTTAATGAATTAATGATTGTCACTCCTTTTAGAGGTTGTCTTGCACTTTAATCGGGACAACTGTGAGAGAAATATAGTATACTCTAAAAATGCATATAGATTTAACTACTTTATTGTTGTTTGTTCTTTTTTTCAATCTTATATTGCTCTTAAAACTTATACTGCCGACTGTTGAATATTAATCTCTGATAGGAAATGATTAAAAAATATTTAGGACAATTATTGGAATGATCCCCAAGAGTGAGACTCACCGACTAAAGGACTTTTTCAACAATACCCAAGAAAACCCAATAAAATAGCATCTAAGAAGGAAGCCAGTTGTCTGTAGCAACCCTAAGCGACAGTCTACTGAAATATCTTGGAAATCTTTTACGAAAATGGCTCAAAAAAGTTGTTAGACCTACAAGCTGAAAATATCTGAACATCAAATACAATATAGTAGCTGTCGCCTCCTTTAAACAGGCAGCAACAATGCGAGGGATAATTCGATGATCCCCATTAAGCTAAGATGCATTTTGGGAGAACAGTTACCAGTAAGGAGACAAACAGCTCTCATCTGGCAATTCCTCTGGAACTCAAAATGTTCCTTCGGTGCGAAGTGGAGCAATCCTAATTGAACTTTTTGGCTTAATTAACAACACATTCCTGCACATAGCACCAGTTACCGTACAGAGTACACCTGAAATAATAAAGAATATTTTCCCGATAGATACAGGAGCAATACAAAAGACAGTTTCGCAACATGTAAAAGAGCTATTTTCTGGCTAATAAACCAGCTATTCCATTACCTTGAATATTCATATGACCTAGCAATTAGTAGAAATTGATCTTGTTACGTGAAGAAGAGCCACAAGGAACTTCATCGCATTTCAAAATAAAAAAATTATGATACTGCTTGTCAATATGGCTAGAAGGACTGTGTTGTAAAAAAAGTCTCAAATTTGAAACAAAGTGAAAAATAATGTAATGATTAATTATTAATAAATTAATTATTTTAATACCTAAAGTTATTATTTTAATAATAACGATTATTTTAATACCGAAAGCAAATTCTTTAATCTCCCTCTTTTTCCATTTTTTAAATTCACTTTTTTATTTTGAAACTCTTTTATTTTACATATTTAAGAAATTTCCAAATTTATTACAATTTTTAAAATATACCTTTAAAACCATATATATATATATATATATATATATATATATATATATATATTTTTATATTTAAGAAATTTCCATAATTTATATATATATATATATATATAAATATATTTTTAATATATATATATATATATATATATATATATATATATATATATATATATATATATATATATATATATATATATATATATATATATATATATATATATATATATATATACAGTTCACACTACAGGAAAATAATCAAAAATAAACTTTCATGAACTAATTGATTTAAATATATAATGGCTTACCTAAGTAGAATAATATACCAGTATTTTCCTTTATAAATGCTAAACATAAAGTAAAAAATTAAGGCTGTTGTAGGAATATGTAATGGACTAAAAATGATTTTAAACAATGATGAATTATGATTTACATCATTTATTTACATCTTTTATCTTTAAAAAAAGGTTTTTATTTTAGATATTTTAACCTTTTATATCATATGTAACAGATAAAGGTATTATCGCAATAATAATAAATAATAAATATTAAATATACGACATATTTCCTGAAATTGTAATCTTCGACCCCTGTATCATCTGTACGATTAGAAAATACAAATATATACATGTGGATGAGATAATATGCTTTACCCCTAATATATTCATATATAAACAGTCTTTTGGTAAAGACATGTATAATATACTACTGAAGAGATGATACCACATAAATTTTATCGTACCCTATTCGTAAAGCAACTGATAATAATTTGCTAAGCATTTCAGCAATTATCAGTTTTTCAAAAAGATTTACAACCTACATTTATAGATCGCATTTTACCAAGAACTAAACAACACCCAACAAATAAAATGATTCCACATGCAAACAGGTACAAGCATCTAATTTCAACCCATTCTATTGCAGATACCCTAGTAAAGTTTTGGTCAGCTTATTAAATTTGTGGAACTGATTAGACTCCGAAGAAACCAACTTTAAAACTTACTTCAAATTTCAAGAAAAAAAAAGTAGAAATCTCAGATCTGACTTTGAATTCCAACACTAAGGCTATTTAGCCAAATGACTCTTCGCAACATCCGACGGCTAGTTATACGTAAAATGTTGCAACTGAAGAAAATTAGAAGTTTAATACTTCCGAAAAGTATTTCGCATTCACCTGCAGTAAAGATAAAAACGGATCTCATCAAACATATCTTCCTAAACATACAAGAGAATAAAATTCTTTCATATACGGGGCAATTAAGATTTTTGATCTCGAGTTTCGAAACAGGCTCCGGTGCCAGACATCGTTGGAAATTGCTTTTCACTGCGTAGTTAATGAAACAAGGTAATGATACTTTGGAGAAACAAGGCATTTTACTTGCTTGTTCAGTTGTTACGAGGGATATTGCATGTAGTTCATGGCAACAGTAATTGCAATTAAAATTCCATCGCTTTCATCATTGCCTTAGCAACATCTTTCATGGCTGCAGAAGAGTAATATGTTAAGTTTGCACCTTTAATTTCTCCATATGCGTATAATGAGTTATTCTAGAAAATAAAAGGTGTGCTGCAAAAAGGAAGGAATAATTTATTATTGTTAAAAACGTCGTCACATTTCATACTGGATTCTTACAGAATATTCGGGTATATATCTATATATATATATATATATATATATATATATATATATATATATATATATATATATAAACATATATATATATATATATATATATATAATATATATATATATATATATATATATATATATATATATATATATATATATATATATATATATATATATATATATATATATATATATATATATATATATATATATATATATATATATATATATATATATATATATATATATATATATATATATATATATATATATATATATATATATATATATATATATATATATATTATATATATATATATATATATATATATATATATATATATATATATATATATATATATATATATATATATATATATATATATATGCATATTTATCAAATCTTGTATAATTACATATTCGAAAAAAATCCTTGATCAGGGATTAATCCTAATCTTTAAGAATATAAAATACGAATTTTTTTGCCTATTTTGTTGAGTAAATTTTTTTCCAGATAAAATGTATTCACGTTAAGAAAAATAAAAGATTTCATACCTGGCAAATTTATCCTGAAAAATGCTGAACTAATTTTCTGCTTTAAGATCAGAATTAACTACAACTAAGTATTCTTATATATTAAAAAAATACAGGTCATTGTCTTCTCATTTTTAGAACATCTTCTAACCACAATTTTTTTACCACATGGAACGTTTTTACAAACGTTTGCAGACTTGTATTATATTCTACTTAAAGTTGTCTAATACGTTAATTTCAATGAAATATATTTAATACTTTATGTTCTATAATATTATATATTGCTCGGGAACTCAATTTAAGCTTTATATTTTTTGTGGTATTCTGTGCTTGCTTTGATGTCGGAATAATTTGGTTAACATGGTCACATAAAGAGTTTTTTTCAGACGTTATTTTCTCTGCATAGATAAACATAAATTGAAAAAAAGTTTGTATTATAAGAAATATAGTTCTGTAGATTTGTGTTTACTAGCAATTTATGTATTTATCAATGTTATATGTAATAGTTAAAGTTTTATTTAGTTAGAGAATAACAACTTTTTAACTAAACTCATATATCTAACAATTATGTGACCCCCAAAAATAAGGTTTAATTATTACAAGGATAATATGTTTATTATTTTATTCTAGATTATAGAATTTTGAATCTTATTTTGATATTACAGTATAAAAAATTAATTGGTATACTATATCCAAAAATAATTTTAATTCTGAATTTACACTTGGAGAGTATACTGTGTATACTCCTTTCGATTGCCAAGTGGAATGTTAACTGTGCTGCTTGAACCAAAATAGACACCGTATTAATGGATTTTTCTTAAACAATAAAATGTAATGCGAGTTAAAATTCGTAAATTTAATCCGATTTTTTAAACTTTATTAACATATTTGATGTATACGAGGGTCTCCCTGAGATGTCTGAGTTATAGCTTCAATGTAGAAATTAAACTTTTAACACAATTTAAGGGGGAAGAAACTTTAAGTGATCCTTCTAACATTAACGGATGTTTGTGTTCAAATTTCCCAAAGTTTAAGAGCTTCAAGCTATATACTTATTGGAATAGATGCAAAATGAATTTATGAAAATTCATCAATATTATATTCGAAATGAAAATGGCACAAAATTTTGTTTTTATCAGTAACTAAAATACACACATGTAGAGAACGACAGATTGGGTAGTCACTCTGAAATTTGACTATCAATCTTACTGTAATAGAAGTAGCATTTACATGGTAAAATATCAGTTCCCTTACAATAACTTCTTCAGGAAATTTTGGAAACTGCTTGTTGGTATCTTCGTCAGCCAAATATGTCTTCTTTTCCCCACATCCTGATATATTTGTCTACTTATGTTCTTCTGAAGAAATATGAATACATTATATTTTGCATTGTTCATTGTCGTTTTTCTATTGTACTTTGGGGCACATATAAAGACCCATTCTTTACTTTCCTGATGTATTGGAACGCCAAAAACGGACTATATGTTGCGTCACTAGTCATGAGTTTAGAAATAAGGTGGTGTTTCCAATTGTTAGGTGGTATTAAAGTTCCTTCCAAGAATGTGAACTGTTCTTATTTTTGGTGTTCTTTTAATGTATGAAAAAACCAAAGACAACAAGTGTTTTTCTATAATTAATCATTCAGGAGAAAATTTAGAATTAAAAGGAAAATTTAGGAGAAAATTCAGGAGAAAATTTAGGATTAAAATCAGGAGAAAAGTTAGACGATATATATATATATATATGTATATATATATATATATATATATATATATATATATATATATATATATATATATATAGTTATATATATATATATATATATATATATATATATATATATATATATATATATATATATAATATATATATATATATTTATATATATATATATATATATATATATATATATATATATATATATATATATATATATATATATATATATATATATATATAAACCTTATAATCATAAAACTGCTGGACAAGAAGAAAGCCTAAACAGCTAGCAGTAATAACGAATGATGCAGTCTGGCCACAGACAGAAGGGATTTTCCCACTTACTCAGGTAATTTAACTGTAAGATCATTAAAAACACGGAGCCATTTGTCGGCGACAGCTGATAAACGCGTTGAATAGACAAAAAATTATACCTTTAGGATAGAAAGCTTTGCTAAGAAATTTAGGTTGAAGACACTTCTATGATTAAGACATTTAAAGGATGGGAAAATATTTTAAAGAATTAGAATGGGAATTAGAATTTTCATATTATATATATATATACATATTTATATATATATATATATATATATATATATATATATATATATATATATATATATATATATATATATATGTGTGTGTGTGTGTGTGTGTGTGTGTTAGTTTTTTGAACCTATAAATTATGCACTATTATTTGGTAATTATATTATAGGAGGCACTGAAAGACTACGGTTAGTTATTCCTTTACAATAAGCGAGATTATAAACAGTAGTCGTTACAATGTGTAATATAATGAGCTTAAAATAAATATTATTTCTTTATCGAAAGCCCATAATATATGTCTTTCCTGAAAGATGATATATCTTTAGCATCCCACTCATTGATAACATGCGCATCAGGTGCTAGAAAATACGGACGTTTCGTACGGCAATTTATAGGCTAGATTAACGTTCTGGGAATTTAAGTACTTGTAATTTAAATGATAAATTACTCAGTTTCCTTTCACTATCATACCGAATTACTACTATCATCTATTCATATTCATATCGCTAAGCTTACAAGCATGTATACAATTTAGGGCTGTAACAAAATAAACTAGTTGTTAAGTATTTCCTTTGAATGCAGGATGAAAATAAATTCAGTATGTAATTAGTACATCTATGAGATTCAATATTAGTACCTTATCAACTAAGCAGATTTTTTAATCTTTTTATAATGAATTGTTTCAAATTAATAATGAAGCAGTTTTATTTACAAGATTACTGTAAATTGAACTAAATAATGAAAAGATAATTGGTTTGAAACTTTTACTGGTATACATATTTGAGAAATTTGTTAAATTTACGAATATTAAGTATATTATGCATATTGCAAGTAAATCATGCATTGTTTTGAAAGTTTATGTAAAAGTCCACAAACCTGCCTCTTTTTAAATGAAATAGCTGTAACTGCCGACCATAACATTGAAATAATTATTTTACACAGAAAATAGACAATTATCTAAAACAGATATATTTTTGAAGCGTTAATAAGACAGATGTTAATGTAAGGGCAAACGATACTGAGAATGATATTTTGAATATCATTATCGATATCGTTTAAATCTTCGTTTAATTTTCTATCACTTAATTTTTTTAATCTAAACACAGTAAAGTAATATTCCGATAATTGCTTATAGTTTACATTCATTTATATTGATAAAAAAACATGGAATTCCCATGTGCATGGCATGAAAAAAAATGTTCTGTTGCATTGTATGTGTACTAACACAATTCGAAATTTTACATCTGAAACAATTTATTTTCTTGAAAAAGAATAATTACTTTTAAATTTTCATAATATTAATTTTTCCAAAAGAAACATTTTAACTATTTAGTAACTAAATCTAACTTTATCTATCTTTGGTTTGGCGCAGCATATCCTTGCTTGGATCTTGGGCAAATAAACCTCAATCAACCCACTAACCAACCGACTAACTTTATCTAACTGAGCAACTATCACTGAGTAAAATGCAAGTTTAAATGACTACTGTAATACTCAAGGTCATAGAAGATATTATGGATTTACTAGTATGTTACTTAATTCTGAATGTCGTACCCCTTCCACCGAGCAATTCTTCCAAAGGTATAAACAATACTGGGATCTTCAGAGGAATCTAAGGTAACCAGTGAAGTATGCTATCCAATCATATGATTTCACATAATTCTAAACAGGTCACAGACAGCTGAATAAATGTTTTTGCGATTCTAAATTTTAATCCCTGAGACATTTAATGGATTTGGCTTCAGCTCAGCTCTTCGAGGAAGTTTCTGTGTTTTTGAGAGGGGTATTCTACTAGAACTAATTAAAAGATAAAGAAATCATGGGAGAGGGGGTGATAGTTTAAGGAGCTACATTATCACTCCTTTTCTTTTAGTGGATATAGAATTGTGGCCATAGGTCTGTTGTACTAAACATTTCAATAACTTACTGAAGTAATACAGTTTATTCCTAAAATATAAATCCCTTAGCATAGAGAAAGGACAAGTGGAAAAATATAATAAAAATCAACATATGTAAAGTTTATATACATTTCATTTAAACCAATAATTACTTTTATAAAATAAATAAATTTATTAAATTTTTACCTCATAATTGTACTTTAATAGATTCATCAAAAATATTACCTCCAAAATATATACACAAATTCTTTCAAAATGTATATATACTATACTAGATCTAAATGCAGACATTACATTTTCTAAAGGAATTTACTGATGCAAATTAATTTTAAAATAGCATATTTAGCTACCAGTTTTGATGAAGCAAATGGAATACCTTACTGCACATATAAGAACAATGGCTATGTCCAAGTATAAAGCAATCTAAAGTATCTAATGAATAATGCCTACGTGGGAATACTTTATATATGATAAGTTTAAAAACTTGTTGTAATTTACTGCTTTTACAGCGATGAACACTGTGCTAATTTTAACTTATTAATAATGTGCAAGTGTACGTTATAAAATTTCAAAATCTAAGGTTTATTTCAGTCTTTCTTTGGAAATATCTTCACGAAAAAGAAAAGGGCGTTCAAACATGGACAAAATAAAGGTTAGAAAAATAAGACGTAAATTATAACACTGAAAAACCAAATTTGTGACCACAGTGTTTTTCATATCATTGGTTAAGAAGCATATTTCTCTTTAATGTTTAAAAGTTTATTTTTTACATTTTTTTAAACAATCTAATTTGCCAATGTGTAAAAGACTTATCCATTGATTGACTTGGTTGACTTGATTATGAATGACTTATCTTATTGTTTGAGACTTATCCATTTAGTCTCGAATACATGACAGGCATCCACCAATTTGGAATGAATAAAATAAGCATGTAACTGAAGGAGATTGTTTCAATTGCTGTTTTTGTACTGAAGAGTAATTTTTTAAAAAATGGACTAACATTTAAAAATATTTTCTGAAAATTTTAGTACAAAAATATATGTAGATAAATTTTAAAAACATTTTTCTTGGTAAGAAACGTCACAAACTTAATTACAGAATGAGGAAAGAAGATTTTTATTTTTACGTATTGAATTTTTTAAATGGTTATACTATTATAGATAAAATATTATAGATAAAATATTTTATAGTACAAAATACAACTAGTAATATTTAAGAATACCCAGATATACAAAAAACTACAAGATGTTAGTCGGAGCGTTCTGATTAGTGGACCATCTCATGTAACCCATACTTGCCAGGCCCTCTAGGTATTAATTGTTTTAAAAATGAACTAACATTTAAATATTTGATGGGAAAATTTAGCACAATAATTGAAGTAGATAAGTTTTTAAAACATTTTTATTGGTAAGAAACGTCACAAATTTAATAACATAATCATAAAAGAACATTTTAAGTTTTAGGTATTGGATTTTTTAAAGGATTATACCAGAATTTTATAGATAAAAAAATTTAATAGAAAATACAACTAGTAATATTCAAGAATACCCAGATATACGAAATATAACAAGATGTTAGTCGGAGCGTTCTAATTAATGGACCAACTCATGTAACCCATACATGCCAGGGACTCTAGGTATTATTTTTTTAAAAAACGAACAAACATTTAAAAATTTGTTAGAAAAAATTTAGCGCAATAATTGATGCAGATAAGTTTTTAAAACATTTTTTTTTGTGGTAAGAAACGTCACACATTACAGAATCAGAAAAGATGATTTTTATTTGTATGAATTGAAATTTTTTAAATGATTATACCAGAATATTATAGATAAAAAATTTAATAGAAAATACAACTAGTAATATTTAAAAATACCCAGATATACATAAAACTACAAGTTGTTCGTCGGATTAATGGAGCATCTCATGTAACCTATACATTTAAATTTGTATATACTTTTTTATGTACATTTATATAATATTCTTTGTTTTTATATAACAGATAAAATTTTAGTTGTATTTTAATTTGGGCTGACGTCTAGAAGATATGTTATGCCAATATTACTTGAAATAATTGCTTAGTATAAAATTTCGAATTATTCTGCATCCACTGGAAACGTACAATCCCGAGACATTCTGTTTACAGCGGACATGACAAGCGTCCCGCAATTTGGTATGGATAAAATCAAGCGTGAAAGCGAGTTAGATTGGTAGCTAGTAGGAAACATCGGAACTGATGAGTATGTCAAAGGAAAGACGCCCTTTTCTCTGTTAAATCCCAATTTATTGCCGTAAAACTCTTCCCTAAATTATACGGAGAATATTTTGTTGTATTTGTGACTTTTCCATATTCATGAACGGGTTCGAAGATATGTGTCATGTAGTTCTCATTAAGTTTAGGTATTAACCTATGATCAAACTTATAGTGGTTATTATTTTGTTAGTCAAAGACTAAATTTTATTTGTCTTGCGTTGTGTAGATTATTTTAGTTTTAATTTTAACTACATGTTCTGAGAGACTGCAGACTTATTTTTTTAACTAATAAAAGTAAATTAGGAATTACTAAAACTCAAATATTGCACAAATAAAATGAACAGATACAAGTTTGAGAGATT
>CM063504.1:155451127-155456127 GCA_032207245.1 Pardosa pseudoannulata | reverse complement strand
AATTCATTAGAAAAAATAGAAGAGGTCAATATTTTTTTCTGAACGAAAATCATAGTTAATTATTAATTATGGTGTTTATGAAAAATTTGCAGGGAATAATTAGTTCTTTTCCTACAACAATATTTAAATTCAGGTATATGTAATCTTCTATAACAGTGAAGAAATATTGTTTTTCTTTAATTACATTAATCAGTGGGAAAAAAAATAAAAACTATGTCCCAAAGTATAATTAAAATCATTTGTATATTAATAAGTGTATAAGTGTATATAAATATACGTTAAATATCTCTTTAAAAAGTAATACATTTACAGTTATTTTATAGGGTTTTATACATCAAATGATAAAAAATATATGGCAGTTACAGGATTATAATTTTTTAAAGTTACTTTAAGATTAATTTTTATTTCTTATTATTCTCCTATGTTAAAAAATATCTAGTATGCAAAAATTGTATTACTGCAAAGTACAGGAAAATAATTAGCAACCAATAAATGTGCTATAAAAGTTTAATCATTTTTATGTATATCTGCAATATTATAACTTCTATTACAAAATAAAAAAACGTTCCAGTACACTAAGTAGAGAATATACGAATATATAAGGATTTTTAGCTAGGATTTTCCATTAATACTCAGTTTTTATAATCCTTGTTATAATATGAAAATAATTCACAATCTCTTGTATAACACTCGGAGTAAGTAATCTTATTTTAATAATATCTCTGAATATATACTGTGCTAACGGAATGAAATTTCAAGATTAAAGAAACAAATGATCTTAAAGAATTTGCCTTTGATGACTTATTTTTAAATGTTCTGCATTTAAATCTTAGTTGGGATAGATTGTTGACAATACATGTTACAAATTGTAATCTTAAAGAAAATACTAGGTTAAATTAAAAATTAACTTTTTTATTTATTAACTTATTTATAAATTAAGTTATATAAGAGCTTTTATTAAATTATTTCTAGATACGTTAATACCCGTCATACCCGTTAATATGCGTTGCGACTTTTATATTGTATTTGTATTTTAAGTTTGTCTCAACAAAGATGATAATTTTATTATGTACTAACAAGTAATAAAGTTGTTAAAATTAAAAATTATTCTGTGTAAATAATATAATTTTAGTTTATTATTTATTTGTAATCAGAGGTTAAAGGGTTCATTTACGATACCAATATCGCCTCACGTACCGCACATCTTGCAAAAATATGATCGTGGGACCAAATCTAACACTATTGTATATACTAAGCTAACGGCAATGGAATTTCAAGGTTAAAGAGACAAATAAAGGAGAATATATTTCGGAGAAGAGTTGGTTATCAGGTGGTTGCCTATGATTCATGCGGAAATATTATGGAAAAGACTGTCTGATGCATTTGTCGATTTTCAGACACTTTGACATCTATCTCTATGGCTACCAGATACATAAATTAGGCTTTGGAAAACTGAAATTGGGAAATATTATAAAAATCTTTTAAAAAAGAATAAACAAGGAATGAAATGAAATTTCGTGAAACATACACCTGTTTTATAAAAATAAGTAAACATCGAGTTAGTAACACAAAACTGATTAGTTCGTGTTGATTCGTAATATGTAAAAATATTGCATTAATCAACCATTTAACATGCGAATATGTCGAAGAAATTTAAAAATCTATAACTTTAAAATTCATGCTGGGAAGAAAACAGAATGATCCCTGACTTCAGAATCAAGTGTGCATTAAAACGTACAGAGTGAATACAAATATACACATTAGGTTTTATTCAATAATATAGAGAAGAAATTCATTTAATAATATACTATAAATTTCATTCATAATTTAAGTTATTACCCTGCCTGTAATACTATAGTAATCGACAGTCATTATACTTTTATGTATCTGAAGATGTCATTGTATTACAGATCTAAAAACCTCAGTAATTAAAAATCAAACATTCAAAAATTATCAATATAGCTGTAAAATTATACAAACTATAGAAGTAATAAAATTGTTGGGTATGATATACTTATTCAGAAAAAGAAACTTACAATTTGAGGAAAATATGCTTTTTATCAAAAGTAAATGACTAAAAAAACAGTAATTGAAAAGTAGAGGGTATTATAGCTTCAAAGGAAAACCATAATGTTATATTAAGAAATTATCTTCTTTTTCTTTACCTTTGTTCCTTATTGTAAACTATAATTTTTTCTATTTCTTAAAAATTAATAAAAAAAATCTACAAAACTGATCTATTTTTAAGCATAATATTCTGTATAAAAATTTAATATCTGGAGAGTGAAATAAAAATGATTTATATAAAAACAGGAATTTTTCAGTTATCTTTATATACTTTTAATGTTCTCAAAGAGATTTGGAGTAACACTGATCTATGATCTCTGTATTGAAATGAAATATCTGAATTCTTTCGAAATTTATTATTTCAACAGAAAATTCTTTATTATTAATTTTGAGTTATACTTAAACATGGTTTAATTATCAATATTATAAGTAGAAATGTTAACCGAAAAGGAATGTAATCGTTTTTTCAATTATGTTTTAACCTTTAAAGATATTTTTAAAAATTTAATTTTAAATTTAGATTATGATTCACATTTTCCTGCATCCAATACAACGATAATTAACTCTTTCATTAACTCATTTGATGCATTTTTATTTTATTCACTATTATTTAGGTTATTTTAGGCTAAAAATTTCAAAAATATATTAATGTATTATTTCTATATTGATTTAAAAACTAATGTATTCCTTAACATACCATTAACATCTTACTTTTTGCTTTCACAGCTTTGGCAATTTTCACAAATCGCTTGACACGACGTAGATAAAACTTTCTATCATTTGCTTTTTAAGAACTCTAATGATTTCATACACATTCAAAGTATTTCCTTCCGTTTGGAAATATGAGTAACAGACTTATCGATGCAAAGTATGAATACCGTTCTAGAAGAATGATATTCTTTCCATATTTCATCCCATTTTAGAGATATTTCTGATGATAGTGTTAGCAAAATGTCTTTTCCCCGATATGTCATGATTTGCAAAAGACATAAAGGCGCCTGAAATAAACTTCACAAAATACAGTACTCATCTTTTTTACCATTTCTCTTTTAGCAAAATTTCATCCGGGAATCAAGTCGTTATTTTCTTTAAAACACTAAAGAACGTTCGAAGTTTAAGGTTTCTAACACTAAAGAACATTTTCGTTGAAAAATAAAGCTAAAAATTGTTAAAATGTACTAATGTGTACAGTTTAAAGATAAAAAGTAATGGGTTAGGGTGACATTTATGCGAAATTTTTCTTTTTCAGCTGAATCGGTGATGTGATAAAAATTTGAAAATTCAGTTGACATTTGTTATCAATAAAATCTCCATGTTACTTTTTATTACTCTTGTAAGAGTGTTTAGGTAGAGAAATAATTAGAATATGTTGTTTGTTATATATAACTTTTATTACAAATTATTAGTATTTATTAGAAATAATTTATTCTCTAAAGTAGAGAAGATTACCAATGTTTATAAATTCAATATTACATTTTTTTTTGCTTAATGAAATAAATATGTAGTTCTAGTTATTGATCTTCAAACATAAATATATATAACTTGTAGTTATAATACAAAGGTTTTGTAGAATGTCATGTAAAACTAAATGAAATGCATAACTGTGTTATATATATATATATATATATATATATATATATATATATATATATATATATATATATATATATATATATATATATATATATATATATGTGTGTGTGTGTGTGTGTGTGTGTCTGTGTGTTTGTGTGTGTGTATGAGATAGAGAGAGAGAGAGAGAGCAGCTATGTTTAGGTTTGCGAAAGTGATTTGCTCGCCGCACTCACACGTTGTGGGTTGAATGCCCAAGTTTTTTTCGAAACTCCAGGAAGCGTGTGGTGTCGCCAGAGAAAATAAGTTCACTTAAACTTCACCAAGTTTTGGAGAATTGTGATTGGTCTCCAGGAGGCGATTCAGGACCATCCTTGGAGTCCCGGTACTTCTGGGCAAAGCCGGGAAAGGACACATTGTAAAAAGGAAAATGGAACAACGAACAGGATAATGGAAAAAGTGTAGGGTTGCCTGAGTCGAAAGAACGAAGGAAAATAATGCAGCGTTCTCTTGGACATTGGCAATTTGGTTTTGAGGCGTAGCACGTGGAGTGCTTCTTTTACTTTTTAATTTATATATATATATATATATATATATATATATATATATATATATATATATATATATATATATATATATATATATATATATATATATATATATATATATATATATATATATATATATATATATATATATATATATATATATATATATATATATATATATATATATATATATATTGCATATTTTCTTGTTGTTTCTTCTAATTTTAAAAATTGTAATATAGAACTGTGGTACTACACTATAATTAAAAGCAATATAAAGCAACTTGGGTTTATCAATGTCTTCGAAATGACAATGAATTGTACTACACCACAATATTTTGGTGCCGTGACCAGGATGCAAACCTGGGTTATTGGGATGGGTTATATATATATATATATATATATATATATATATATATATATATATATATATATATATATATATATATATATATATATATATATTATATATATATATATATATATATATATATATATTCATTTTTTACATAAAACCTAAACCCATTTTGTATAGCAATTTACGTATTATTACATATTATTTCGGGTTATCAAAATAGCACTCTCTTAGAATACGAACAAATGAAATTAAGATGAATAATCTAAAATTAATGTAAAGTCGGACTATTAAATATAAACTGCATACAATTTACATTATAAAGAGTTTATAAAGACATTATACGGACTGCTACCCAGAAAGTAGCAGGGGTAGATATCAACAACTGATGCTCATGAACAATATATAACGTACAAGTACACAAGAAGTAGCACACATGTATAAATGGTTGCAAGATA
>CM063504.1:155428627-155446127 GCA_032207245.1 Pardosa pseudoannulata | reverse complement strand
CAAGTGTTAATAAAAATTCGAAGAACTTCAGAATGTAAAGCCAGGTCTCCAAAACTAGCAACCTGCTAAAAATTGCAAAGATGTAGTCTAACTTTACATACATACAATTTTTATTCTTTATAATTTTAAGCTTTTCATATCGTTTGTTAAAGCATTGAGCTACTGACAATAAGTAAATATTTAATAATGTAACATTTAATTTTGCCTTTTACATTTCAATAGAAATACACATTGTGATCATGCATTAACAAATGTGGATCAGTTATTATGTATCCAGTTACGTAAAATTCAATTTTGATATTGAATCGTTATCCATCTATTTTGCCATTCCTGAAAGAAAGTTGACTCGTTTTGGCAGGACACCTGTAACCTCTGCGTTATATCAAGTTTTAGTGAAAAATCAATATTAGAAGAATAAGTAAATTTTATCTTATTGACTAATGTCACATCAAGTTATGCATCTCTCTTAAAAATTACAATGATTAATTACGATGAATGTGTCATGCATTTAAACTAAAATTACATAGAAAGAGAAAGTGTCCAAGAGTTAATAAAAATACAAAGATCTTCAGAATGTAAAACTGAGTCTCTAAAATTCACATCCTGCTAAAAAATGAAAAATAGTAGTTTAACTTTATATACATAAAATTTTCTTTCTTTTTAATTTTAAGCTTTGCATATCTTTTGTTAACATACTAAATTACTGACGTCAAATAAATATTTTAATAATGTAACATTTCATTTGGTTCTGTATATTCACTAGAATTACACATTTTTGATCATAAATTAACCCATTTGGATCAATTTTTATTTTTATCTCAAATTACATAACATTCAATTTTGATATTGAATGTTTTTCTTTCCATTATACCATCAATGAATGAAAGTTAACTGCTTTTGGCAAGAAATCTGTAAGTATGTCTCCGCTAGTATATGAAGCTTAAACCAAAAATGTAGTAGAACGAGGAAATTTTATAATATGGACAAATGTCACATCTATATATGCATGTCTCTTTACTATTACAATGATCAATTCTGATGACTTATTATGCATTTAAGCTAAAATTACATAGAAAATGACCAAACGTTAATAAAAATACAAAGAACTTAAGAATGTAAAACTGGGTCTCCAAAATTCATATCCTGCTAAAAAACGGAATGATGTAGTTTAACTTTACATACACAACATTTTTATTCTGATAACTTTAATATGTGCATATGTTTTGTTAACTTACTGAAGTTACTGACGGCAAGTTAATATTTTAATAATGTAACATCTCATTGTAGTATTTATATTTCAATAGAAAAACACATTTTGATCATAAATTAACCCATTTGGATTAAATTTTATTTATGTCTTTATTTATGACTCTTCTTGGTAGGACATTTATAAGTACACCTCTACTCGTATATCAAGCTTAAGTCAAAAATCAATACTAGAAGTATAAGGAATTTTTATATTATGGACTGATGTCACATCTAGTTATGCATCTTTCTTCACAATTACTTTACATATATAAAGTTTACATTCTTTATAATTTTAAGCTTTGCATAATATTGTTAACTTACTGAAATTACTGACGTCAAGTAAATATTTTAATAATGTAAATTTTTTTTGTTCTTTACATTTCAATAGAAATATACATTTTGATCTGAAATTAACCCATTAGGATGACTTTTATTTATGTCTTCAAGTACGTAAAATTCACTTTTTATATTGAATCTTTATCTAGCCATTTTACCATTCCTGAAAGAAAGTTGTTGCGTTTAGGATGGTATCTGTAAGTAAGCCTCTACGTGTATATAAAGCTTAAGTCAAAAATTAATAATAGAGGAATAAAAAAATTTTATATTATGGACTGATGCCACATCTAGTTATGCATCTCTCTTCGCAATTGCAATGATCAGTTCTGATGATGAATCATGCATTTAAACAAAAATTACATAGAAAGAGAAATTGACGCGTTAATTAAAATACAAAGAATTTAAGAATGTAAAACTGGGTCTCCAAAATTCCAATCCTGCTAAAAATACAATGATGTATTTTAACTTTACATACATAACATTTTTATTCTTTTTAAATTTAAGCCTTGCATATCGTCTGATAACTTAATGAAATTACTGTCGTCAAGTAAATATTTTAATAATGTAACATTTAATTTTGTTCTTTACATTTGAATAGAAATGCACATTTAAACTAATATTACATAGAAAGAGAAAGTGACTAATAAAATTAGAAAGACCTTAACAATGTAAAACTGGGTTTCAAAAATTAGTATTCTGCTAAAAAATACAAAGATGTATTTTAACTTTACATACATAAAATTTTTATTCTTTTTAGTTTTAAGCCTTGCATATCTTTTGTTATCTTACTGAAGTTACTGACGTCAAGTAAATATTTTAATAATATAACATTTAATTTTGATCTTTGCATTTCAATAAAAATACACATTTAAACTAAAATTACATAGAAAGAGAAAGTGACTAATAAATTTACAAAGAGCTTAACAATGTAAAACTATTTCTCCAAAATTTACATACATAAAATTTTTATTCTTCATTATTTTAAGCTTTCCATATCTTCCGTTAACTTACTGAACATAAGGACGTCAAGTAAATATTTTAATAATATAACAATTTATTTTGATCTTTAGATTTCAATAGATATACAAATCTTGATCATGAATTAACTCATTTGGATCAGTTTTTATTTATGCCTCTAATTACGTAAACTTCAATTTTGATATTGAATATTAAATACTCATTTTACCCTCCCTGAAAAAACGTTGATTAGTTTTCATGGCATGCGTCAGTACCCCTTTACGTGTATATGTCAAGTGTTAAATCCAAGATCAATAGTAGAAGAATAAGGAAATTTTATACTGATTTGACATCTTATTATGCATCTCTCTTCGCAATTGCAACGACCAATTTCGATGACCTAACATACATTCAAACTAAAAATTTCAATTTCAATAACAAGTACTAGAGCATTTTTAGTGTAATAAATATGCAGATAAATATAGATATTTTATAGTTAAAAAAAAGAAAATTGTAATGTCTATTTTATATACATATATATATATATATATATATATATATATATATATATATATATATATATATATATATATATATATATATATATATATATATATATATATATATATATATATATATATATACATATATATATTTTATACATTTATTATAGAAAAATGTTTTTCAGAGTAATCCATATATTCAATTTCACAAGCCTCATTCTAACACAAAAGAACAAAAGACATTTTTTTCTTTTAGCCCATAAACACATTTTATTTTCGTAGAAACAGAATACATTTCCTAAGAAAAGATTTTTTTCTTCAAGTGGATACTGGGTGTGTGGAAATTTACATTATTCTCCGAAAGACCTGCAGAAACCTTATAATGTGAAATATATAATGCCTGCCATATGCATTTTGTTCTTTTAGTAAGAATTTCCAGAGGGAAATAAAAGGAATGTTAAGATGAAGGGAGAGCCAGAAAAAAGATATCGCCATTGCTATTTCAACTTCACTTCCACTGCATCTCACGGGAAATGTGAAAGATCTACGTAAGTTACACTAACGTAGATTTAAAGCTGGTGACATGTATATTTTTATATACTTAGGTAAATTATTCTGTACATATTCCTTTATGCGAAATACCATGTTATACGTCAAAATGTATATTAATGCTTTTTATATAGGGGGATATACTATGTTTTTGGTAGTGCATAATTTCGACTTATATAAGTATGTATAATATCCCCCTTAATATATATATATATATATATATATACATATATATATATATATATATATATATATATATATATATATATATATATATATATATATATATATATATATATATATATATATATATATATATATATATATATATATATATATATATATATATATATATATATATATATATATATATATATATATATATATATATATATATATATATATATATATATATATATATATATATATATATATATATATATATATATATATATATATATATATATATATATATATATATATATATATATATATATATATATATATATATAAAGAGAGAGAGAGTGTGTGTTAGGGAGAAATAAGTTCCCCATTTCAGAGGACTCTAGGACACTTTGTATAAAATATTGGCCCACATGCAATAGGACTGCAACTGCTGATAATTCAAATGATGCGCTTGACATCTGTTGCAAAACACGTTTAGTACCAAAATATGCCTATAGGTAGCGCTGTGATACATAAGTCATTTAATATATTTTATAAATGCTAAATAATATTGAAAAGTAGCATTAAATTACTCAATATGTCCTTCTTTATATTCAACAATATGCTGCAATCGCAGAACCGTATTTTGTCACGCTGACCGCAATAAGTCTGCCAGAGTATTACAGAATGCTGTCCTGCAGATCCAGCAAACATACTGGCATTTAATGGTAGTATTTGATCTTCAGGAAATCCCACAACTGAAAGTCGAAAGGGGGAATGTCTGACGAACTATAATCTTACGTCAGTCACGTGCAGACATTGACCCTCATCTTAACAGCTCTATACGAAGTAATTATTTCACCACTGCAGTGGAGTTCTGCTGTAGATAAAGCGGTTTTAACAGTTGCGCTTTTTTTTTTTGGCAATAAATAAATACAATATACGTGCATTTTTGTACCAAAATTGTCTATATAATACATGTAAAGCGCATCATTCGAATTATCTTTAATTTCATTTGTATCTCATTTGGACCGATATAACGTATTCTAGAGTTCACAGAAGAGGGGAACTTATCCCTTGCTTAACCTGTACATATATATATATATATATATATATATATATATATATATATATATATATATATATATATATATATATATATATGTGTGTGTGTGTGTGTGTGTGTGTGTGTGTGTCTGTATGTGTATTTTCAATCTGTGTTGCACCTATATTTTTAATTCCTTCGCTATGTTACGAAACGATCTTTTATTATTTTTTTGTTTATAATTTTGCTTAAAACTAATTTGAAAGGGGAATTGTGTATAGACCATTCTTTATATAAACTTAATAAAAAAATCGATATAGTTATATTATGGCCTTTCAACAGTAAGATATCGAATTAAATGTCAAGTATAATATATGCATAATATAAATGATACTATGAACTAATTTTTTATCCTTCATGCTTAATATATACATGGATTATAACATTATTATATAATTTTATGGATTATATTATTTATGGATTATATTATTTTATTCGCACTGTTTTATATTTTGTTTCTCTATATCCAAAATTTTAAAAATTACTATTGGTGATAGATGATCCATAATATTCTGTACTGCATAAATAATAACATGTGAAATTGAAGATGAGTACCCTCAATTTATAAAATGATAATAATATAATTACTATGAATATGTCCTGCTTTCATTTTTTACTTAAGTTATTTTCATTTATTCTTTTTAGTAAATGTTGTTTTCCTACTGTTTCACTCATGGAAAATATGGTATTGTTTTGAACTATTAAAGTTGAAATTTACATCATTCGTTCATATTTCTTTATTTTCGCTTCAGCTAATCTTTGGGGAATATTGTACCAATTTAAAATTGTTTATATTTATAAACCTCATTAAACGAAGTTTACAATGGGATTAAGGAAGAAAACCTCCAGATGTCCCAGGAACTATATATTTTATTTCAGAGAAAAATATACTGAGTTTTAAATTTTGTGATAACACATTAGTATATTAATTTTTTGACGAAAACAAGGAACATACATCGATATATAGGTGCTAACATATTAAGGTCGAGATATGTCACAGGCGGTTTCAAAGTAGTTTCTTTTGTCAAACGAGTAAGAGTTTGACAAAAGGGGAATATATGGTACGAAATTTTCATCTCTGTCGTTTTTTGACGTCATTATGACACGAAAGTCGTCTATGACATATTTTACAGGAATATAGTAGTCTCCTGTGACATATTTCGGCCTCAATATAGTAGTCCTCACAATTAAGAAAACAATTATTCATTACGGAAGAAAATTTTTCGATGTACACAATTTTACTGATCTATCACATATTCATATACGTTTAAAACAATATTTTGCTGCAACATACAGAGATGTAGAAATGCACCAAGCACCTAAACAAGTACTTTATGTGTAACATTTTTAGTTGAGGAAAGTTATAATCAAATAAAAGATTTCTTCTTTCGGATCGGTATGTTCTTTTTTTATGGAGGTAAATTCTACCTTGAATAGAATGTGCCAAATTTGTATGTTATTCAGTTGTATTGGGACTTAATATTATTTCAGCCTCCAACAAGATTTTACTTTCTCGGCAAGTACATCAACTAAATTCATGACCTATATCTTTGATATCTATTATGTAACTTTAAATATATCTGATAACAAACAAATCTTTTACCACGAATTTGTGTTCTATAAAAACCATCTTATGGCGTTTAAAATGACATCTCGTCAGAATGATCATTACTGATAAGGAGGGGGATGGAATATAGAATTTTATAGTTGAAAGTTTTATTTTGTGTATTATGAGAAATCCAACTTAGATTTAAAAATTCATAAATATACATTTAACAGAAGAGATTCGTGCGTTCATTGTTTAAGATAATACATACAAAAATTCCTTTGACGCTTATTAAATCTCACGAAATTCTACGCAAATACAGAGGCGTTAGACAAAACAATCTGTTGACCTTCACACTCGCCTTTCATTTAGGAAGTTGTAGATTTCCTTCAAAAATCTTGGAAATGCATGCTTTTGGAATGCTGACTAGGCATTTCTAGCCGACGTGCACTTTCAAACGTTAGGTGAAATTTCAGCAGGGATGGTATATATTTCTTTTCGCTCGTTGTTCGTTGCTGGGCAAGCGTTGAAAATGCCGAAGTACTAAAACTATTTGATGAACTAGAGGACTAAACACAGGACGGAAATTCTTCCGCAAATATTTTAGAAGAGGTTAATGAGAAAGGTGATATCACTAGTCAAGCTAAGAGGCAAAAATGGAGCAATCTCGCTAACTGATGGGGATTCCAGATCATGTGAGAAAATATGAGGAATATTTTATTTGTTAAGTTACCGTAATGTGCAGATGAACTAATAGTCAGTTGTAATCCACTAAAATTAATCATCATTTTTTAACGAAATTAATGTTTTTGAGAAATTTTAAAGGATACTTGTTTAAAAGGATGTTTTAAAGGATGTTTGTAGTAATGAAATGGCATTATGTCTCGCCAATTTTTTTAAACATAGCCAACTTGTATATTTTAATTCACCATCGAAAACATTTACCCCAAAACCAAACTATTTTTTAAACTAAGTAATTATCTAAGGAAAATTTTCTATGAAATTATTACAAAAAGCTTTCTATCTATAAACTGTGATTTTAAAGAAAGTTTTTAAGAAATATGTTACTATTACTATACGGAAACTAGAAATTGTGTTAGAAGTTAACAAATTTAGCTACTCACGGTTCATCCAAAAATAATTACTTCCTTTGTTGTAGAAATATAATCATCCGTGAAATAACATGAGACACTTTCTTAGAACAAAAAAAAAATCACCAAAGTGGTCTTTGGTTATGAACACTGAACTACGGTTATGAACATAGCTTGAAAGTATACCCTATCATTTTTTTTTATTAAACAGTAAATTTTAGACCATATATTTTTCCATTTAACAGCAAGATTTCTACCACAATAGTAAAAATAATTATCGTAATTATTATCTTATACATAACGTAATGGTTGAAAAAAATTGCCTTATTTTTAATTTCCCCCTCAGGGGCACACCTCTAGCTTTGAAAGGATTTACGTAGCTAAAGTACCTCAGGGACCACCATTATTTTCTACCTGAGAATCTCGGGCACGCTTCTGTAGTGTTTCTTGATTTTCTGGTTGTGAAATTCAAAACAGTCAATTGTGGAATACATTTTAAAGATTAATACAAAAAAGATATACTCAGAAAAGGAAATCTATTCAACACATGCTCTTTAATATGCATTTTTGTGTACAGTTTGACGTGATAGTTTTAGAAGTAAAACGGAATTTACAAATATAAATGTTTACAAATATAAACTATACATAAAATATCTACCTAACGTTCTCCTTTCCCCCTTCCTCTTTCTTCAGTACCGAGTTTGACAGTCCTATAATGTGAGATTTAAGGATGTGTTCGCCACCTTAAAGTCACTACATCTCCCTAAACTAGAGCTAGAATAAATTCTAAATTTCATGTACTGTCCCCATTTTCCAGCTATATACATCTTCATTTATCTAATAAATAAATTGCTGCCTATGTGATTTTTATGCTAACTTAAATTATCAAAGTTCATCCATGACTCCCCATCAAAGCTGCGTAATCTATAGGTCTCTCCGAAAAAAAGTAGTATGCCTTCAATCGCTGTTGGGTTCAAAATTACAAACAGAAGTGTGTATTCCAGAGATTTAATGTAAAACGTAGCCTGGTAAAGAATTTCATTTTTATCCTCCATAAATTAAAGTTCCACAACTTTGGATTTCGCTTTTTATTAAGTTTTTAATGGAGACAGGATTGCAACTTACGTTCTCTTATTGTACAGTTACACCAGAGAAATGAAATTCTTTCATATATATATATATATATATATATATATATATATATATATATATATATATATATATATATATATATATATATATATATATATATATATATATATATATATATATATATATATATATATATATATATATATATATATATATATATTTGTACATATGTGCGAATGTTTTAAATAATATTACTCATAATTATGTATATGAGAAGAAATTTTAACTAACCTTAGATTTTGTTGATATCAGGAAATACTTACAAACGTTCCAAAATAAGCCATACTAAAGGAGAAATATATAAAATATAATACTGAATGTATTGAATAGATAACTTTTTTGCCAAATAACTCGGCCGCACTTTTTCGTCACCAAGTGTTTAGAATTCTCTTATTGAGTTAACTTTATTACTCGAACCGTGGGAAACTTATTATAGGTCAGCAGCTGGTAGTTAACACTTTGGGTTGTTGTTAAAATGGTCTAATTTTTAGTTTCAAAATAAAAACTTCATTATGTCTAACACATAATATAAATTAATGCTATAAATTAAATTTGTAGAATATGTTTTTAGGAAATTATTCACTAGGTAAATCTTATATATTTTACCTAAAACATTCAAATGATTTCCTTCAAGAAATATATACAAATGTGTTTAAAGTTATAACATATATATATATATATATATATATATATATATATATATATATATATATATATATATATATATATATACAGAGAGAGAGAGAGAGAGAGAAACAATTTTTTTAGTAGCGTTAAATAATAAACAAAGACTAGTAATCGTATAAAAAAGGCTTGATAGTTTACAATGAAAAACGTTCAAAATTTTATTATTTTGGATGATATTCTTTTACAATTTAACCTGTTAAAAATGAAAGCATTAAACTAGAAAATGTAGTGAAAAAGTTGATTTATCATTTCAATAGATAAATCTTTTAAACTTTAAGAGCAGGTTTAAAGTTTAAAAAGCAAAATGAAAATTATAATTTAATTTAATTTAATTGTTACGCACATTATAAATTAATATTACATATAACAGAAAAAAATTCGTTTGCAACATACTTTGTAGATTATATGAAAGATTTTAATAGTATTAACTTATTTATATAATTTAATTTAAAATGAATCTTTTGTAGAAATTTATAACTGCGTTATGACTTAAAACCCTAATACTGTTTGTTAACATTGAGGGTTTGACTACTTACCTATCTATTTAAATATAGTGTTTTTAAAATCATACCATTCATTTTAAATTCAGGTATAGTTACTATCTGCTATAGGAATAGTTACAATATAGGACTATCTGTCGGTTCATCTCTCAAATCATCAAAATCGGAAGAAGGGGGGTAAAAGCAAGTTATACGAACGGGAGATCATCAAATGTAATCAAAAGCACAACACACGGGACGTCAAGAAAACATTTTACCGTGTCGGTAATAAACCATGAACAAAAAATACAACCCATAAAGTAGAACGAATCAGTTGTAGCAAGTATTTTAAATTAAGTCCTGGTGTACGGTAAAATACCATAGTCACTATTTACAGCTCTGATTGACAACACCGAGTGGAATTCTTCAAGATCTCAGGTTGAGGGTCGAAGGTCATTTCACCACGAGGGTCTCTCGTAACAGAGTGTTTTGTTTTCAAAATTTTGATTTGCGGTAATACTGATCATTCATTATGTCTTTAAAACATCGCCGTAGTTTGACTGCTGATTTCAAGCTGAAAGTAATTCAGAAGGTCTACGAGAAAGAGTAAGAAAGTTGCGCAAGAAAAAAGAAACATTAAAAATATGAGAAGAAAGAGATACAATTGTCGTGGAAAATACAATGGCCTGCAGTAGAGGATGATTTACATAGTTAGGTTCTCGAACATAAAGATGTAGATTACGTATTATAACCGATCACTTAAAAGAATTCTGATGCGAGTAACTTCAATAAATAAATACGCCAAAATAAAAACACATCTTTTGTCATTGCGTACTTCATCTCAATTCTTTATTCCAAACGTTTACTCCCATAATGTTAGACTGTTGCCACTACTCCTATACTTTTTGGAAACAATATCTAAAACCATGGAGGTTACAATAAGAATCAAAGAGATACCCTAATTTCCTGTGTATAATCGGCGGATTATACGTTAAAAAAGTTTAAATTTCCTTCTAATGCGTATTTTGCTCTGTTTCTTCCGTTAAAATTTGTCTCCGAGGCTATGCCAGAAGATATGATTTCAAATTTTAAAGTTATAATTAACTCAGTCCAATCCAGACTTTTCGGCACTCTACTGTACTTAGATTTTTATTCTTAAAATGATATAATATTTTCATACTAAAATACACATTTTTCTAGTATAGTCCAGGGATTATCTAGAGGTGCGGACTGTCTGATGATTCATGAAATTTTTTAAATCAAAAATTACGCCCGCTGACAAAACGATGGTGCCGATTATACGCACGAAATTACTGTACTTTTAATTTTTAAAATTGTAGCTCGAAGAAATTAGAGCATTGAATCTTATTTATAGAATATAAAAAAAAATAAAGTTTTTCTTTTTTTTCAATTTTTTAACAAATGCTTTCTCAAGATTTTTCTTATTGTCTAAGAGTTAAAATCACAATTCTATTGCAGTCTGTTATTTCAATCATAAATATTTTTCCTTTTAGCATGTAATTTCGAGCATGTGCATTTTTGCTTATATGTATACATATTTATGAGAGAAAAACAGCACAATATATTTGGATATTCAGTGTAATGAGTCGGAGAAGGCTACGTGAAAAATATAGCGAAACCGAAATAATTTGTGAGCACATAAATTTTAACTAGTGGGTAAAAAGCCGTTTTTACTATAAAGCACCGAAATGTGTTTTTTAATACTCTTCGGGAATTGAAAAAAAAATATTTATATTTATGCTTACGTATAAAAATGTTTACGAGATAAATGTTGGCACATTTTCTCAAGATTCATATTTCAATTTTTATCCCATTAAATATTTATTTTTTTTGCTTAAGAGAGTTATGGATATTTAGTTGATTTTAGTTCAATGTAAAATGTTTATGGAAGTTCAAATATCTTTTGTAATGTTATTATTATTGAAAACAGATATCCTGTGATAAATTTCATAGGTAACTAGGAAAAATTTACCCAATTTGTCAGAGGACAATTAAGGACTACATCTTACGGGCACATGGAACTTTTAATAAATGCATTTTAATTTTATGTATAAGGGCAACTGTTTTGTACTTTGAAATCAAATTTAAGCAATATTTCTAGACTTGGAGAGTTTATTTCTCTAAGTTTCGTTTTTTAAACACTAATTTCCTTTTAATATTTCTGAATTATTAATTGTTGATATATTCTCCAAGAAAAAGGGTTTTTTATGATACACATAGAGACAAATTTCTCACATTTACCAGTAAAATGTTATACCATTTTACAATAGATTGCCCAAGGCAGTCATTTTGACTGTTTTTTAATTTCAATTAGAAAAACAATTATGAAATATTATGACACAATTTCTTAGAATTTGGTGACTTTTTCTATAACATATAAATGGGTTTTTGAATAATTGTAGTTACTTCCGCCCTCTTTTATTATATAATATTAAAAATTAATTTTAAACAAATTTCTTTATTTGTTATTTTTTTTCACAATGCAGTCATTTTGACTGTTTTGGGGCAATATAGGTATACAAGAAATCTCGGGCAATCTAGTGTTAATAAAGGTACAGGCGGGTAAAAAAATCAATTTTATTTAATTAAGCTAAAATAGTATTAAATATAAAAAGATAATTAATAAAAGGAATGAAAGAATATCTCCACCCTATGAAGAATAAGAAGTTACAGCAAAAATGTAAGAAACTTCTGTATAAAAAAGAAAACAAAATGAAAGTTACATCCACAGTTTTTGTTATGTTACAAGAATTTTCTCCTTTCATATAATTGAATAAAATTTAGATCTGAAAAATTTCATTGGGTTTGTACATTCCTTTGATGAGAAGATACTATATAACTGCATTATTTCTCAGACTTTAAAATGAAAATTTTGCCGTGAAATAAGATGTACTCTATATTAGTAAATATTTTGGATAAATGTATACCGTACAAATGAGTTTTTGATGTATATATACATACATACACACATACAGTCTGTTCCATAATAGAGTGCCGTCTATTTATCTGATAATACAAATGAATTACTTAAAAATACATTTGTACCATGTAGTATACATATTAAGGTATCCGTCTACCTTCGGAGAACTTTTTTCTTTAAACGTAGAAGCAAGTTCATGTTTTTACATTTTTTGATTTATTTTTTATATTATCATAGAGAATTGCACTTAAAAAATTTATTCCTTGAGAAATGTTTTTATAAAATTTCTAATAAATGAAGAAAATTAAGTAAAAAAAATCGGGTTTTATCAAAGGGTCTAATTTTTTAATAAATTAAATTAATAAATCAATATTTTTAACGCAACATATTTCTTATACACTGGAATAGTGAATCACCTAAAATCTTTGCTAAATTTACATTTGGTAAAAAAATGCTGGTCCTTCAAAATCATACACATTGAATTTTTAACGAAATTTCATTACCTTTATACCTAAATATATGTGTAACATCATTAAAAATTATCCAAATTTAAAGCTTTTAGGTCATTCATTAGTAAATACTATCAAAAACATTCTTAAGAATTTTCAACAAAATATTTTAAGAACCCTTTTGAGAAATCACATTGCAAATTTCAACATTTTATTAAAAGTACCGTTCTGAGAAAAACGCATTTGAAGTTTATGAAAGTAATTTTAACTATTAAAAAATTAAAATACATGTTTAAAATTCCCTAAACTTCTTGCTTCAAAACTTTCTAATTGCAAAGTTGTTAATTATTAAAAATACTAGAAAAATGTTTAAACTAATCTTGATGAAAATTTAAAAAGTTTTGTCCAAAAAATGATCTTTAAAAGGCATTAAATTCACAACTTCCGGTTCTGAAGTGGTTACTTCCATTTTGTTTTGACAGCTGTCATTGATGTTTAAATAGCTGTAACCTTCTTTTAATTGCCGTAGAGATAAAACAAAAACAGATTTAGAAGCCTGAAAGTTGAAATTTTCAAAAAAAAAAAAATTTAAAAAGTATCATTTTTGGCAAATAATGACTTTTTCAACTTAGACGGATACATTAACCTGAAATACATATCACCTAATAAGTTGTCCAGTCTCCATTATTATTGATTATGCAAGAATCAGATAAATGAGGGAAAGACAAAATACATGTATTGTTGAAAGAATAATATAGGCTCTACTTTTGAAGTCGAGGGACATAAATTTGAAAGAGTTGAGAAATTTACTTATTTGGGTTCTGTGGTTGATTGTCAAAATGATATCAGCCCCGATATCAGGAAGAGAATTGATGCGGCCAACCGATGTCTATGTGGACTCAGAAGTCAATTAAAGAGCCATTTAATTAAATGAAGAACGAAAATCCTGTTGTACAAAACTCTCATAAGACCAGTGCTAACTTAAACCTCTGAGACTTGGTCACTTACGTCAAAAAAAGAAATACGCTTGCACTCTTTGAAAGGAAAGTGCTTCGGACCATTTTTGGCGGTGTGTTTGACAGGGGAGCTTGGCGGAGAAGATTTAACTTTGAACTGTACAAGATTTAAAAGGAGGATGACGTCATCAAATGTATTAGGCTGAATAAAATGATATGGGCTGGATATCTATTACGAATGAACGCAGATCAGGCTGCTTTAATAAGTTTTTAATGCAGTCCCTTTCGGACAACGACCAAGGGGCAGACCAAAACGACGGTGGATCGACTGCCTGGAGTCGGACTTTGGTCTCATAAAGATTAGATGCTGAAGGTCCCAAGCACAAAACAGAGCAGGATCGGAAAAACTTCTTAAGAAGGCGAAGGCTCACAACGGGCTGTCGGGCCAACTATGATGATGATGCAAGAATCACTATATCATTCTATTTTGACGTTGATAGACGTTTACCCCGTTCCAGTAGGTTGTCAACATTTTGTTTCGCTTTATAACGTGCTACCCACTTCTTGACAAACGATTCCGATTTTGTCATGTACCGGGCTGCAGCCACACAAGACATTTTTGGTCCTTTTGGATGGTTACACTGAAACACTTCCTCAAAACGGCTCACATATGTGGCACTTATTTTTGAATTGTTGATTTAAACACAGCAAAAGAATCAAATAAAGAATATAACCATAAAGCATCCTTCTCTAATGTTTGAAGAACACATGCAGTTAAGCCGGTATCTGCGCGCTATCTATTGTAGTTATGAGCGACACTCTTTTATGGAACATACTGCATATCCTATCTTGGTTATCATATTTCTGTATAATTATGTTATCATTTATGTATGATATTTTTTCAAGAAGTTACAATAATACACTGAAAAAGTATAAATCTGAATATATTTTTGTAAATTTTTGATAACAAGGTAATTTTTATCATTTTTTTCATGGTAACTCAATACAAGTTATAGACTTCTGTCAGTTCAAAAATTAATCGATATATGTTTAATTCTGTTTTAAAAGTTGTAGGATTTCAATTATCGTGTGTAATTTTGCATAAAAGCAACTTTTTTCCTTACTCAAAATTAGTTTCTGTTGCGTTAGATTTCACTTGCCTTCAATTCCCTTTTCTTAACTGCTACGTTAAAAAAACGATGTTTCAAAGAAATAAAGCTTACACTTCTTAAAAGTAATTGGGTGGATTTATATTAAATATGAATGAAAAAACACTGTTTCTACTGTATTTGAAAAAAAAGAGTTTCTGAGAAATTTAAGCGATATCATAATAAATTCTTTGGATAAACTTAGTATGCAATAAATATTTTTATCCACAAATAAGCAGATATCCTTTTTAATAGCCTTTGGGAATAAAAAATGACGTTTTTTCTTGAAGTTCAGATATGCATATTTTACCCTATTTCCAGAAGTAGACTTTTAATCAGGTGTTTTAAAATGATCTTCAAAATTCCTAACGATTAAAGTATCCTTTTTTTATTGCAAGCTACTTTTGCATACATTATTTTTAATGAACATTAAATAATGTTTACTTTTCTGATTATCTTTATGTTTATAAATTTTCATAGAATATTTGCCAAAATAAAATACTTATAAGAAACCAAATGGTTAAAAAATGTTTGAGATTGTGTTTATTAAATTTGTGGAAAATACAATCCAATGCATTTTAACAGCTTATTAATTACTTTTCTCATACAAAAATATGTAATCACTATATTTAATACTTTTTAAACTTGTTAATTTAATTGACTGTTTTCCTTTATACAGTTTAACTCTAAAATATTTGTAGGAAATGCATATAGTAGTCAAACCTAGAAAAGCAGTAATAATACTGAAATATAAAATATTTTATATAAATATTAGATGAACATCAGATGGACAGCATGGACATGGGATAAAAGAAAAAAACACATTTTCAAAATTTTGTTATATACCGAATTACCTAGTTTCACGTTCAGCTAATCTCTAATTATGCTTATTTTTTGCTTATCATTATTTATTATTATAATCATTTATAAATTCATATGTAATCTTCCCCATTGACTATTTATAGTTTCAGAGAGAGTTCTGATCTAAACTGTAAATTTTTTTTATCTAATAATATGTTTACAGTGAGTTAATTGTTTCATCTTTAAAACATAATAATGTAGTACATATTATTTTAATTATATTATTAAATGTATGGAGTACAAACAAGTTAATTTATCGTCTACTTAAGAAATGACACACGCAATGAAAAATATATCTAAATAATTATATATTTGTTGAGATTGCTAGGTATAAACAACAATAAAATATCAACAGCTGTCCTTCAACGAGATATCATATAAGAAGATATTATACAGAATTATAAAAATACCAGCTAAAGGAGTGTTCTCCGACATAAGTTCTTTTCACCACTCTGTCAAAACTCAAGCTGGAATAGATGCTGACAGACTAATGCTAACACTGTGGAAAGTTACGAAAAATGTTTTGTACACTGGCCACACTGTTCAGCTATAAGAAAAAGAAATGGTTTCTCTTTTGTAATAACTAAACTGGATGCTTTTCAAGCAAGATTAAATAATTAAGGTTGGCTCTCGCCTTCTAAAATTCGCCTAACAATCTCTAGTATCACGAGAATAAAATGACGTGATTCTTTTTATTCGTTAGATTATAACAAAATCAGAGGAGATCTGATTTTTTGGAGAATATCTGAAAGATTATTTTTAAATCTGTTTTGATGTTGAGCTTCATATATATCCTGCTCAGTCACCAAACTCTTGCATAAAAGTGTAATTTTAGTGGAATCCTTTAAAATGTGGTTTGCTTTTGAACACTCCGATTTTCTTTTTTGTCCTACCCTATAAAATATTTGTGGCGACACAATTCTACCCCTATTTCTGTTTTACTATCTTACAAAAGTAAGGAAAGAAATTTCATTTGTATCTACCATTATTTTAACTAACGTTTTTATAAATATATATTTGTTATGTTTGTCAATAAAATGAGTTCCGGAGGATCGGAGGTATCTAACCAATAGGTATCTAACCCCCAGGTATCTAACCAATAAAATTATTCGATGGGATTTGAACATAGATACATTTAAAATTATTTGCACTAAGCTTTCTTCCAAATTCTATGAAGAGGTGTATAGCCTACCTAATCAGATCATAGCCGAATTACCTGGCTATGATCATTGGAAAGCTAAACATCGCAAGTGGCCTAGAGCCGCCATGATTCATTAAATTGGTAGAATTTTATCTCCCTTCTTAACGCTCCCCAATGCACTACCCG
>CM063504.1:155403627-155423627 GCA_032207245.1 Pardosa pseudoannulata | reverse complement strand
TTTTTTTTATATTATAAAAAACATATTTCCTTTTATTAAAAAATTTTACAAGTGAGAAGTCATGATTGCATAAAGACAAGCATATATGCTTATCTTTATTAGCTTAAATTATATATTCGGCTTAAGATATATATTCGGAGTGAAATAACCCTTTACAACATACTAATTCATTGTTCAATGATTACAATATATGAATTCGTATTTATTAAATCCATGTAAGTGATTTCACTATGCTGAAAAAATATTTTTAGACACTCACCACATACATTTCCACCATAAAAATCCCTTTACAATGGATCTACAGTTAATGATATCTGTTAAGGACAGATATGCTAGCATCATAGTAACCTAAGGGACAATAACAAAGGCGTTTCCCAAAATTGAAGTGGAATGATTCCGAATGCATACCATAATTTCAGAGACTGTTTCTTCAAACTCAAACTGTAGCTAGCCCCTTAAATCTTCTTTTTCTTGACTGGATTCTTTGAGAGGAAGGAAAGTATGAAAAAGCAAACTTATGATATATTGTGGGCTGTGTGAAATTCGTGAAAATTCTGTTAATAATCTGTTAAAAATTAGAAAGAAATAAGTATTAATTCTGATGAGTTTCAATATTGACAGCGAAATATTTATTTATGTCCTCAAACATCTAAACTTCATAATCATAAATAGAAATACTTTTGTACATGAAATTAATCTAATTATACATTCAAAATTTCCAAATTTAAACTTTCGGTATTAAAAGGGGTTGAACATATTTTGTACACCTAAAAGGACTGGATTTCCGAAAATCAGCAAAACATAGTATAAAAAAAATCTCTGTAATTTTTATAAAAATGGATTATAATAAAAAATAATCATGATAAAGGCACTACTATTTATTTAAACTACTTCAATTCTCGTTTCGTTTTATCCTCCATCAAACAATAGGTGGCTAAACTTATCAGTATCCATAAATTTAATACATTTGCGAGTTCAATTTGTCTTGGAAATCCAATAGAAATATTTATAAATATGTAGTACTTTACTATTTTAAAGTAAAAAAATTCTAATTTCAATATATTACAATATTCAATATATTTTAATAAAAGTAACAAAAAAATATTTCATTTTGTTGATTTTATTGAAATGTCTCAAAATAATAGCAATCAGTCAATTTACTAATAAAGAAATTCTCTTTTCTACAAGAAAGGCCAGTATAAAATACTTTACACAAGATTTTTCCTTCTGGTTAAGGGTAAGTAATATATTCATTTTTGGCCATGTAATAAAAATCAATATTAAAATTATTTAAATAACTTCTAAAACTCTACGTTCACTGTAAAAAATATAATTTCTAATCCTTTTCATACGTTTTCTGATTCATTTGTATTTCTTCTTATATGCTTTATTTTAAATGCAAACAATATCTAATGATTACACAAAATATTCTATTCCCCTCGGAACAGGGAACAAAGGCGATGTTTCCAAATGAAGAAAGTGCTCTATACATCTTTAGATCCATAAGCATAAGCTAGAAGAATAAAAGAATGTCGTAAAATAAATAAAATAGCGTTACAATAAAATTAGTTGTAAATTTCAAAAGAGAAACGCAGAGGGAAAACTGAAATTTGATTTTCTTTTTCCAATTTGGAATACAAAACTGAGCTTATACTATGCAAAATTAAAATCGATTGCTTGTCCCTTTTGTTTTTCAGAACGGCTATTGATTAACAAGAAGCATACATTGTTAAATTATATGCTGTTGGTAAGGAATGCTTCTCTAAAACATTTGCAATTCTAATTCTCCAAATTCTAGAGTAATGAATTTTACATACTGAATATTTTATTTTTTATCTCTTTAAGTTGGATAATAATACTGTGGCTACCTCATTTTCTACTAAGTAATAGCTAACACAATAAATAATATAAATAATTTTGTAGTAAACGGATCATTTATTATTTGCATTGTGTAGTAAAAGCTGCATATTGAACTGCATTTTGTAAGGGAAATTAATTTAACTTGTGCAATTTTTGTGCTAGTGATGAATCATTGAAAATTTAAGAAACGGTGATTTGAAAGAACATTAACTGATTTTGTGTGCAATAAATGAAACAAAAATACAATGTATATTTAATTCTTGCAAAATATAATACAATTTTACTTTGAATAGAGGCAATTTAATAAGTTTCATATATATATATATATATATATATATATATATATATATATATATATATATATATATATATATATATATATATATATATATATATAATATATATATATAATATATATATATATATATATATATATATATATATATATATATATATATATATATATATATATATATATATATATATATATATATATATATATATATATATATATATATATATATATATATATATATATATATATATATATGTATATATATATATATATATATATATATATATATATATATATATATATATATATATATATATATATATATATATATATATATATATATATATATATATATATATATATATATATATATATATATATATATATATATATATATATATATATATATATATATATACATATATATATATATATATATATATATATATTCATACATATATATTCATATGTATATATATACATATATACATATATATATATATATATATATATATATATATATATATACTCCTAAAAAGAAAGCTATTTTTTTCCTTTATTTTCATCTTAATATGAGATGTTGAAGAATGCACCCTAGAGATGCAAGAGACAAATATGCTGGTGATAATTTGTAAAAAAGTTTTTGAAATGTGGAATAAAAATTGTGAATCTTAAATATGATGGGGAGATTTAAGTCAGCGACTCTTTAAAGAATTGTTAAAACATGTGTGAGGACAATAGCACAGAATGTCGTAAATATAATATATATATATAATATATATATATATATATATATATATATATATATATATATATATATATATATATATATATATATATATATATATATATATATATATATATATATATATATATATATATATATATATATATATATATATATATATATATATATATATACATATATACATATATATATATATATATATATATATATATATATATATACTCCTAAAAAGAAAGCTATTTTTTTCCTTTATTTTCATCTTAATATGAGATGTTGAAGAATGCACCCTAGAGATGCAAGAGACAAATATGCTGGTGATAATTTGTAAAAAAGTTTTTGAAATGTGGAATAAAAATTGTGAATCTTAAATATGATGGGGAGATTTAAGTCAGTGACAAAACATGTATATATATAGCACAGAATATCGTTATATATTGGAATCTGTGGTTTTATAATACTTATAGTGTTAGAAAGGGTTATATCTAATAGTTACTAATTCAGTATTTTGTTTCGAGAAGTGTAGAAGTAATGTAATTCCAATATATTATTGAATTTGTGTAGCTGGGAAGGTTAAGATGAACATTAAAAAATGACTTTAATTTAAATAATTTGAAACTATCAAAAGTAATTTTCGATATATTATTCTGTACCTATTGTTATTGTTATTGTACTTAATGTACTTATTGTTATTTATAAGTTACATTAGATTCATCTATTTTTCCCTTCTCGTGAGTCATCGTCAAAAGACATATAGGGCAGGGCCGGTTTGAACTAGTAAGAAACTTCAGAATTCTCCCAACCAGCAGACGGAACCGTTGGTTTGCGTTGATTTTGACTCTCGGTTCTGAGTAGACAACATTTTGTCCCCTCGGCGCAGCCAGGTTTTTTTTAGAGGACAAGATTGTGAAGAGAGCAGAGAAGAGGTTGAACGCTGCTGGTATCCGCTGCTTACGGGATAGACATTTTTTTTTTGATCGACACGAGAAAAAGGAATGGAGACATCATTTTGCGGGTTAGAGTCGACAGCAGTCTTCGATAATAAAATGATGTTATCTATTCCAGTTGTATTCCATAGATATTTAATTTCATAAAATAGAGGACAAGGTTGTGAAGAGAGGAGAGAAGAGGGTAAACGCTGCTGGTATCCACTGCTTACGGGATAGACATTTTTTTTTGATCGACACGAGAAAAAGGAATGGAGACATCATTTTGCGGGGCCGACCTCGAGTCGACAGCAGTCTTCGATATCTAAAAATGATATGTTCTATTCCAGTTGTATTCCATAGATATTTAATTTCATAAAATAGAGGACAATTTGAAGAGAGGAGAGAGAGGGTAAACGCTGCTGGTATCACTGCTTACGGGATAGACATTTTCTTGGATCGACACTAGAAAAAGGAATGAAGACATCATTTTGCGGGGCCGACGTCGAGTCGACAGCAGTCTTCGATATCTACAAATGATATGTTCTATTCCAGTTGTATTCCATAGATATTTAATTTCATAAAATAGAGGACAAGGTTGTGAAGAGAGGAGAGAAGAGGGTAAACGCTGCTGGTATCCGCTGCTTACGGGATAGACATTTTTTTTTGATCGACACGAGAAAAAGGAATGGAGACATCATTTTGCGGGGCCGACGTCGAGTCGACAGCAGTCTTCGATATCTACAAATGATATGTTCTATTCCAGTTGTATTCCATAGATATTTAATTTCATAAAATAGAGGACAAGGTTGTGAAGAGAGGAGAGAAGAGGGTAAACGCTGCTGGTATCCACTGCTTACGGGATAGACATTTTCTTGGATCGACACTAGAAAAAGGAATGAAGACATCATTTTGCGGGGCCGACCTCGAGTCGACAGCAGTATCTTCGATTCTACAAAATATGTTCTATTCCAGTTGTATTCCATAGATATTTAATTTCATAAAGAGGACAAGGTTGTGAAGAGAGGAGAGAAGAGGGTAAACGCTGCTGGTATCCACTGCTTACGGGATAGACATTTTCTTGGATCGACACTAGAAAAAGGAATGAAGACATCATTTTGCGGGGCCGACCTCGAGTCGACAGCAGTCTTCGATATCTACAAATGATATGTTCTATTCCAGTTGTATTCCATAGATATTTAATTTCATAAAATAGAGGACAAGGTTGTGAAGAGAGGAGAGAAGAGGGTAAACGCTGCTGGTATCCACTGCTTACGGGATAGACATTTTCTTGGATCGACACTAGAAAAAGGAATGAAGACATCATTTTGCGGGGCCGACCTCGAGTCGACAGCAGTCTTCGATATCTACAAATGATATATTCTATTCCAGTTGTACTCCTTAGATATTTAATTTCATAAAATTAGTTAATCAAGACATTATTGGCCATGCGTTTTATAATGAGTATATTTTTTTCTTTCTCAAACACCTGGCTACATAACATTATATTTACATACGCATATAGTGTTATATATTATGTATATTACGTGCATGCTTGCGTGCATGCGTGTTGCTTACTATATACATGACACCATGTGTAATTTATAAACCAGAATCTGTCATAAAATAAATTTAAAAGAGAATTTTCTTATATTTCTCTGAGAAAGTTTTCATTCAGTTTTGAAAATGCATTCGCACAATATATTACGGAGAATTGAGTCCGATAGAAATAAAATAAGTCTCTGTGTTGGATTTCTAATCTTTTGTCTTAGTCATGGGTAAAGTAATTTATCACAGATGTTGTTCTGATTTTTATACAATCAATCTTCATCGCCAATGAATTTCTTCGAGTAGAAAACTGTATATCTTGCATTCCGCCCCTTATTCAAGTAAGACAAAGAAATGTAAAGCTTTATTATTAAACATTGTTCGTAGTCCGTATATTACTTCCTTCAAATCTTCATTCTTTGTCTTTACAATGATTCTGCGTAATTAAGATGCATGTTCATATAACTTAGTATAACATTTAGTATAGTTGAATGACTAAGGATCAATAAATGCAAGATGCACTATCAAATAAAAAAATTCAATATATTTTCTAATAACAACAAATTAAACATTACATTTGAGTTTCATATATTGCTTAAAATCGAACTACCTGCTTTTTCTCAAAATATACTTTCTGAGTGTGTGTTAAATCATTTGATTTAATTTAATTACTTTTTCTACATTATTTCTGAAGGATTATTTTTTCTAGTGCAGTGTTGCAGAATATTTTATAATTGTACAGAAAAGGTGTTGTTATCATTTTTTGTTAGTCAGTTTTCGGTTCTGTTAATGAAATGTTGAGTGATAAAAAAGAAATATATGTAGTTCATTTGTGAGATTGCTATATTAAGACTACTGTTATATTAATATTTAAATCGCTTTACTATTTGCTTATTTGTGGTGATTTCTTTTTACGTTTACTACTTCCAAATAGCCTTTGGTTTAAAATGTCAACGACGTTCAATGCTATATTCATGTACCTCTAATCAGAAATTCTAAAATTGAATTTAATAGGAGTATGATAATATATATAACAGAATTGATTTAAACTTAACAGTTCTCAATCATGGTACTTTAGGGCCATGTACAATCAAACTATTTTAGGCTTTAATTCCTTGTTTTAAGAAACTATACCCACTATAAAAAACCATGATCTTTGTATCTATAAATTATCTTTAAAAATAAAGGTAAAAATAAAAGATTTTTTTAAAATCTAATTCAGATCTACAATATATATTTAATGACATCATATTAATTTAGGATCAGGTTTAGATGTGCATTATTAATAGTATATTATTAACTATACTATTTACAATATAAAGTAATAATTTTATTGTGTTCTTATTATAGAATTTTTTTATATAAAATGTAGTATTATAAGTTAAAAATATAATTTTTGGTTGTTCACATTTTGGTAATTTCAGATGTATTATTACATAAAAGCAGCAAAGCAGAGAAGATATAAATGTATATTTTCACTTTATAATTAGAATGTCGATAAACATTTGTTTTAAATATTTTTATATGTATTTGTATACACCAAACTCCCATATAATTTTTTTTTGGATTTAATCTATATTTTGTTTATTTAATCTATTCTTTAATATTATAAGAACATTTTGTATATACATTCCTGAAACTATTGATCAATTACCGTTATATCCTTATGATCAGATAGCTCTTGGTACAAATAATTAGATTATCACCGAGATTCAAATTATAGACGATAATTTCTTAAACAGGAGGACCACATTGAGCAATTAAATATTCGGAATATTTAAAGGAATTCAAGAATGTCAGAAAACTAATGTATAAAGCAAAACATAATAAATCAATAACAATTTACTTAAATGTGAAAACAAAATTTGCTTCCAAAATTTTTCCATAAAAACTTTCGAGAATTGTACTGAAGATACATTTTTTATATTATGTGAATTTCTACTTATAATATCATACTTTACTTTTAATCGCAATTTAGGAATCTAAGGAAATTCCTTATTTAAAAAAGTGCGATTTTTAAATGATTGATTTTGTAATTTTTCTAAAAATTGTACAATACTCAATTGTCTATCATAAAAGTTAGGTGATATTGAGGTTTAGATAATATGTATACATATATATACATACATACATATATATATATATATATATATATATATATATATATATATATATATATATATATATATATATATATATATATATATATATATATATATATATATATATATATATATATATATATATATATATACAGAGAGAGATTAATGTATAATTATACATATACTTAGAAGACTAAAATATTTAAGTCTGTATGATAATTACATTTTATATGAAATACCATGGTTTCAGTTTTGAAAAATACACTTTTGAGAAAAATTGGCTTCAAAGTTATTGTTACATAAATTAATATTTAAACCACAAAAAGTAAGTACCTCATAAAAACGATCTTTCTCAATAAACATATCTTTCGTTAAGTAGTAAGGAGATCTAATGCTTTATATACTTTTCTGTTGACTATAAATGGTTCATTTGTGCCATTCTCTATGTCTATTCACATTTGTGAGTTTTAGAGGAAAATAACCATAACTGTTTACGTATCTCTAAGCAAATTTCTCTCCAATTATTATAACCTCTGCTCATATATAAATGTCTCTCATGTAATATCAAACACTTATTTACAACAAACATATATACTATTCAATTTCATAAATGTCTTTGACCAAAATTTCCATATATTATGGAAATTTTGGACAATATAAGAAATTTGAGAATTTGAGCTTTCCCTCCTCGTTTGCAGTATTATAAAGATTTCTTATTCATAACACTATGGACGAATCTGAATTTATAATTTATGCTATCTATAACAGCAAATGTAATATTATTGCAGGTTTGGTAAAACTTTTACAAATTTCTTACTTTAAATTTGGATACCAAGATTTTTTTCATTATGGACAAAAATAATATATTCGTTACTATAAAATTGTCTATAAACATTCCTGCATTTGTAAAAAATTAGAAATGCTGTATAACTCTTGGAATGAAATTGAAGATTAAAGCAAAACACAATAGACCAGCGTGAGAGAGTTTTAAGGTAACGCATTCAAAAAATTAAATAGCTTTCAAATTCTCAATATCAGTGATCAGAATAAAATAAAACAGCAAAAAGACGTCGCTAAACAAAGGAATATAGGAAAATCACTACAAGAAAATATATATATATGCACACACATATATATATATATATATATATATATATATATATATATATATATATATATATATATATATATATATATATATATATATATATATATATATATATATATATATATATATATATATATATATATATATATATATATATATATATTTGTTATATATATTGTATATATATATATATATATATATATATATGTATATATATATATATATATATATATATATATATATATATATATATATATATATACAATAATATGATCAAATCAACATACAGTTAAAATAAATCATGTGTATGTTTATGGTGTTACACAACTGCAGTAATAACTTCTGTTCTCATAGATGTTTAACCCATATTTCACCACACCAACTAAATATTTCTGTAAGATACTAAAACTTTATCTATATCATTAATATGGTGTAGCTAAGCATATAAAACCAAAATTTTGAAAAAAAAAAATTAAATTTTTTTAAGTAATGAGGAATTAATTTTTAAGTAATTGTCCTATAAATAGGACAACGGTCTAGTGTACTACTAAAATTTAACAATTATCTCTTACATTACATTAGGTTGATTCATATCTGAAATTTGGATAAACAATCAAAGCAAAGTCCAACACTACATTTTAAGCTCTTGCAGTTTTTCTCTTGCAGTTCTTGATCTGGCATTTTTGTTATCAGATAATAGAAAAAGGATGCCAGTTGTAGGATGCTAACATCTATAATTGATATACAAATTTTACAAGTTTATTTTTCATCAACATCTTGCAACTGTACCTTCCAAATTAATTTGCAAAATATATGTTTGAACGAAACTACCAGCTACATTATCAGCTCTGTTTTAAAACTACTAGTAATCTCCACAGCGTTTAAAAAAATAATAATAGATATAAAATAAAAGATTAAAAAGTGACAAGTTTAAGTGGTTGAGGAAAATAGATTTACAACACAATATAATTTGATTTTTGAATTTTTTTTTTAATATGATAAAATTTGTCTATTTTAAAGGTGTTGAAATAAATTCCACTTAGAAAATATTTATAACTTTATTATTAAATGGAATTTTATTTGCTATCCTGTTTATAGGATAGCGGTCCAATATGTGTTAAAAGAATTCTTTATAAATTTACATTTTAAGAAATCTATAAATATGTTTAGAAAATAATTAATTTTAACCCTCAACTTTTTTTTTAGTTTTCAATTTATGAGACATTTAATAAGTAATATCTGATAATATAGATATTTATTCTAATTTTACTGATTTGGAAACTCTCAACTAGTTTGTCTGTACTTTGTTAAAAGTATAGAAACATAACCCAAATGTAGCTGTCATAATAAATAACCAATTCTTAATAAAATATCTAAATTTACTATAAAAGATTGTGATCTTTCATATTTATTAACGTTGTATATCTTATTTGAAACATTTGAATCCATTAGCCTAATAAATCCAGTATAGTACACTTTTCTCTATTTTATTACCAAATAAATACATGCTTCAAGAACACAAGTAGGGTAAGTTGAAGTATATGTGTGAGTTTTATAGATCTTTGTTGAATTAATTATTAGTATGGTAGGACATAGACGAAAAAATAGTCTCCTGCTATTTATACACTGCCATTTATTGAACAAAAGCTTTTACCATCATTGCAAATGATATAAACTATTATAACTATATCATTAACTGCAGAAAAAATACTTTGCAATTGACATATACTTCAAGTCTTTATACAATGTATGTCTTAACTGTTTATACAATTTATATTTCAGAAAAGAATAAATGATTTTTAAATCTATCTAAGACGTTAAAACGTTTTTAAAATATCTGTTTTATCGATTTTTTAAAACTAGAATAATAAACAATTCCATCAGAAATATACAAATGTTAATTTGTTGCTTAAAGTTAAATTTGAAAAAAATATTTATTAAGTTTTTAAATTATTCATATTTCCATGAACAATTATAAATGTAACTATAGGAATTTCTATACATTTCAAATTTCTGTACTATTGTATTATTCCTAGACTCAGATAAAAAAGTTTTACAAATTTAAAGCTGATGAAACAAAAGAATATTGCAATTTTATAATTTAAACCTAAACTTTACTTTCTCCTAAGTAGTGTATACACACACACACACACACACATATATATATATATATATATATATTTATATATATATATATATATATATATATATATATATATATATATATATATGTATATATATATATATATATATATATATATATATATATATATATATATATATATATATGTATATGTATGTATATATATATATATATATATATATATATATATATATATATATACATATCTGCTTACATATAAATATAGAACTGAGATTTGTATTTACATAAGCGTAAGTACTCGATTAATGTCAATTATTTCATCTGACCTATTAATACCTGATGACAATAATAACAGATCGTCTACAGGATAGGCCATTATTCATATATAAAATTCGAGACCCTTGTGGGAATATATATATAAAAATCTTCTAGCCCAGAATATTTTTTTGAATTCTAGTGAATAAAGAATTGCTGACACTGTAAGTGTGTAGTAAACGTAAATTCCATTGATAAATTTAGCCTTTAATGAAATGAGGCAATGCCTCATTTTGGTCTCAGCAGGGAACTTTGATGAATCTGTATCAGCAAAAGCTTTTCAAGCATTTTCTGCCCAAGTAATAATTGATAAAAATGGATAAGAAATAGAAAATGGAGAGAATATATAGTTTATTAGTTAGCTTAAAGCATATATTGTAAAACTACACTATTTTATATTTTTATGTTTATCAATTTTGTAATTTAGAAGAAAATATTAAATTTTTGTTTGAATCATAAAACTTAAATATATATAATGAATTTCAATCTAAAAATATTTCGTTATAACAGCCAATTTTTCTGTTCTACTGTAATTAGAATAAGAATATTTCTAGTATTTTCGTAAATTTCTAGCATTATACATTCATATTATAAAACAAAATATATTATTATATAATATTATATAAGAAAATATATTCAATTTTGTTACATGAAGAAATACAATTTTATAAAATCAATATGCGCAACAAATAAACTTAGAGTTTATCTACTTATCACCAAATTAAAATTTTAAATTCTAGAATATGTCTTCACATCAATTAAAAGTCATTTACTTTTTTTTATTCTATTCAATTACATTAATAAATGTATGATAAGGTCTATCTTTCGTGTGAGAAAAAAATTACTTTTCATTCGTTGGTGCAAAATATCTATGTTATTTAGAATTTCTTTTTATTTAAAACGAAAAAAATACTTTTTCACAGTCAGAGTTTGTTGAGAACTTGCAAAAAAGTTTTTTTCTAAAAGAAGCATTACTCTTGTTTTTGGCTGAATGAAATAAAATATGTAGGACTGACTAATTTTAATGAAAGTTTTACATCCCAAAAACTACTATGTGTTCCTAAATTTTTAAAGTAGGAACTATTTGTAAGTATTTTTTTAAATAATATATTTCTAGATTTAATCAAATAGCAATAATATATTTTTCTAATAATTAACTGAGTATGATTTCAACAAAATAGCATTGTATTTAAATACATATAATTTACTTATAACTCCGATAACCAATAAAACTTTCATTGTTTTTATTTGTTTGTTGACTTCTGCTTTTTTTCTACATCTATAAGTTTATAAATTTCTCAGTAAAAGTTAGTTGAATCTTAAAATTAACGAAAATGTCATACTGGAAACAACTCTTATATCAGTTTTTAAATGCAACAATACATTAATTGTGCTGTTATTTCAAATTGAATATGTACATTTTAAAAAATATGAATTGTTTTAAATAAATTATATTCTTTCATTTATTAGTGGATTACTCTAAAAGAATAAAACATAAATATCATAACTATTTATCTAATGCTAATTCATTTAACTGGAGTTAAAGCAAAACTTTTTAGATTTGTGAAAAATCAAAAGTGTTTAGCAGAACTAATATATAAGATGAAATATCTGCATATTCGTAGTGTAGTTTATAATAGTGCCATCAATTAATGAAAAAAGGAAAATAATAATTCACAAAACAATAAGCTTCTACACACCATGCCAACGGTCTTGATAAACATTACTGATATCCTGATTGTTACTATACTTGGGAATTGGTATAATGGTAAGGATAATGTTTGAATGTAAATTTAATTAGGTTTGAACGTAACATATGAACTGTTCTAAAACAGTTAACTAATAATTATTTGAAACTCTTTGTTAAAAAAATTCTAATCCCATCATTTTTTGCAAAAGGGATTGTTCTCATTTTTATGATATTTTTTTACATCGAATATAAAGATAAATTCTTAATGTGTATACATGAGAATAGGGGACACATCTGCTGAAACTTACTTCCAGAACGAGGGTGCACTACGGTAATGACTGTAAGACAACTCTTTACTTTTACTTTGCCATCTTTCAATGTTTTCCGCAAGAATGTCCTGATCTTCGAGTATTCACAAAACGAGAAAAGAAGCGAAAGTTTACAAACCTGTTTTAAAAGGGACACATCACCTGTAAACCTTCAAAAATTTGATGTTTTTTTATACATCTTTAAAATTTCTAGAAATTTCTCAATCATCTATAACAGGGGTAGCCAAGTTCCTTGATACTTCGAGCAATTTTTCAAAATTTGAAATTTTTCGCGAGCCGTAATTAATTACGTATTTAAAAGGTATGCAAAATGGTTTTTAAATTTTTTTAGAGAAATTATATTTATTGAATGTCATTTGGAAATTTTTTGTTCTTTTCAATTCTCAAGGAAATATTTAAATTCTCGATGTTTTTTTTGCATTGGTAAGAATGTGATTTACAATGTGTTACATTGTTTTCATAACCTTCAGGATATTTTAAATATTTTGTAACGAGATGTTCTCGGTGAATTATGCAGTGAATCGGTATGAATTGTAGAATTTGAGAATCATCTCTTAAAAGTCCAATAAGACCAATTTTTTTATTCAGAATTGCTGGAGCTCCATAAGTTGTAATAGGTTTTTTTTTAATTATAAAATCCAAAAGTGAAAAGGAAACTCTGGTACATTTATAAAGAACCACAAATAATCCTTCAAAGTACCGCATGTGGATCGCTTACCGCAAGTTGCCACCACTGATCTATAACAAACACATTGAAGTAATCGAATGAGAACTTATAAAACTATACAATATTAGTATTTAATATAATATCTTTTAAAAACATTAAAACCTTAAAATGCATTTTAATGAAAATAGTATTTTTTTAATTCAAAGCACACTACATAAAAAACCCTTTCACGAATTTACTTAAAAATTTCACATGAAATAAATAATTAACATTTCCAAAAAACTCTAAATATTTTTTTAATGTTGTTGTTCATTTATTTAGTATTTATAGTATTTAAAATTTTTAAATATAATTTTATCTCGTTTGAAATTTTAATCCCGTGGTGTAATATTTCTGATAATTTTTAAGAAATTAAATAGATAGAAAAAATACAATTGTACAATTGCTACCCTTAAAAACGTTTCCATATAACAGCAGAATTACTTTTGATGATGAACAAAATAATTATATTATCAAGAAAGCTTTAAAGTTCAAAGTATATTTAAGATTATTCAACATATTAATTTTTAAAAGTATTTTGACTGCTGATCTTTCTTTACTAGCATTCCGAAAGTACAAACACAAGACATAAACAAGTTAAAAACCTATATCATATCTTTACATTTCAATTTTACATTTAAGTATTTGAATCCAACAGCAATGAATTTTTATAGCATCTCTCTTCCAACGACAAACACTAAATGAAAATGCAGAAATGTATGCCAATACCCTGAGTTTCTGGAATCCTAATAAATTAAAACCATCTCTTTCTGAGAAAGATATTCAGAGAAATTCATGTAAATGCATGTTATTTTGGTGAAAGTTTTATCAGGCAGCTACTGAAAATCTGGGAAGTTTATTTCTATTGGATGATATTGAGTGGAATGTTTTTATATTTCTCAGACCTCAGAGGCCAAGTGGTCTCTTCGTGGGTTAAATATTATTATTTACAACAAAAAAGTACCACCGTTTCTATCCTTGTATGTTTCTGCAAAGTTTATCAATTTTGTTTAAATTGTTGAAGGCAGCTCTCACCTTTTAGATTATCATTTTTTTTTATGATGTTGTTCTTTTTTATAATAAAAGTCTGCATTTTTAAGCAAAATTGATTAACCCCTTAATGCGCAGTCTTTCTGATAAAAATCAATTTCTTAATGTAATAAACACAATTTAGAACGTTGAATTTAAAATATATATATATATATTTATATAATAATAATATAAATATATATACAATATATAAATATAAATCTATAAAAAAATATTTTTTTTATATATATATTTATATATATATATATATATATATATATTATATATATATATATATATATATATATATATATAAATATATATATATATATTAAAATATATACATATATGAAAACATATATGAATTTTATGTATATATATATTATTATATAAAAATATATATATATATATATATATATATATTTATATATATATATATATATATATATAAAAATATATATATATATATATATATATATATATATATATTATATTTAATAATAAGTGTTATAAACAATCCCATATAAATGATAAATCTCAATAAAACGATCGTTTTTTTTTCTTTCACATTGTTATTTTCAATTCTCGATTGCATCGATTGTGAAAATATAACAATTATTACGCCGCTCGAATTATCTCAAATGTGCACAGTTTGGCCAGTTTAGTAATCGAGTTTCGAGTGTGCACGTTAAGAGGTTAAATAAATATAGAGATCAAATGAAAATCCCATATATTTACGGTAATAAATATAATATAAAAATATATAAAAGTGAAAATTAAGAGAAAAATTCGATTTAAATTTGCTTTTAAGAAAAAGGCCGCCAATAAACAATAACTTTTAATGTATAACACAATTAGTTGAACTTTGAATTTAGAAAAAAATATATTATACATAAATAAGTAAGTGTTATAGCTTACATTCCCATGTAAGTGATAAATATCAATAAAACGATCGTTTTTTTTTGTTGTTTTTGTTTCTGCTTTGACATTGTTATTTTTAATTATCGATTTCATTCGAGTGTGAAAAATTATAACAACGCAGCTCGAATTATCTCGAGTGTGTACAGTTTGGCTAATTTAGAGCGTTCCAGTTAACTCGACCGGGCACCTTAAGGGGTTAAAAAGTATAGAGAGCAAAATCATGAAAATCCGGCGTATTTACGGTAATAGGTAAAAAGATATAAAAAGTAAAAAATAAAAAAAAAATATTCAATTTAAATCAGCTTAAAGGGGACAAAAGACGCAAATTGTAATAGTGGCAAACATTAATATTTGTTGCAACTGGCATCCATGTCGAATGAATATGTTTTTTAACAATTTTTCGATCATTTACAGTATTTGTACTTTTTCAACCCAATTTAGGCTTTTCCAATTTTAATGCATATAGCCACAGTTTTGCTAAACAGTAAAAAATTCAATGTTAATACCAGAGCGCAATAAGTTTCTTATGGATTTTAAATATTGGCGTCAGGTGCCGACTTTGAACATTTGAAAAATAAATCAGATTATTTTTTTTTACTTTAATTGCTGTCGAGGGTGCTATACAGGAAAGAAAAAAACTTTGATTTTTATCCAGTTAAAATATATTTGATTAAGTGTGTTAGAATTTTTTCAGTCCCTTTTACAAACATGGATAAACTTAGTTTAAATTTATTTTTTTCTGTTGACGTGAACAACTTTTTTTAAGAATTTTTCTCACGCATTTTCCTTTCAGTTTCTAGATTAATTCGGTTTGTTGCTTTTGATGTTAGAGGATTTCTATCATAATAAATGATAACTTAAATTAAGGTTAATTTTTTAAGTTAAACAGAATGTAAGTTAGAAATATTAATAAGATAAAAACATAGTATACGCTTTTAACAGTTTCTTTTTTAATATAGTTAGATAAATGTGAGTGCGGGATTCTTTTGACTTTAAAAAATAAAAGCTGTGATTGAATGATTTCATAAAATATATTATTAAAATTTGAAAAAAATCAGGTTTCATTCAGCTAAGATTTTATAAATAGATTTCATATCAAACACGTTGCTATCTATAACGACTATATACTAAAGAAAAAAATTTAGACTGCAAAACTTCTTATTTTATGATTTAATATAAAATATTAGGATAAAAAAATTGAAAAATATGAATGTATGAGGTAAAACAATTTATACCCCGCTGAAATTAAGGTAAACAATCAGTTAAAATACAAAATAAAACACATTATAATATATTGTTTATTAGACATTTTAAGACAAGATTATGCACTTAGAAATACTGAAAAAATTGTAACCAGTAAGTACTCATACCGAGATATGACTTTTATTAAGTTTAATTATTACGTTAATTTATTAAGTTAATTTATTGTAAACATATTTTTTTTTACTTTCGTCTAGATGAGTTTGATTAACTGTTTTAATTTTCTTTCCACCCGATTATGTCTTAAACCGGGTCTAAACGTGCTATGAGATGGTTTAGATCTATATAAAAATTTCCCTATACAAGTACAACTGTAATAGACATTTAATTAAAAGTTTCGGATATAAATAAGACTTTATAACACGTTCACACATGTGTGAGAACATAATAAGGAAAGCAGAAAATAACGTGCGAAACGGTTAGAGGGTTAACTTAACACCTGGAACAATACTCACAACACACCACTGAAAATAACTAGAGAAATTAGTTTTGCAACGTTTAAATACCTATTTCAAGCTCAGAAATATATTATATTTCATTATTCAATTTCAAGCTCAATATATTATAATGCGCTTTTATTTTGCATTTTTAATTGATTGGTTATCTTAATTTCAGGGGGCTTAAATTGTTTTATCTCATACATTTATATTTTTCAATTTTTTATCCTAATATTTTATATTAAATCATAAAATAAGAATCTCAAAAATGCAACAAAAATTAAGTAGACAATTTACATATTTCATACTTAAACATTAATTTAAACTGATTTTCCTTTTATACCCAACAAGTAAAAAATCCATGAATTTGAAGCTACATTACTTAAAAATTTTTCTAATATTTATAAATTCATTTATTTTAAATATAAAAAGTTTGTTAATAGTAATAAATATATTTGCATATAAATCACATAATTTTAATAATTACGTTAATCATAAAATAATGTATAAAAATCCTCACTTATAAAATGTATAAAATCTTATCTAGAATTCTTAGTTATATTTCATTATTAAGATATGAACATATAATGAATAAAATCACATAATTTTAATAATTACGTTAGTCATAAAATAAAGTATATAAAATCCTCACTTATAAAATGTATAAAATCTTATATACATTCTTAGTTATATTTTTTATTATTGAATGATTTCATAAAATATATTATTAAAATTTGAAAAAAATCAGGTTTCATTAAGCTAAGATTTTATAAATAGATTTCATATCAAACACGTTGCTATCTATAACTACTGTATACCGAAGAAAAACAATTTAGACTGCAAAACTTCTTATTTTATGATTTAATATAAAATATTAATATAAAAAATTGAAAAATATGAATGTTTGAGATACAACAATTTATACCCCGCTGAAATTAAAGTAAGCAAACAGTTAAAATGCAAAATAAAACACATTATAATATATTGTTTATTAGACATTTTTAGACAAGATTATGCACTACTGAAATACTGAAAAAATGTAACCAGTAAGTACTCATACCGAGATATGACTTTTATTAAGTTTATTTATTAAGTTAATTTATTTTAAAGATATTTTTTTTTAATTTCGTCTAGATGAGTTTGATTAACTGTTTTAATTTTCTTTCCACCCGATTATGTCTTAAACCGGGTCTAAACGTGCTATGAGATGGTTTAGATCAATATAAAAATTTCCCTATACAAGTACAACTGTAATAGTCATTTAATTAAAAGTTTCGGATATAAATAAGACTTTATAACACGTTCACACACCTGTGAGAACATAATAAGGAAAGCAGAAAATAACGTGCGAAACGGTTAGAGGGTTAACTTAACACCTGGAACAATACTCACAACAAACCACTGAAAATAACTAGAGAAATTAGTTTTGCAACGTTTAAATACCTATTTCAAGCTCAGAAATATATTATATTTCATTATTCAATTTCAAGCTCAATATATTATAATGTGCTTTTATTTTGCATTTTTAATTGATTGGTTATCTTAATTTCAGGGGGCTTAAAATGTTTTATCTCATACATTTATATTTTTCAATTTTTTATCCTAATATTTTATATTAAATCATAAAATAAGAATCTCAAAAATGCAACAAAAACTAAGTAGACAATTTACATATTTCATCCTTAAACATTAATTTGAGCTGATTTTCATTTTATACCCAACAAGTATAAAAATCATGAATTTGAAGCTGCATCACTTGAAATTTTTCTAATATTTATAAATTCATTTATTTTAAATTTTAAAAAGTTTGTTAATAGTAATAAATATATTTCTATATAAATCACATAATTTTAATAATTACGTTAATCATAAAATAATCTATAAAATCCTCACTTACAAAATGTATAAAATCTTATCTACATTCTTAGTTATATTTCATTATTAGGATATGAACATATAATGAAATGAATTTTAAAATGTTAAAATATCCTCTTTTCCTGTTAAATTACATAAAATATCAAAATAAGCAAGTCACATACTGGACATTTTGAAATATAATTATTTTATCAAATTTTCATTTCATTCAATAATCAAGATAAAAGTGTTACGTAAAGCAGCTGGAGTTTTCCAGTTTTTATAAAAACAAATTTGCTATTTAAAACATGTTTGCTGTTAGTAGTAATTATACAATTTGCATACATTTTATACAATGATAATACGTTTATTGAAAAATGTATAATATATAAATTTTTCCCTACTCATTCTAAGTTTTATTTCAGAGTAAAAAGATAAGGAAATGGTGAAATAAATTTTTAAATGTTTAAAAATCCATATTTTTAACAAAAAAGTGTAAAATGTCAAAATCAGTAAGTTACAGTACGACAAAAATTTTTTTGACATACTTTTTATTTTATGCACGATTCAAGGTAACCTTGATAAATATCAAACTAAGGCAGATTGCTTTTTAATAAATGTAAAAATAATAAATTAATTTTAATAAATGCTTTTTAATAAATACGTTTGAATGAAATTGTAACAATTATGGTTGTGATAAAATGATCAGCAATATAAAAAATCTTTTTTATTATTCATCCTTAGTTGTAATTTGTAATTCAACACAAGATA
>CM063504.1:155373627-155398627 GCA_032207245.1 Pardosa pseudoannulata | reverse complement strand
ATATCGATCTTAAATATATAAAAGTTGAGGATCTAAGTTGTTTTGAGATATTGTAATTTCAATAAACTGAATTATATTTTTAGTAATCGTGAGCGTTAATCAACGATTGAGCATTAATCAATGAATGAATGAAACGAATCGTGAGCGTTAACGTTTACATTAATTTTGTTAAGTAGTGTCTCATATTCAAAACTATCTAACAAAAATATTTTTTACGTTTCAAAAATGAAAGAAATATGTGTGTAAAGATAATAATGTGTTCTAAGTTAAAAAAATATTTTTTGCAAACCTAGCAGTTTTTAAAGCATGAGTAGTGGAAAAAGATAATGTCTTTTACAATTGTTTGACTATTAAGAGCCGTATATCCCTTTATATTTTCTCTTACAAATAATTAAATGCAGCTGTCCGTATGCTCTTTGAATGTTACAAACATGAATATCGCTTACAACATTCACTGCGAACAAAATTTTCTTCATTTTTTCTCAACTACCTTCAAATATCAAATGTATACTTTAAGTCATAAACATGTTTTATTTTCCCAGAATTTCTGAGTGTATCATATACAGTACAACATTATTCATATTCATAAATGAAATTTTACACACTTTAAATCCATGTCGTTTTCAAAAACAGTGACATAATAGACGGGTGCAGTTCAGAACATATTCTCTGTTAAGATCAAAGAATCTGTTCCAATCGTAAAGAATGATACTGGCAGCATGTGAGGTGAAATGAAAGTATTGAATGATAGATAAAGTTCTAAAAAGGAAGTCTATAAGAAGCTGAATAATTTATGAAATAAGAATCGGGGATCCACCTTCGATTGGGGGATAGAATATTTTTGTACAGATAGAATTCAGCAACTCTAAATAGGATGTATCGTAACTGCTAATAATATCTTATATAGCTGTCGTGTAGCTCTCGTTTATATTTATATATTAACCGATGATCAAATGTGTAGTGGTATTTATTTTGGTTAGTCACAAAGACTAAGTATTATTTTGGTTGCGTTGTGTAAAATATTTAAGTGCTAAACTCAACCACTGGATTTAAGAGATTACAGACTTAAAATAAGAAAATAAACAAAAAAAAATTAAATTAAAATTAACTGAAATCAGCTTAAAATAAAAAAAGCAAATTTATTATAATGATATATATATATAAACATCTATATAAAAACAATCTGATTTAATCTTCATGAAATTTACTTTATTAACTTGTTCAATTTAGGTGTTACACTAATTTAGATCGTCTGACAACAATTTTAAATCAATTAGGTATATATATATATATATATATATATATATATATATATATATATATATATATATATATATATATATATATATATATATATATATATATATATATATATATATATATATATATATATATATGTGTGTGTGTGTGTGTATGTATGTATAAGAGAGAAAACCTAATCTCAATTTCAAATATATGTAAAAATGAGTACCTTTGTGGGTAAGTATGGTGTGCCAGGAACACTGCTGATTGAGAGCTAATCAGGACTGGGTATATGTGGTAGAAAATTTCAATCTTCCTTCGGTCTGGTCAGGGGCTTCCTTCTGAGTATTAGAGGTGCGGCCGTAATATTTGTCACAGGAACACTGTTAGTAGCGAGATGTTCCAAACATTTCCGGAGTCTCTGTCGAACTCAAGGCTATTCTCCTTGGACTCCCGAAGTCTCACTCTCACAATCGTCTCCTTCGACTTCTGACCTCTCTGCTCTCATTGATTCGACTTCACTTTCGAATACCCTCTCTCTTTAGAATTTTTCTTCTTTTATATTAATTTCATCTTTCTCCCCTCTTACTCCTTTTCATCCAATCGGGAGAGTTGTGAAAATCTAATTGGTCTCCATAACCCCGCCTTGAAACCGCCAAAGTGGAAAAACCTTATCCCATCAAATTGGACACTGTCAATTAGGAATCATAAATAACTCTACAAATGTACATTCTTATTTAGTTTCTTGAACGGAGACACGATTCTAATCTGGAACTGGGATCACAAACCCACCCGAGAATCCCGCACAAGACTAAAAAAAGCGTTGAAATAATTTTTATTGTTCTCTCCCCTTTACAAAAGATGTGATGAGGTCAGATTTAGATCCCAAGCATTTTACTTCCAGTATTAATTAATCCATTATATTACTGATCAAGATCGCCTCATCACAATAGCTTTGGAATTTCTTGTTATATGTAAAGTATGGTTTACTGCATTTACTTACCGACAAAAATTCTTAATTATAATTAATCCTGTAACGTTTTTTTTTGTTTTTTACATTACAATCTTATATATGTCTCGAGGTACATTTTTATTTGACATGAAACGATATCTATTATTGTTATTACAGAACAAAGGCATGAAATTATATATTTTAAATACATTTCACTATTTCCATAAAGAAAGTAACTTCTCGACTGTTAAATACTCATATAATTAATTAATAAGTCAATTTTTTTATAATTAAAAAAGCAGTAATGCCGAAAGTAACTGTATACTAACCCACTGAAAAACGTTGAAACAGTTAAAATAACAATGGACCTGGAATCCCTGTATTTAAAATAATTAACTTTCATAAATATGATTATCTGGGGTATTAATAAGAATGGTAGATAAAATACATAAGATACCAAAATGTAGAAAATCAAAAACGAAGCTTTGATCAATGTACAAATCATTTTCATAACAATTTAACTCAGAACGTAACTGTTCTACAATAACTACCATAACTATCTCTGAAAGCCACCTTTGAAACAAAACTGAATAACAAAGTTATTTAACGTAAATACAAACTCGATAAAAGAATCATTTATAGATATTGTTTTAAAAATGTCTATTATTTAACGGAACTACTCGTTTTTTAACTGGAAAAATAATAAAAAGTTGAGAATAAGCTCATCCAGTCTTATGACAAAATAATCAATAATTATAAAAATTTGAGAGACGTTAGTATTAAAAGTTAAACACTCAAATATGCAAAAATTGCATAAAATGAATCACTCTGATAATTTAAAAGCAAATTATTAATTAGGTTTTGAAATATACTCACAGATATTTTCTTAGAAGAAAATTGTTTCTTATATTTGATCATATTGTCTGCCGAATCCTCAAAAGTGCTACTCTCACTAAAAAGAGGAAAGATCAAATGACGTATTTATATAATGAACAATTTGTGGGGATACAAATAATTTCCAAGATTTCTAATTTAAGATGATTTAATTAAAATTCAATTCAGTTATCTTTCAAAAGGAAATCGGAAAACTTCGACATTTGAAACAGAACCTAAGCTTTGTTAGATTGTTTTTAGTGATTAAAACCAATTTCATTAGATTAGGAATATAAAAATTATATGAAAAATTCCATTTTATGGCTTTTTAGATGTGCACAGCTCAACACGACAGGATAAGGTTTTTAGAAAATCAAGCAATCACAATAGAGAAAACTTATCTCTAAATATCAGGATTTGGATAAAGTTCAACTTTCCATTGTTGTACGAGGTGCGATTTATAATGTGTGATACTAAATAAGCAATGGCCATGCATTTCTTTCATGTTGACCTGTTTCTACTTGTTTAGTGGCATGGAAAGAAAGGGTACCATGAAATATGATAATGTCTATGATATGAATGTGATTCAGGAGTGAAATGGGAAGTTTTAGGATGAATTTAAGCTTTGAAGAAGTATCTTTCCACCAAAAATGTCTCATTTATAATGAAAGGAATGTTGACTTACACTTTCTTTAATAACTTTTCTTTCGTCTGCAATATAATGATACATTATGTGAGATAGTCAAAACAGCTGTGCGATTTGTAATGTGGGATACTAAATAAGCAGTGGCCATGTATTTCTTTCATGTTGACCTGTTTCTACTTGTTTAGTGGCATGGAAAAGAAGGGTACCATGAAATATGATAATATCTATGATATAAATGTGAATCAGATATAAAATGAGAAGTTTTAGGATGAATTTAAGCTTTGAAGAAGCCTCTTTCCACCAAAAATGTCTCACTTATACTGACAAGAATGTCGGCTTACATTTTCTTTGATATTTTTTCTTTCGTCTGCAATATAATGATACATTATGTGAGATAGTCGAAACAGCGTTCTTTTCCCCCACCTAGGCGTTTCTTGAACAATAATGTAAGCAAATTTTTAAAAATTAAACACATTAGTCATTTGTAAAGAGTTTATTATTTTAATCAAAGACTTTCAAGACAACATCTTGGTTTCTGAAGAACTGGGCAAAATTACTCCAAGAAATGAGAGGCATAACAGCTGTGATTCAAGACCACCTATGTATTTTAACCAAAACAAACGCTACTCATCTAATTGATTGATTAGCAAACATACCATAATTAAGAGATTAGCAATCATAGTTACCATAATTAAGAGATTAGCAACCATATATACCAATACTACTTTTATGCTTAGTGTGTAAATAGTATTGCCTCCTGGAGGTTAAGGTGGTGAAATCTAATTGTGTAATACAATATCTCTCGACCATATGGCATCGTTGTTAGAAAAATTGTGAAAGTATCTTTAATTTGCTCTTGTCAAAATCGTTTGCAGATAAATCAGAACATCTATTAACGACCATTTAAAAATTAATTTTGTGACAAAACCTCTTCACCTTAATGTCATAACTAATTCACCCCTTTCAAACGGATAATTTCCTATTTGCCATACAGTTCGAGACAGAGTCTTTGCTAGATTCCCTGCTTTGTGTAAATGTACCCAACACCAAGAAATGATACTTTTGTACTCACCATTAAATAACGAGAATTGTTAAGAAATATAATTTTCCTATAGAGTGTTTATTAAGTTCCTTATAATCCAACATTTCATAAATATGTGCTGGATAAATTAGTGGCAAACTTAAACTTCCAGTACACATGATTAGCAATTATAAATGCGCTTCATATAGAGCTGCTGTTTTATCGGCTTTTATCTGTAATAATAAAATATCGATAATAAATTTCCTTAAAACTGAAAAATTGACCTTCTTCTTTCAAACTCCAAATTATGTCATATTCAAATTAAAGTAAATTACTTTAAAATGCTTATATTATTCGGGGAGATTCAACAGTATATTTCATTATAAAATAAATTAAAATTTATTAAAATTTATTATTCAACAAATACGCTTTATTCTTCAATGATGGAAAAAATACAAGTAAAAATGAAGCATACACTCCATTTTTTTAAAAAGTATAATATTAGAATTACTTATACTTCTGAAAGAAAATTTACTTCTCTCACACTAGTCAATAACATAAATGACAGGCAACAAAACGTAAATTTAAAGTTCACTCTCAAATTGCAATCGCTTTCAGATTCCAATGATTTTGAATATTCATCAGATAATTCTTCAAAAATAAGTGAAAACTACGTTTATTATATACATGTAGATATACATATATAATTCCATTAAATCCAATATAAAATGTTTTAAAGTTTCACCTACAACCACCCTAGTTTCACAAATTTTACGTGTAAGGCACACACTAACACAAATCTTAAAAATAAAATAAGTTGAAAATTAGAAAATGACATATAAATCCCAGCTTCTAAATCCTTTTATGTGTGAAAAAGGGTTAAAAGGAGAAATAAAAATGATGTTTAGACGTTCCAGCTTCAATGTGCAAAAAAGTGCAAAAAGTGTATTAAAAACCAACTTTTCTTAAAATTTCCACAAACATGAGTACTGGAAGGTTGAAAGTTATAACAAGAAATCCCAAATAATTAATATAACTATTAATTTGACTGAATAAAGTCTTAACCCATACCAATATTCCACTCTCTAATATCACAGACTATATCCAGAAAAGTGTCTTATAAAAAACTGTATCACACATTATGAAATCACATCAAATCCAAGGAATTTCTAAAACTATATTAAAAAATTAACTTCAAAATTTTTTATAGAATTATATGTCTTTAATGTATTTAAAATATATAAGGTTATTTAAAAATAATAAAGATATGATTTATATTAACTTAAAAGGGATAACTAAAGAAATAAGTATGTTATATTTTATGATATTAGCATTTATACAGAACATAACACATGTAAGATCTAAAAAATGGAATGTATATAATAGATCCAAACCTTACACAAACATAGTTACATAGTACCAAAATTACAAGCCGAACGATGGCCGATTGGTTAGGATGCTGGCCTTCGGTACCGGAGTTCGTGGGTTCGAATCCCACAATGGCATGGATGTTCGTATCTGTTCGGAATCGGCTTTAAGCTGTAAGTACCGGTCTCATTAGCCCTCCTGTTGCAAAAAGTAGACCGTAGCACTCCAAACCAAACCAAAATTACAAACTTTAAGTAAAATATATTATGTTAAAATGGCAAAGAAAATGCTAAATGAAAATTATTTTCATTTAATAACGTACATCAGAAAACTGTAGATGGGATAAATATTTTTATAACCACATATCGACAGAATCTTTCTGCTAAATAACTGTTCAACCATAAATGAGGTATTATATGTTTTATTTTGATAGACAATGAAAACCATATGAACAATTATTGGTGTAATTACGTTTCATTTAATACAATATATATTTTATTCATACGGAAAATATAAAATTATGAAAAATGTTACCAAGTTCATTAAATGTCTATATTAATTTTAATAATTTTAATGCATCCCTACTAGTTGTAGCAATTATACTGGAGGAAAAGTCGCCAAACTTTATATTTCGGCATTTGGATATTTAGCCCCATTCATAAATTAAAATACGTCAGACAGTCTTAACCCTTTGACAATTTCATTTTTTTCCAGAATTCGGTCAAAAAAATGTCACATTTTTATTCATTTTACATTTTTAAGTAAAGATATGTCATTAAAATTAACATTTCTAATATTTTTAAGCATTTACTACAACTTTGTTTCTTCTTATGAAATCATCATAGAACTGAAGTTTAATTTTAGTCTCATCGATATCCAAGTTAATTTTTGGAATTCCAGTGAAAGCAAATTTAGGAGGTGGATCTGAAGGATTATCACAATTAATTTCAAAAAATCATCTTGATTGACTGATTCCATCTGTACTACTATCAGAGTCACTACTATCCAATTCATCTAGTAAACTCTCGCTACCATCAATTACCGATAATTCAGTTTCTGATTCCGAATCACAGTTCAAATCACAAGAAATTAGCTCCATACGCTCTGAATTATCCATTATTTAAAAGTAAAAATATATTATTCAACTCTTACATCAATAAATTTTTCAGGCGGTTAGTAAAATATAACCAGAAAGCTATACACTGAAAGATAACAATTAGTCTTGTGATACAAAACATGCGAAAAAACCCGAGCTTTTGAACCAGAGTAGAAAATACAATAAACTGAAAACTATATTTTACTGGACATCTATACGAATAATTCGTTACTAAAATTGGAAAAAAATGGCCGAAACAGTGCAAGCGAAATAGAAATCAGATTGCCCGTACGGCCTACGTGCAAATCAGTAAAGGCCCGAAAGCTGTGTACGGGCCACAGTGTACGGGCAAAACAGGGAAAAGGGTTAATCTCGCCTGCAGAAGTGGCACAATAATTTATTTCTTGGTGACTATATCTTTATACGAGCTCAGTATGTTACAACTTTGTGTTCAAAAAGATTAAATATTAGTCTAAAGTTGGAAATATATTATTTTACTAAAATTAAAATTTAAAATTAATACATAATATGTTACAATTAATTACATAACTCATATCAGAAATATTTCTTCTTCAAATGTTACTCGTATTTGAGTTGTGATTAACACATAAGCATATACATACGTACGTCAAGACAAAACTAGTTAAACCATCTTCAGGAATGGTCAAAATGCACAGTTGTAAAATTTAATTTTTATATAGTTATTCGTATGCATGGATGTACTTCCTTTACCTTGAACAAACAAGTAAAAAGTTTAGTTTTAATTATATTCTTAAAAGAAAGAAAAACCATACATGAGACAAAATACAGATGTCTGTAAAATGCCCACGTAAAAAAAATTTAGATTTACATAGGAAACTTTACTCTTAAAATTTAAACTTTCGAAAAACTTCCTTTCAAAATATTCCGTATATTGATGCATGGTATATTGATTATCTCCCTTATTTTTCACTAAGTGATGAACACTCCTGTAAAAACATAGTTGTGTATCGAATTTTAGTTACGCTAAACACATGTCGTGAAAGAAAATGTTTTCTTTTCCGGAATGTTTTAAGAATATTAATTTTCTAAACGTGTCATAACGTATTCTGTAGAAATATATAAAACTGTTTATTTGCAACACACTATATGAATATACTTTGGAATAAAGCTAATTAATGAAATTATCGTCAATATGTAATTAGTAAATTATATTGTATAGCTATGTATAATACTATTTTTCCGATTTAATAATTCATTTTTTTTAAATTTAACTTTGTTCTACGCCAGTAAATTGTAAATTTATAAATAATCATTTAAAATATGCACACTAGACGTACATTCAATACTGAATTTTTCTTGAAGTATATTAATGAATTTATTTATAATAATATAATAAGATGTTGATACAATTTTTTAAAAAATGTATATAAACAGTTTAGCATTATATAAATTATATTAATAAAATCTGATTTAAACTTAAACTGAAAAAGATTGATTGTAAGATCTTTGTAAATCTTGGAACGATATCATAAAGAACTTCAAATATAAGATATATCAAATTTAATAACAGATTTAAAGTTAAACATTTTTCGTGTAATACTGTTTACATGTATACTTCTTAGATACATTTTATGTGAACACATTTTGTGTGCATGTTTTGTGTATTTTATATGTTTTGTCAACATGAGTATCTCAAAACGAAATATAGTATGAAATTTTTTTTAATCTATTTATTTATATTAACTTTTTCTTTAACCCCTTGCCTGTGACGCTCGAAATCAATTCGGACAACGCAAATGCGCCAATTTTGAAATGCAATTTTTGAGTAGAAGAAACGGTATTTCATTTCCATGAAGCCTGGAATAAATTTTTCCAATGCATAATATTTAATTTGCCATTTTTTCAACAGATAGAGATACGTTACAGAGAAAAGTCCGGGGGTATCTAGGGGACACGGACAGGTAATAGACATAACACTATTGTTTATTATTTTTATACAGAAAATTAAGTCGCTTGATTTATTTTGCTATAGTTTGCGAAAATATTTGTGCAAATATTCTTTAATTTATCGCATATATGTGAAAATATTGAAAGTTTTAGACTAAAAGATAGAGATACTTTACAGAGAAAAGTTCGGATTTTCATGCCATTTGTCGCTATTTTTCTGATACTGTAAAGGATTTGTGAAATACAAAGGAATCTGAGGGATATGAATTCAGGAAAAATAATAGACATAATAATATTGTTTATTATATTTATCCAGAAAATTATGTAATTTGATTTATTTTCTACAGTTTGAGCAAATATCCGTTGATATATCGAATATATGTGAAAATATTGAAAATTATAGTCTAAAAGATAGAGATACTTTACAGAGAAAAATGTAAATTTTCACGCCATTTGTCGCTATTTTTCGGATACTGTAAAGGATTTGTGAAATACGGAGGAATCTAAGGGACATGGAACTCAGGACAGAAAATAGACATAATAATATTGTTTATTATATTTATCCTAAAATTATGTCACTTGACATATTTTGCTGTTGTTTGATCAAATATTTGTGCAAATATCCATTCATATATTACATATATGTGAAAATATTGTAAATTGTACTCTAAAATATAGAGATTCTTTGGAGAAAAGTTCGAATTTTCACGTCATTTGTCGCTATTTTTCGTATACTGTAAAGGATTTGTGAAATACAAAGGAATCTGAAGGACATGGAATTCAGGACAGATAATATACATAATAATATTTTTTATTATATTTATCCAGAAAAGTATGTATTTGATTTATTTTCTATAATTTGAGCAAATATTTGAGCAAATATCCGTTGATATATCACATATATATGAAAATATTGAAAATTATAGTCTAGAAGATAGAGCTACTTTACATAGAAAAGTTCGGATTTTCACACCATTTGTTGCTATTTTTCGGATAGCGTAAAGGATTTGTGAAATACAAAGGAATCTGAGGGATATGGAATTCAGGACAGATAATAGACATAATAATATTGTTTATTGTTTTTATCCAGAAAATTATGTCACTTGATTTATTTTGCTATAGTTTGAGCAAATATTTCAGCAAATATCCTTTGATATATCGCATAGTGAAAATATTGAAAATTATAGTCTAAAAGATAGAGATACTTTACAGAGAAAAGTTCGGATTTTCAGGCCATTTGTCGCTATTTTTCGGATAGCGTAAAGGATTTGTGAAATACAAAGGAATCTGAGGGACATAAGATTCAGGACAGATAATAGACATAATAATATTAATTATTATATTTATCCAGAAAATCATGTCACTTGATTTATTTTGCTATAATTTGAGCAAATATTTGAGAAAATATCCTTTAATATATCGCATATATGTGAAAATATTGAAAATAGTAATCCAATAGATCGAGGTACGTTACAGAGAAACGGTCGGATTTTCGCGCCATTTGTCGCTATTTTTTGGAAACTGTAAAGAATTTGTGAAATACAAATGAATCTGAGGGACATGGAATTCAGGACAGATAATAGACATAATAATATTGTTTATTATATTTGACCAGAAAATTATGTAATTCAATTTATTTTGCTATATTTGGAGCAAATATTTGAGAAAATATCCTTTAATATATCGCATATATGTGAAAATATTGAAAATTATAGTCTAGAAGATAGAGCTACTTTACATAGAAAAGTTCGGATTTTGAGGCCATTTGTCGCTATTTTTCGGATACTGTAAAGGATTTGTGAAATACAAAGGAATCTGAGGGATATGGAATTCAGGACAGACAATAGACATAATAATATTGTTTATTATATTTGTACAGAAAATTATGTAATTCAATTTATTTTGCTATATTTTGAGCAAATATTTGAGAAAATATCATTTAATATATCGCATATATGTGAAAATATTGAAAAATTGTAGTCTAAAAGATAGAGATACTTTACAGAGAAAAATGTAAATTTTCACGTCATTTGTCGCTATTTTTCGGATACTGTAAAGGATTTGGGAAATACAAAGGTATCTGAGTTACATGGAATAAGGTAGATAATAGACATAATAATATTGTTTATTATATTTATCCAGAAAATTATGTAATTTGATTTACTTTCTACAGTTTGAGCAAATATTTGAGCAAATATCCGTTGATATATCGAATATATGTGAAAATATTGAAAATTATAGTCTAAAAGATAGAGATACTTTACAGAGAAAAGTTCGGATTTTCATGCCATTTGTCGCTATTTTTCGGATAATGTAAAGAATTTGTGAAATACAAAGGAATCTGAGGGACATGGAATTCAGGACAGATAATAGACATAAGAGTATTGTTTGTTGTTTTTATCCCGAAAATTATGTCACTTGATTTAATTTGCTATAGTTTGAGCAAATATTTCAGCAAATATCCTTTGATATATTATGTGAAAATATTGAAAATTATAGTCTAAACAAGCGAGATTCTTTAAAGAAAAGTTCGAATTTTCATGCCATTTGTCGCTATTTTTTGGAAACTGTAAAGAATTTGTGAAATACAAAGGAATCTGAGGGACATAAGATTCAGGACAGATAATAGACATATTAATATTAATTATTATATTTATCCAGAAAATTATGTCACTTGATTTATTTTGCTGTAGTTTGCGCAAATATTTGAGTAAAGATCCGTTAATATATCGCATATACGTGAAAATATTGAAAAATTGTAGTCTAATATATAGAGATACTTTACAGAGAAAAGTTTGAATTTTCACACCATTTGTCGCTATTTGTTTGATACTGTAAAGGATTTGTGAAATACAAAGGAATCTGAGGGATATGAATTCAGGAAAAATAATAGACATAATAATATTGTTTATTATATTTATCTAGAAAATTATGTCGTTTGATTTATTTTGCAGCAAATATTTGACCAAATATCCGTTAATATATAGCATATATGTGACAATATTGAAAATAGTAGTAATTTCATTTAAAATTTTGTTTTTGTTTTTTTCCAAAATAATCTATTTATAACATATTGATGAACTAACGAAAGAAATTAAAAAGAAAAAAAAAATCCATTTTTCGCACGTTTTCCGCAATTTTATTCCACAGGCAAGGGCTGAAATTTGATTCCTCTTTAACAACCAGTTGTTACCACGGCACGTCAATACCTGATATTTTGATTTATATTGCTTCCTGATTTTTGACATCGCAAAGCAGAAAACGGGGTGCCGCTGTGGAGTCATTCATTTTCCTCATAGATAGGGAGGACAGACGATACGTCAAATTAGTAGTTCCTTTGTAAAAGCTGCAGAATCTACTGGAAATCAATGAATACACGCTTGGCGTCTTTAGAGGCGATAAAGACACAAAAGGTTTCTCCCCTTTTTTTGGCAGTTTGCTGTTATCTATTGGTTTAAGTTTTTTTTCTCCTGTTTTATATTGTGACACATATTGGAGATTCACCTTTTAATTTTGATCATTGCAACCGTGGATGACTGACAAGCATAGAATGTATTGACACATAATGAATCTTTGAACAGGAAGAAAAGAATATTGAAAGAAAGGACTTTTGTTTACTCAGATGCTATCCGACAGTCTCTGGACTGTTACTACAGTGCCTGCCATTGTGAAAGTGAGTTTAACGAAGTTAAAGATCATATGATCCTGGGGATATCATTCTACTGCTTAATTTTCAAGCAATTAACACTCAATTTTTATTCCCGTGAATTTTGGTTCAACCTTCTGGTTTTTGTATGATTGTGTAGATATGTTCTGTGATATAGAAATGGACAGAAATATTGGTCAGTATGTGGACAAAGTCAATCTGTATAAAGCTGAGTAAACCTGAAACCACAACTATTTACGACTTTTAGTGAGGAAGTTCTAATTCAGATATTACTTTTTGAATGACAATTGAATTTTGAGCCGCGTGCTTCTTCATTTTAAGATTAAAATCATTTATGATTGGCAATCTCCTAGAAATCAGCTCAATGTGAAATTATTGAACAAAATTATATTAGATGTGTACATTCTAATCTTACATGTATACTGGTATATTGGTTTTTGAGTGACAGTTGCATTTTAAAGCATGCGTATCTTCATTTTAAGATGAAAATCATTTATGATTGACAATCACCTAGAAATCAGCTCAACGTGAATTTGTTGAACAAAATTACATCAGAAGTGTACATTCTAATCTTACATGTATACATTTATATTGGTTTTTGAATGACATCTGCATTTTGAGGCGAGTGTTTCATTTTAAGATGAAAATCTTTATGATTGAAAATCACCTAGAAATCAGCTCAAAATGTGAAATTATTGAACAAAACTATATCAGAAGTGTACATTCTAATGTTACAAGTATACTTTTAATTAAAATAATGTTTCAGGCATTTGTAAGAAGTCTTGTAAACCAATTCCCTAAACTGTTTTAAAAATGGACCTCTTTATTAAAATACAGTAGCCTTAATCTTCTTGATGAAAACACGATTTTAATCTCAAAATAACATAACTTACTTTACCTACTCACTTTCTTCAGAAAATCTGAATGCAAAGGATTTCTTATATTTCTGACTGTTGAACGTAGGTATACGAAACTATGAAGATAAGTCCAACATCCATGGCTAATTTCAGGCTGTTGTTGATATCCTCGCCCCCAAGCATGACTTAATGTGTGCTTTCGAGGGTTAGGAAAAGTTTTTTCGATGCTATATATTATAAGGTGGCTATTTTGAAAGGAATTACATCTAGCTTTAGAAAAAGTCAAAGAAAACATGTTTTACTATTTTGTACGGGAACTTCTTATCCACAATTTTAGATAATTATAAAAGTGAAGGTGACTTGGAACAAATATACTATTGAAATACTATTTTGAATGAGGATTAAAAAAATCCAAATCCCTATATATTTAAGATAGAAACATTTGTGTTTATATGATTGAATATTACTATAAACATAATGAAGAATAAAGAATAAAAAAAATAAATATCATGTCATTTATATTAGATAAAATAATTATACTACGAATTTTAACTTTCTGTATTTATTTTTAAAAAAAAATTAATGATATTAAAACTATGTAAAATACTGAATCGTACATTTATAAATATATGTATATCCTCCTTGATTTTCTCCTTTCTTCGAATATCATCTATTTTTACCTTGAAAATTTGTATAATGGGGTTTGGAATATTTTTCTGTTCTAATACAATAATCTATTAGAATTTAAAATCCAGTGATGTTGATAAACACAAAAGAGTAATTTCATAAAAATCTTTCTGTGTATTTATGTATTACATATTTAGCCATGCATATTTGTAAGTGTGTGTGGCAGAAGACTATAATTTATGTATATTGCGTCCCATGATTTCATCAAACAATTTTCTAATTTACCGTTTAGCTTTTAACATGGCAATATCCACGGTAATATCTGATATCTTGATTAATATCTGATATATTGATTGATACTACTTTCTGATTTTTGACACCACAGAATATAAAATGATATATATTACTGTCAAGTAAAAAGTTTTGTTCATATATACAGAGAAGAGACAGACGATGCGTCAAATTAGCTGTCCCTTTCTAAAAGCAGTAGAATCTGCAGAAATATATATATATATATATATATATATATATATATATATATATATATATATATATATATATATATATATATATATATATATATATATATATATATATATATATAAGAAGATAAAATATTGAAGAGTATAAACATGCCTGTTTTATTGTGTATATTTTATCTTTAACACTTAATTGTCAGCAATGTACTTTATGTGCATTAATTATGTTACTTATGCTTTGGTTTATACCACTTTCTGAATTTTGTATCCCTCAGATTAGAATAAGGGGTGCCGCTGTCGAGTTAGTAGCTTTCTTTATATATAGGGAGGACAGACGATATGTCAAATTAGTAGTTTCTTTGTAAAATCAGCGGAATCTACCGGAAATCGATAAATACACGCTTCATGTCTCTAGTTACGATAAAGGTATAAAGGTGTTGTCTTATTTGTGTGATTTTTCTCTTATCTATTGATTCAGATTTTTTATTTCCTTTTTATAGTTTGACATTTATCGAAGACTCACTTTGCCACTGCGATTATTATGGTCACAGATGACTGACAAGCGAATAATATATCGAAAGATAATAAAATTGTGTGCTAACAAAATGTATCGGAAACAAGTTTTTATTGTTTTTCTCTACTGATTATTACTAAAAAACAATACAAATTATGTTTTTTCTGAAATGAACTACACTTCATAAAAGGATATACTTACATCTTCAAGTGATATTTATAATAAGGTTTAAAGGATTATCTCCTACATAATTATAGCCTAAGTTATCTGTCCGTCTGTATTCGAATTTATGGAGAGGTTTTACCTGGAATGGATAGAGGCAGCGATATTGGATTCTTGATACGTTAGGAATAGCAAAATTAAAAGAGAGATAGAAAAGTTCGAAATCCACCCCTTCCTCCCTTTTCGATCTTTTATTGTCATTATTTCAAGCCCTATTTTCCCAGTTAGAAACAGGCGATTTAATTAAATTTAAATAACATAAAAAAAAACAAAAAATAATAAATAATGTATCTTGAAATCTAAATTTTTTTTTTATTTTTAGTATTTAAGTATATTAAAACAGGCAATAAAAACACAAAAATAAAAAAATACAAAATGCAAAATTCATAAAAGAAATATTAAGTATCAACAAACACATTAAATACTAAATAAATTAACAATAAAAAATTTTCGATTAACAAAAAAAATCAAAAACTATTAAAACAAAAAATCAAGAAATGAAACATATAAACTTTAAAAAATTACCACTAATTAAAACATATGACTCGTAATAAGAATGAGTAAGAAAATTATTATATAACTAAATACATATAGTACATATATATTAATCTTTATTAATTTAAATCATCGATTAATTTCAATAAATTTTTACCGGTATAACAAAAAAATTTTCTAACTCCAGGGTATATAAATAAATTATTCTTCATTTACTGTTTCAAAAAATTGGGAAGAAATTAACGATAATTTTGACTTAGCTAATAAAACTTTGAATTATCTTTCTAAATGAATTAAGCGTGATGATAAACTACATTCACAGTATCGGAAGACTTTAATAATTTAAATAAACCAATATTGAACTTGTACCAGATAATTTTCATCCAATAAACAAACCATTTTCTTATGTGCATTTTAGAGTATTTTTTTTCAATAAAAATTTTATGACCAGTATTAACAACAAATTATTTTCATAAAAATCTAGGAGTCTATTTCACAGAATAATAAATATCTAGAGTTTCATTTTTATATCTTTGAAAATTAAGAAGTATGTTCTTCTGTGTGTTTTTTTTATACATAACCACACGGTTTATAATCAATTAACTAAATTTTGGACATCATTCATATATACCGCCAAATAATCACTGTCAATATTAAATACTCTGCTGTCCATCCTATCCCGTAATATGACAAGATACATTAAAGTTGGCAACTAATGTGCGGTCAGTAAAGATAAACAAATTATTAAACTTGTACTAGATAATTCACAGCAAAAAAACAAACCATTTTCTTACCTCGCTCATATATATATATATATATATATATATATATATATATATATATATATATTATATATATATATATATATATATATATATATATATATATATATATATATACATATACATATACATATACATATACATATATACATATATATATAGTTTTGAGTACTTTGCAATTCTGGAAAATTAAAAGTTATACTGATAATGTCATGGGACGGGTTATATACTAGTTTTTAAATATTTAAGATAAAAATATACGCATTATAAAATTGAGTATTAAATAGCTAATGTAAAATCCCATTGTCAAAAACAAATTAAAGTACGTATATTAAAATGCGTATCTATTATTATTGATAAATGTTTTGGTAGTGGATAAATAATAAACATATGTTTAAGGATAAACATTTGGGAAAATACAATAATATATTGGTTCTTTTTATTCGGACTCTTTCGACTAGAAATAGCAATATTACACAATTCATTAATCTAATCACGATAATAATTTTTAATAATAATAACACCTAACTTGTATAATTTTTGAGTATGACAGTAATAGAGTATGTAAAATTTTTACACTGGCACTTAAATACTATGAAAGGACGGGTTTAATTCTCTTTAAAGTTTTAAATTTGTTTTATTACTGCTAAAAATCGTGTAAATTAGATAGTTAATGTAATAAATTTATTTGCTATTTTGAAAATTGAGTTTGAAAGCCAAAACTTGTACATACTGCCAACCTACCGCCAGTAACAAGTTGACTGATCCCCCAGCATCTCTCACAGCCCCCGTTGAAAACCCCTGATTTAATCGAACACAATCAAGCATTTTCTGAAATGCAAATCTAAGTTTACATCATCCACAATTGATTACTGCGCATGAATATTCAAGTGAATATTTACAACACAACGTATGATTTCTGTAAGGACTAAAATCTGTATGTTATGGTGTCTATGTTCATTTCGAAGAACCTGTAGTGAGGGGAATCATACATCATCTAGACGCAGGAAATACCGAATGCGAATTCGCCAGATGTCTTCACATTTCCCGAAAAACAATCTCTATGTTATGTACACGATTTCAAAACGATGGAACTGATCTAAGAAAGTGTGAACAAGGACATAAACGAAAGACAGTTGCTTTTGAAGTTCAATAACTCGAACTAAACGCTCGTCTTAACAAGAAGAATACTGTTTTCCAGTTACGTTCAGAGCTTACAAACGCTACCTGAACTTCTGTATCATACGAAACAGTAATGACGACTTAATAAACATGTTTTATGTTAGAAAGCTTATGGCATGTGTTTCACTTTCTTCGGGGGAAAAAAGGAGACATTTTCATTGGTGAAAACTGGAAAATAAAACTAAGGATCCCATGTTTTATTTACATATATGTCAAGTTTTAAAGGTTATTCTAAGCGTATTTGCATCCAGAGAAAGTTAGTCATATGAAATGATCCCTTGAAATTTATGAAACATGACAGTTTTGGCAATGTAGGTGTGATGATAACAAGAGGAATAATGTCTGTTGCATGAACAGCCTTACGTTTTATCAACAAGGATCAGTGTTATCAGAATTAGTTTAAGAACTGCATGTAAGATATTATAGATATGAATAAAGTTCTTACGTATTATTTGTCGATGATAATGCTGTCCTAGATGGAGCAAACCTTACTAGAAAATTCCTTGAAAGTGGAATTATTGAACCAATATATGACCGGCAATGTTTATGGACTACTTTGTAAAAGCTAATTCTCGTATATACACTCATTTTAGATATGAAAATGCTCTGAAGATGTTAATGCTGGGAGAGTGGAACTTAATTTAACATCTTGTGTTAACAACATTCTTGACTGTGTATACGTTATGGGGAATTACACTCCATATTGTATTCATAAATCTTCATTTCTGTTTAAAATCTACCTCTTCTTTCAGAACTGTCTTTGTAAGTTTTAATTATAATTTTTAATAAATATTTCCAGATACAACTATATAATATATGCAGTATTTTTAATTGTGTCCATTTGTAATTATGTGCTATAATGTTATATATCCATAAAGAAAAATGAATACAATTATATTTCACAATTTCTAAAACCGTTGAGATCTTGTGCATGTAAAGGCAATTTAGGACATGAAGAAATTCAGGTGGGAGCTTCCAAACAAAATAACTAATTGTAAATTAAGGATAGTTTCAACATACATTTCTTGAAGGAGTGTTATTGTTTGAATTTGAAACTTTCATGCATGTTGTACACTAATTTTGACTTGTTTTATTTATATTTTATTGTTATATTAAATAAGCTACATGATAATACACTTTAAACTAATATAACTATATAAATACTATATAACTATATAAATGCCAATATACCAATATATATTTATAAACACGTTTTCGTCATTTTCTGTCATTTTGGTGAATTGTATAATATGCCACCAAGATGTCGCCAATCTACCCCACAAATTTTTCAAGCCAAATTTTCTTGAAATTTCTTTTTCTTTCTGATTGTGATTCATTGTGAAGATCTATGAGAAAATAAACTGAACTCAAAATGTTTTATCTATATATCTTATAGAGTTTTCAGTTTTTTTTTCATTTGGGTTGAACATCCCCTCGAGTTCTACAACTATAGAAATTCCCCAATAGTATTCTTCGTTATTTAGATAATAAAAAAATGAATTTTTGATTCTTGAGGGAGGTTCAAAAATTAAATATAAATTGTATTTAAGGTACGTATGTTGTGTGTAAACAATAAGCTAAGTGATTGATTCCCCATTTTTTCTTTATATACTCCTTATCTGTATACTTATAAAGATTAAACAGATTTAGTTGAAAAAAAGCAGAATCCATCTTATAGTCAAGTGTATTACAACATTTGTAATAATTAATATATTTTTAAATAATTTCATGCGCCAGTATTCTATAAAAAATTTCTCTATACAAAAAATATGAATAGTTATGTGTGTGTATATATATAATTATTCATACACAAGTTATATATATATATATATATATATATGTACATATATATATATATGTACATATATATATATATATATATATATATATATATATATATATATATATATATATATATATATATATATATATATATATATATATATATATATATATATATATATATATATATATATATATATTACTTCTATTCATTTTGAATTACACACAACTTTACTATTTTTTGAGTTATCTCTTTTTGCTGTAGAGAATATGATATGTTATTAACCAACAAAAGGATTAGAAATTTTATGATTTTTTAATATCATGTATAGAATAATTACATCTTTAAAATAAACCCTACCTGAAAGCGATCCCATTAAGGTTACACCTGTCATTACACCTCTCCAGGAATTGAAAGAATTATGTTCCCTTTTTATCGAATTTGGCGACAGTTGACCATACAACTGCTGTACTAAGGTAACACGAATAAGTTTATAAAAGTCTTATTCCCCAGAATGTACTTTACTTTAGAGAAAAACTACATAAATTTCGTTAATCATAGACGAATTATCTAACCCCGATTGATCTAACCTAATTGATGTATGCAAGAGTTAGTACAGATACAACTAAACTTTAAGGCAGATTTGTGTGATCTGATTGCGATTTCAAAAGCAAAAATTATCATATTCACTCCTTTATATCACCCAAAAAAATTTCTAGTTATTCTTCTACTTCTATAGTTTTAATTTAAATCAGCATAGCATTTGTGACGCTGATATTTCTAGGTTATAAGCTGATTATTTCCGTGGTCAATGTTGCTTATAATCTGGATGTACCAGCAGTTTTAAAACTACTATATTACGAAGTTAAACTTAGTGATTAAATTATTTTTGACGAATGTGTAGCAAATAATATCTTAAATCCAATTTATATTAAAATCCTGAGATTGAAATATTTATATAGTTTAAACAAATTTCATTGTGTACATTACCGTTTACATGATATGCTGTAGAAATGTGACTTAAACATGATAGGATTGTATTTATAAAAAGAGATAAAATTTGGCATCACTTGTAAAATATTACGCAATACTGCAAAGTGATGTTTATAGCAGATGTAGGAATTCGTTATGCTATCGGTAGAATCAGATAAAGTATGAGATAAAGTAATTATTCAGATAAAGTTATTTTATGTGCAAGGCTCAAAAAATCTTAAATGACCGTCACATTTATTAAATTCTAATTAATAGCAGATATTCGAAAATTTCGGACATGAATTATAAATTTGTCTCTCATTCTCTGTATGTTCAGAGAACACATAAAAGATTTGTAATCTCTTGTTCACTGTTCTATAAAATGAAAGTTAAATAATAATGGCTTATAAAGAATTTTATATCAGAATTTTATTTACTCATGACGTGTTTTCACTCCAAAATGGTCTGTTTACCACATAACAATAATAACAAAATTATGCCCCATTTGTTATTTTTCATTTACTTTGAATATTTTTATTCAAATTAGAAGTAAATATATTTATAATAATATTACACACTTTATTCACAGCATATTTACAATTCAATTATTACTAATGTCATATTTCTATATGATACGTAACAACGTGAATATATTAAGCTATTTTATATTCTATATTGTCTTTAAAAAGACAAAAACCGCATCTTATTATTCCGACTGACAACATTAATTTTCAAAAAATATTCTTAAAGCTTTTGTCGGTAAATATTAAAATATATTGCATACTAAATAAAGTATATAAAAAAAATTATAACATAACACTTTAACAAAACTTTATTAATTATATATTTTTATTTAAAAAAAAATATAATAATTTTAGGGTCTAAAGTAAACATTGTAATATATGTTTCCATTTTAAATATTTTCAAGTTTTTTTTTTTATTTTACATAAAAATTACGTCCGGAACTTTGAAAATGGAATGGTTTTGGGTCATATTTTCTATTGTTTTTATTTCCATTGCAAAGGGTGTACTAATTAATTAGAATAGTAATTGTACACAAAAGTTCATTTTTTATATAATAGAAAGTTTGAAAAATTTAATTGCCCTTTTTTTAAAAAATATGCGTTAAACCAGAATATATTTCTTTCGGAAGACATAAAAATAATAAATTTTATTATTGCATCTTTTATATATGTATATAATTTCTACTCTGTGTTGTTCCAAACTTAATTTTCTCTTGTTTACAGATGCATTTTCAAGAATACTGTTTATTTTTTTAATTCGAGGTGATTGTGTGATTTACAGATACTGCCCACAGGAGTATTCGTAAACATAATAAATGCAAAGGGGTGAGACTTTTGTTTTAACTATCATCTCAAGGGTGAAAGTCCGACTTTCTGCTCAAGAGGGTCCTCATAAGTTTAAAGCAGGGACCAGTCAGAAGACTCATAGACTTGGTCTGCCAGCCCTAGCCAGAGTTATTGATTCAGAATTCTGAGGACATTGTGACCACGAACATATTTTATGTGACTCAGTCACCTTTAACGAAAACGGCGGATCTTAGGCCGGTTTGGGTTCCGAACCCACAACCTCTCAATTAAGAGATCGTTACCATTGCCGACTGAACTACCACTGTTCCGACCATTGTAAGTGTAAATAAGTAGTCGATATAGCTTCCTAATATACATGAATAGGTTTTTCTTGCTCTGGAGCTGAAATCACAGTTCTGGGCAACAAGAGAATTGTTTAATATTGTCAATTTTCAATGGCCAAGAGCAGTTAAGGCATCATAAGTAACAAAAGTCGGTACAGATTCAAAGATTCTCTCTGTTTGTCCATTTTACAGTTTGTATTTCAGAAATTTTCATACGAATACTAGAACATGTACAGTAAAAAAGAAAGTGATAATACTTTTTCTTCTATTTCTTCACATCTTTTTCTTTCCAATGTTGAAATTAATTTCTATTTCAACTATTGTGACTGTGATTCTGTCATTTTTTTGCTACCTAACTTAACATTACGAGACAAAATACATCACGTTTAAAATACCAAGTAGCAAATACATGTAGTAGCTACAAACAAACATAGATTTTGATATTTTTAAGTAAATTAAATCAATTAGAAAAACAATATATATATATATATATATATATATATATATATATATAATATATATATATATATATATATATATATATATATATATATATATATATATATATATATATGTATATATATATGTATATATATATATATATATATATATATATATATGTATATATATATATATATGTATATATATAATATATATATATATATATATATATATATATAATATATATATATATATATATATATATATATATATATATATATATATATATATATATATATATATATATATATATATATATATATATATATATATATATATATATATATATATATATATGTATATATATATATATATATATATGTATATATATATATATATATATATATATATATGTATATATATATATATATATATATATATATATATGTATATATATATATATATATATATATGTATATATATATATATATAATATATATATATATATATATATATGTATATATATATGTATATATATATATGTATATATATATGTATGTATATATATATATATATATATATATATATATATATAAATATAATATATATATACATATATATATATACATATATATATACATATATATATATATATATATATATATATACATATATATATATATAAATATATATATATATATACATATATATACATATATATATATATATACATATATATATATATATACATATATATATATATACATATATATATATATATATATATATATATATATATATATATATATATATATATATATATATATATATATATATATATATATATATATATATATATATATATATATATATATATATATATATAATATATATATATATATATATATATATATATAATATATATATATATATATATATATATATATATATATATATATATATATATATATAATTCGTAATTTAGATGTAAAATTTTATTACATGCTTTAAATAGTGATATTTTCATGTAATTTTAATGTGAAATCTAAAGATTGTAAATAATGAAAATATCCTTAAATTTAAAAATATAATATTCGGAGCTGAGAGTTTATATCCTTAATGCATAGACAAAACACATCAATAGCGTACTGAAACATTGTCTAATTTTTCCAATATCTAAAACAGAAATTTAAAAATAATCTACCCCATTTTATATAAACCACCTTTTTATGTATTTCGTTCTTTTAAAATTTAATTCCCAAATCTTATTTTTACTCTTCTGTAAAATAGTACTTTATAAGAAGCTATTGATTTCCATTTGTTTCAGAGCACAGCTACAAAGAAACTGTCAATTTGACGTATTACCGAAGGTTTTTGTGTAACAGAATAGAAAAGCTATAACTCCTTCAAAAATGTCGCGTTTACAGATAAATGTATAGCCCGTGTGAAAAATGCAGCCCTCGCATTTAAAGCACAAATCAAATATAAAATAATAAGAATGTCTCCGTGCTAAACTAGTCAGAAAAGCCATTTCTGTCCATACAGATTGCTTCATTATTCAAGTGTCTGTGATGCATAATGGAATATAAGTTATTTTTGAGAAAGTATAAGGCTTGCATTTTTATCTAGGACTTGGATAATAAAGAAAGATATCTGCTGGAACAGAGATGGAAAGAGGTTATTTAATATGCTGCAATGAAAGTCATTTCTCCTTTTCGGAGTTATCTTCTTTTATTTTCTCTTTAAAAAAGTATTACACTTTGAAATGAAGCTTAATTAATGTACGTAATGAAGCAATGTATAACGAGAAAGGATAATTTTGCATTATGAATTTCTGTTTATTATTCTTTTCTTTTTGAATTAAAACTGTAATTAATATAAAATATTTTTGCAATGGAAATTGTGTAACGTTTTATTTAAAAAATTGAAATAAATTATAACACCAATATGATTTTATTTACAGAAAACTATCATTAGGAAAACATACCAGTTTCAGTTTATATGCATTTTAGTTCAAACACCTGTTTTATGTATCTTAAATTATCCACAATGTACCTTAAAATGTATCTATCATTATTTATAAAACTTATTTTTGTTTAAACTAAATGCATTGGAAATTGCATACATTACTTTCCTTTTTGAATGCTTGTCTTTTTCATTGTAACATATGTAACTTTGTTTTTAGATTGCAATATTTT
>CM063504.1:155351127-155368627 GCA_032207245.1 Pardosa pseudoannulata | reverse complement strand
AAAATCAGCTTGAAATGATAGTAGCTGTGTTATCTAGCAAAGGTTTAGTATACTATAAAACTAAATAAGTGTGATCTTTAGGTTTTTTATTTAAAGATTTTTATCATTCTTTACATCTGTATTTTGCTTTAAATGTTTCCTCAATTTAAAGTTTTCCATCAATTTTAAGTTTATTTCAATAGTTTTATTTCAATAGTATTCATTTGACCTATCATTTTTACAGGAAGTTTCATTTCCACTGAGATCTCTTAATTTGCAATTCCACTTTAAAATTTTTAACCATTTCAAAATTCAGTAGCTGTTATATTGAATATATAATTAATGACAATCACATTTTATTAAGTAGGACTCCCTAATTTCCTTAAAATTTAAACGTGTGCCTCAATCTTATTAAAGAGATAAAAAGCAATAAAATTACTATAAATTTTTATAAATTCAACAGTCACTACTTCAAAATATATTGTTAATCTAATATATGTTCTCCATTCTAATTTACGCTTGAGATATATTTACTACATCTACAACAACTAATATTTTGCAATATCTAGAATAATTTCCAGTTAAATGCTAAATAAATTCCAATTGTTTATTATCTGCTTTAAAATCAGCTTGAAATGATAGTAGCTGTGTTATCTAGCAAAGGTTTAGTATACTATAAAACTACAAAAATATGATCTTTAGGTTTTTTTTCGATATTTTTATCATCCTTTACATCTATCTGTATTTTGCTTTAAATGTTTCCTCAATTTAAAGTTTTCCATCAATTTTAAGTTTATTTCAATAGTTTTATTTCAATAGTATTCATTTGACCTATCATTTTTACAGGAAGTTTCATTTGCTTATTTCAACTCAGATCACTTAATTTACAATTCAATTTTAAATTATTTACCGTTTCAAAATTCGGTAGCTGTTATATTGAATATATAATTAACGACAACAGCATTTTTGTAAAAAGGACTCCCTCCTTTCCTTAAAATTTTAAACGTGTGTCTCAATCTAATAAAAAGGATAAAAAGCAATAAAATTACTACAAACTTTAAAAATTAACAGTCAGAAAATTAATAGTCTTCAAAATATATTCTTAATCTAATAAATGTTCTCCATTCTAATCTATGCTTGAGATATATTTACTACCTCTACAACACTAATCTTTTGCAATATCTAGAATAATTTCCAGTTAAATGCTAAATAAATTCCAATTGTTTATTATCTGCTTTAAAATTGGCTTGAAATGATAGTAGCTGTGTTATCTAGCAAAGGTTTAGTATACTATAAAACTAAATAAGTGTGATCTTTAGGTTTTTTATTTAAAGATTTTTATCATTCTTTACATCTGTATTTTGCTTTAAATGTTTCCTCAATTTAAAGTTTTCCATCAATTTTAAGTTTATTTCAATAGTTTTATTTCAATAGTATTCATTTGACCTATCATTTTTACAGGAAGTTTCATTTGCTTATTTCAACTCAGATCACTTAATTTACAATTCAATTTTAAATTATTTACCGTTTCAAATTTCGGTAGCTGTTATACTCAATATACAGTTAAGGACAACAGCATTTTTGTAAATATAACTCCCTCATTTCCTTAAAATTTAAACGTGTGTCTCAATCTAATAAAATGGATAAAAAGCAACAAACTACAAATTTTACAAATTACTACACACTTTTAAAAATTAATAGTCAGAAAATTAACAGTCTTCAAAATATATTCTTAATCTAATAAATTTTCTCCATTTTAATTTACGCTTGAGATATATTTACTACCTCTACAACGACTAATATTTTGAAATATCTAGAATAAGTTCCAGTTAAATGCAAAATAAATTCCAATTGTATATTATCTGCTTTGAAATCAGTTTGAAATGATAATGGATGTGTTATCCAATAAAGGTTTAGTACTATAAAACTATTAAAATGTGATCTTTAGGTATTTTATTTAGAGATTTTTATCCTTCTTCACATCTGTATTTTGCATAAAATTTTTCCTGAATTTAAAATTTTCCTTCATTTTAAAGTTTATTTCAATAGTTTTACAAAGTATCAGTTTGACCTATCATTTTAACAGGAAGATTCATTTGCTTATTTCAACTCAGGTCACTTAATTTTCTATTCAACTTTAAATTATTTACCATTCAACAATTCAGTATCTGTTATATTGAATATATAACTAATGAGAACCGCATTTTACTAAGTAGGACTCCCTAATTTCTTAACTTAAAAATTCTTAGCGTTTAAAACGTATGTCTCAATCTAATAAAAGAGATAAAATTACTACTATCTTTTTTAATTTAATTATTATTACTAGAAAATATATTGTTAATAATGCACAGGTAATTTCTAATAAATGTTTTCCATTCTAATTTACGCTTGAGATATATTTACTAACTCTAAAGGATACATCTGTGTTTTGCATAAAATGTTTCCTGAATTTAAAATTTTCCTTCATTTTAAAGTTTATTTCAATAGTTTTACAAAGTATCAGTTTGACCTATCATTTTAACAGGAAGATTCATTTGCTTATTTCAACTCAGGTCACTTAATTTTCTATTCAACTTTAAATTATTTACCATTCCACAATTCAGTAGCTGTTATATTGAATATATAACTAATGAGAACCGCATTTTACTAAGTAGGACTCCTTAATTTCTTAACGTAAATTTCTTAGCGTTTAAAACGTATGCCTCAATCTAATAAAAGAGATAAAATTACTACTATCTTTTTTAATTTAATTATTATTACTAGAAAATATTTTGTTAATAATGCACAGGTAATTTCTAATAAATGTTTTCCATTCTAATTTACGCTTGATATATATTTACTAACTCTACAGAGACTAAACTTTTGCAATATTTAGAATAATTTCCAGTTAAATGCTAAATAGATCCCAATTGTTTATTAGCTGACTTAAAATCAGCTTGAAGGCCGAACGATGGCTGAATGGTTAGGGTGCTGACCTTCGGATCCGGAATTCCTGGGTTCGAATCCCACAGTGGCATGTATTTTCGTAGCCGTTCGGAATCTGCTTTAAACAGTAGGTCCCTGTCTCATTATCCCTCGTGTTGCAAAAAGTAGACCGTAGCACTCCAAACCAAACCAAAATCAGCTTGAAATGATAAGGGTTGTGGTATCTATCAAAGGTTCAGTTCTATAAAACTAGATAAATATGATATTTAGGTATTTTCTTTAGACACTGTATCAATCTTTACATTTGTAATTCACTTCTAATTTATCATCTTCAGTTTAAACTTTATTTCAATAGTTTTACAAAGTATTTATTTTTTAAATGAATGTCTAAAAAGGAGAAAGCAATTACACTGAATATTTTGTGTGATGTACATATGCCCACTCATAACTGATGATATATTTCAATGTCACTAAATTTATAGAAATTTCTTATAATTGTGACAGATGTAATTTGAAAATTAAATTTGATGTTTCTAGTTATCCTATCTCATTCTCTACTAAAATACTTACTGACATTTTAAAATATAATTTTCGGGACTTTTGCTACAGACCATCTAAAATGTTACTATCAACAAGTGAGGAAACCTAAAGGACCTTTTAGGCTCAAGGTTTATAAAGACATTATACACAAAAGGAAATAAAAGAAATAAACTTCCAGTTGATGCCTTATAGGTCTTTTAGAACCCATTAACATATATTTCTACAATTTTCTCTGAATATTTTTTCCAGGAAGAGATACTTTTAATTTATTCTGACTCCCGAGACCTTCCGGCCCAGCGAACCATACTCCTTTGTCTTTTTATTTAGTGTCTGCGAGATGGAGGAGATGTGATGTGAAAAATACATTGTTATTTGATAAAGATTATGAAATATAATGATGCAATATTAAGATGTAATTTCAGTTTTTAACTTAGTTGAGTCTTATGTTTGTATATTTGGAATGTGATTAAGATGTATCTATACTTTAAAATACTTCAAACCGTTTCAAATATTCCGAATTATATTTTAAACATTATAAAGTATTCTTGGTATTCTCTGTTTCTTGATATAAAGTATTCTTGTTAAAAGAACTTTTTTGTTCTTCATTAACAGCAATTTTGTTTATATTTGGCAGAGAATATTTACACCGGGCTTCAGAAGCCAGTGTAACTGCCGAAACGCTTGTTATCGTCTGTTAATAAAAGTTTGGCCCTTATATCTAAGAATTCTTCATCACCTCCTTTCAATATATATTTATATATATATATATATATATATATATATATATATATATATATATATATATATATATATATATATATATATATATCCATAAATTGGTAGGTAGGAAAAATATATCTATAACGACATATCTAAATAATATAAGTCTCCCTTAATTAGTTAAAAACACTTATTATTAAGTATTTTTGATCGCTGTTTTCCTAGTAAAAGAATAGTCACACATGGGGTGTGTTAGTAGTTTATGATGCACGTGGAATATTCCTTGTATATAAATATGTCCACAATTTTTTTTCTATATTACTTAATTATTAATTCTACTATAATGTAATTGCATTCTAACTTTTATTTACATTCTATTTTTTCTATAGGAATTACTATTACATTTATTGCATATTATTTTCTTCTATGAAGTCTTTCTCATATTTTCTTCTTTTGAATTCATTTAATTAAGCTACACGTAATGTATGTTCATTTAACATATATTTTATGACCAAAGTATAATGCTAAAAAGTAAGAAAGTTTGTGAAGTTGTAAAGATAAGTAATATGTTTACATAAACTTAATATTGAATTAAAAGCTTGATTTTCTTTTATATATATCGCAGTATTTACTAGATAAAAATTGCATTAAAACATTAAATATTTCCCATATCCATTAAGTTTGGGCAGTACAGAAAGTATATTTTGATAATCATTAGTGTTTGAAAGATGTACCAGTTGTTACAGTTAGATATCTAGTGATATTTTTATAGCCTAATTTTTCCTAATATGTAAGTACAAATTTCGATACTTACTGTAATGATTTCAGCATTGCTTCTTTATCGAAAATCTATACTTATGTCACACACATGTCTAATAAAACTTTGGCTATCGGACTATGCGACCAATATTCCCGATAAAAGAAAGTTCTTAAAATCATATCTACAAATGCCATTAACGAAAGAGATAATTGTATAAAAAGATACTTTCACTAAATAAACACTGTCGTCCGTTTGAACTAATGTTTTGTTTTATTATTAAATTTGATTCTTTAACTGTGAGGAACTCTGTAATATATTTTGAACATAAAACAACATGAGTTATTTTATCTTTCTTTTATTTTTGTTTTTGTTAGGAGCTCTACGGTTAACTGTTTTGCTACACTAGGGCTAAATAACCGGGACCTATTGTTTAGAACCGATTACGAACATCCATGCCAGAAGCAGGATTCGATTCCACAAACTCCAGTTTATAAGAGCATCGCTCTAGCCTTTTTTCCCTTTAAAAAAAATGTTTTATAATTTGTATCCTATTTTGAGGCATAAATCTTTACTATTACTTTTGTAAAAACGTATCTTGAGCCTCAAATTAAACAATAAAATTATCACTAATTTATTTTATCTACAAAATATACATGAAGTTTCCAAAACATCATTTTAAAATTATTACACAAAGGTGGTTCCCAATTTAGTTCTTATGGATCTATAGACGGTCAGTGTGTCCGCTTACGAGGGTAACTCGTGTTCCTTGTGATATGAATAATAATCAAATAACGTATACTTCAGTAACAACTTGACATACATATCAATATACACCAGATACCTTATTTTCTGTTCAATTAATATAATAGGGTTCTATTACATGCCACTTTTCATGTTACACTTTGACTGGCAAAGATGACTATTGACAATGCATCGGACTCTTTGATGATACTATTATCCTTCCATCGGGTTATCCCATAAATTTTCCCACACATATCTGAAGGATGTATGACATATAAAAAGGATGAAGATTTGCATAGCAACCTATGGGAGGACACAACAAGGGTAAGTGATAGCAGAGGTAAAAAAATGGAGGAGGAAAAAATGAGTGATTGATTTCAAACATTTTATTGAAAATAATAAATACGACATGTTGTACAGAATGAATAGTTCTCGAACATTACAACAGATGATGGAAGTTTGCAATATCAGACGACCTCACACCGACGTAACATTTATTGCCAGACACGATTTACCCCACTGGAGGATGGTACAAGACAGAAGCTTATATGTAGTAACAGTTGTACAGACAAACCTTGCCCTGAGATCCATTTCAGAATCCACATACAGTTCCTTCCAGAAAGAAGTCAAATCTCCATAATTTCGGTGAATGTGTTGTACAGAGAACCGGTCAACCCACCCCAGTACATGTGAGAATGATTTTTTTCAAATAGCTTCGAATAATTCATCCAAAATGTGCAGTCGCTTTCTCATAATGGAAATACATGTAGCGCTTCCCATTTAGTGGAACAGCTCCAAAAAGCTAAAAAAAAATCTACTCAAGAAAAATCAATTTATTCATGGTTCTCAATCTGGATGGTAAGATACGATGTAGTGACACTTGGTGCTGAACTGCTGGGATTTTTTTCTTGACCCCAGAAATTCTGAATAAGGGGATTAAAAACGCCATCCTTATTAAATGTGGCCTCATCAGTGTACAGCACTTAAGCTTGGAAATTCTCATTTCAGACACAATCTTGCAGAACCTACTATGTAAAATGCACAGGTTTAGGATGGATACTGGGATAATTAACTAAACTCTTTGGACACGAAATGCGGGGAAGGAGTTGGCATTAAAAACAAGCAATATGCCCTTGCAATACAATCTCATTTGTGAGGAAATGAGATGTATGGTGATATTTGGATTGTTCTTCATACAACACACATTCTATCCCAATGACCTCACTTGTCCTGACACAACACAACGTCCCCGCACGAAGTTTGATGTAAACGAGCAAACAAACTGGTGTGCAGTTGCTCATCCATTGCCTTCAGTTGTTCATGTCTACAAGCTCTCATTACACTGTTCGTATTTGTACGTTGATTACCACTCAAATGAGTCTCATTGTCTGCTTTAAAACTTTTATGTACAGTGCTCCATGGCTTGTGAAGATCATACAAAGTTATAAGAACGTTGAGATTGAAAAAATTCTCTTATTGTACTCAATTTGTATACAGCATATTCAGCAAAGAATCACTCAAATCACCGGCCATCAAGTTAATCACTTCCTTGTTTTCTTTGTAATCTAAATAAGCAATCTTTACAGCACCTGTAGATCTTGTGATGAGACATTTAGAGGTTTGTATATCAGATGTGTGATAAATAAGGGTGTCCAGGGTTAATTTAATAGTAGTTACTTCCACAACACATCAACATTTACACACAAAACAGAAATACAAACATTATGGGGCGAGAATTCTACAACACATTCTACAGTACCGGTCGACAGCCTACTTCGAACTCAGTTCTTTCTTGTTATATCCCATAGAGGACTCTGTAAACTACGTCACAGCCTCGGGTTATTTTTTACAAATGTAATTTATACCCATAAATTATTGTAATTTTTTAATTATGTTTATAAAGACCTATTATAATAAAGAATATATAATATATAATTGATAAATATATATTTGATACTGGAACAGAACTAAATATGTACACTTCTAATTTTTATAAAACTCTGCTGGCACCATAATGATCATATACTACTTTTCACTAACAGGAGGAAATTTATATTCTTTTCGAAGAGTAATAATGCTGTTTAAGTATAGATTTATATTTCAATATAATATATAAAGTGTTATAACAACTTAAAGATAGACAACAAAGTGCTAATATTTTATTTTTGATTACCAAACATGGAAAGTTATATAATAAATCACATTTCTAAAGCAAAATAATACATACACTGGCTAGACACCGGCTAGACACTGGCAAATTCCACCTTTAGTTTAAGAATATAGTAAATCAAAAAATGAGTTAATAAAATGGTTATTTACAATCAACATCCATGCAACATAGTTTATGTATTATGTTATAATGATGTGAAAAAATATTAATATCAGATTTAATGTCTTACATTTTCAATAAGAAAAGAAAAAAAATAATTGTATAAATTACGCTTTATTTTTTAAAACTATTTAAGAATGTAGAAGACACTGAAATTTTAAACAATGATACACATTCTATTTCTATTGTAAAATATTTTTATAAAACTTAACAAATCTATATTAGTTAAGAAACGATGTATTATTTATTTTAGCTAAGGAACTATAGTCTATGTTTGTGTTTATATTATTTTATTTTATAAATATAAATTGCTGAATCAAATGTTCCCAGATTAAAGTAATTCTTAAAAAGAAGTAAGCTTATACTAAAACTAAGAAAAATATTTCTTAAAATATCCAAGATTTTAATCTGGTTTTATAATATCGCTAAAAAATTAAAATAATTGCAAATGTATATTGAAATCCCAAGTAGGTATTTCTATTAACAATGATTTCGGATATCATATATATAGAATTCCTTGTTTGTAGTAAAATATAATGTAATATTTTATACATTTTTTTTTCTTTTCTTCTAAATATAATTATGCGCGGGATTCTATGAGGATCGAAATATCTTAAAGAGAATTCTTGATACTCATTTCTCCTTTGTTGTCTATTTTTGTTTTATGTTAGTTTTAAAATATATTTTATTTCACCAGCCATTTGAGTCAGTTTTTTCTGACAAAAACTGCCATAAATATATAGGTTTTAGTGAACAACAATCAGTTAAAATTATCCTTTTCCCCTTCTCAATCATTCATTTCTGCGTTCCAAGCCGTATAATATGTCATGTATAGAAATTTCTCTGATTTAAATTCTTTTAACAAATCTCCCAAAGTTAGCTATAGAATGAGTGCTAATTTTCTGTCAACTGCTTACATCTTCTAACTATCTTAATCAATCAGTTCTTTCCTAACAAAGTATAAATTGGTCCATAACACTGAATAAGATGTTAGTCTCTGGAAAAATCTCCGCGTGCAACTTCGCTGTGAAATTTGTAATATAAAGGAGGGGGTAGATCATTCGAAGCTGATCTCACATCTTGAAAATACTACATTGTTTTAGTCTCTAATAAAATAAAAGTCCACCACGGACTTTACGTCGCAGCTGTTTTAATGTAGCAACAGCAATTTACTTAGGTTTGACTACTTCATCTTACGGCTGGGTAACAAAAATCAATACGATATTACCGCTGTGTAACCGCTAGCATAAAATTCACACTTTAACCTTTAAATGCACTAATTCACCCTTTTATGTCCATTTACCACTGCGTATGGTAGGCACATTACCATGATCCTGATAGTGTAGGAACATTTTAAAACTAGAATATAATTTTACAAATTAATGCTTTTAATAGTAACTTGAAACGAAATATAAAAAAACATCAAGGTAAATATGAGCTATCAAGTAAAATAATTCTATAAAGCTACATAACAATATTTTAGTTTTAAATTCAATTATAAAAACGTATATTCAGTTCTCAACTTATATATGGAGAAGGGGTTTTATTGATTTATATGGAATTTGGAATTATGCTTGTGAATAAGACTGTTTTACAATCACTAATTTAAAATGATGTCTTTTGCCTTTTGCCTTTGTTCATGAATTTAGTGAAAGGCCCATGAGCATCTGGGTGAATATGGGAAACACTTTAGGAATAACTCCTATAAAGACATACGGTGCATACTGGGTGTATGTGTCTTTTGACATGAATTATGCACACATCTTTCAGCTATCCATGTGTTATAAATTCTGCTGTTTCAACAGTTATAATTCTATGAAATAATCCCTATTAATGGAGTGATTTCAAAACATATATTCATTTTTATAGAAGAAATTCTAATTATGTTATATCATCATAGGTAAGATTTAAAGTAGTGTGCCCAAGAAATGATCTTAATATATTATCCGTGTACAAATTTTTATTATCTAGAGAATGAATAAATAACTTTCATATAATTAAAAGATGCAGAGGTAAAATGTTAAAAGTAAAATAGCTTAGAGTACATTAATGACATGAAATGTGGAAATCTTTATTCTACTTTAAAATAATTTATTTAAAATAGCTTATTGAAATCCAAAATTAACATATTTAAGAAAAAATATAAGTGATTATAAATGAATAGTCTTAAAAATTATTACTTTTGTGTTCAGTAGTAATGTATTCAGTTACCAGAATTTAGACAAATTAAAATATATTTTCGTAAATCTTGAAAATATACACACTTTCTAATTTTGCATAGTTTTGTTCTTTTTCAAATTATCATTCACCTTTTACATCAGACCTATTTATTCTATACCAACTGCAAGATAAATTGTGGAAAATAACTAGCATAAATAACCAAAAAAAAAAAACACAATTTGAAAGAACAAAAAATATTATTGACAAATTGTAGACATTCTTAAAACGTAAAATATCTATAATAAATATTTTTTCTTAAATATAAGTTATTTATTGGTACAAGAATATATCGATGTGAAATTTCCAATGTGCATCCCATTCAAAACGTATATGCTAGATAAGAAAGATTTTTAAAGTATGTATTCCAAACACAATATAATTATGCAATATTTTTCTTTAATGGTAGGAAGGTTTCGAAGAAAATATATATACCTGATAATATAAAATGATTTATAGCTTATTTTAAGAATAAATTTGCATGATTTAATGCAAATATTTCAATTAATATACATAAATTAAGTAACTTTTATGTATGTTTTATTTAACCAGCTTTCATTTATATTTAAATTATATTCTCAAGCTTAAATTTATTAAAATATATTATTTTCTTATCGCTGTGTACAAAGCATTCTGAAACATATGGTAAATTCGAGATTATGCAATTATTTTTTGAAACCACAGGAGTTAAATAAATTAGGAATGTTTGCATAAAGATATTTTCGAAAGCTAGAAATGTTCTTCTTAACAGATCTATTCGAACCAATCGTTTTCCGGAAACAAAACATTGTCTAAACCTTTCAGCTATTCTCCAGTCAATAAATAAAGTTATAAACTGACAAATATAGTAGATATTTATTTAAAAGTATTTTATTTTAAATACCATCTCCTTTGTGAGTCAGGTAGTTAAACTAATATCTAATTAAGGAAACTAAATATTCATCATAAATTACTTAAATGAAAAAGTATAAATATACTCAAATGAATATATATATGAATATATATATATATATATATATATATATATATATATATATATATATATATATATGAATATATATATATATATATATATATATATATATATATATATAATATTTATTAAATTTACTTCCTAACTTTATTTCAAAAGCCATTTCCTTTGTGAGTTAGATATTAAAACTAATATCTCATGAAGAAAACTACAAATTAAACACAAATTATTAAGAATAAAAATATATTCATGTTATACCCTCAAATTCTTTATACATTAAAGTATTCTAACTTTATATGTATAACATATTATGTAAAGGGACGTTAATACTATTTATATAGATCCATGTTAATTCTTCGTAATATAAATTCTAAATAGACAAGTAATTATAGCTTACTAATATTTATGAAACATTAAAAGTATTCTTATCAAAGGTTATTTATTTACCCCTTATGTTATTATTCGTTCGATAAATAATATAAAAAGTGTATCTACAGCATTGAATTTCAATTTTAAATCAGTAAATATAACTTTGAAATCGGAGTTTCTTAAAGTTTATCCATATGTGGGCAAAAATTTGCTTTTACTTTTTTCGACATTTCCATTCGATAGATTGATTTTGCAATCGAAATTACAACCTAAATTAAATTTCTAATTAGAATTAGCTAACTATTAAACAGTTGTGTTTTTATGTAATCATGACATGTTTTTGTAACTCATTAACATACTTTACATAAGTGAAAGTAACGAAACATATCAAAAGGATATTTACTCCGTCTCTTTCGGGCTTCTTTTTGCTTTAGGAGAACTTAATACCTCTTTCTCTAACTATTTAATTATACAAACACTGAAGCATAAACCTCCTTTCGAACAGTTTCTCAGATGCTAGCTATTTTAATTAAACTCCTGGGATTTCATTTGAGAACGTCGAATATGGATGCTTAATTTACTGCAATTTAACGTCAGCAAATTTTTGTCTTTAAATTTAGATAGTGTTTAGCGTGTTATTTTTCTTGTTACGTTTCTTCACTACAACTATTTAATTAAATCTTTGCATTTAAGATCGATTCACAATTGTTGAAAACCAATGTTTATCTTATTAATACAGTAATGTAGGAGGAAATCTATCTGAAACATGTGCACGTATTCGCTGTGGAATTGGTAGGGAACGAAATACTTGCTCAGAGTCCGTGCTGAATTATTTCAGATATTCGAAATTCTTTCCCTCTGTTTCAACTTAGAACAAAAGTTTATCGATATATCAACTGTACTTCCGAATGGTAACACAAATGCTTGAATATATTTTATTTATTTATTTAGTTGAATGTTTGAATTTATTTCTTTTGTTGGGAAATATTTTTAGGATGATAAATTTAAGGAAAAAAACATTTAGGGTGAATATCTTTCGTTAAATAAAAAAGAATTTTATATGATGCATAAATATTAATTTCGTGTGTTTGATCTCAATATAACTCAACTTTACTCGTATATACAAAACGACAAAAAATAAACGTATGAATTTTACTAATTAGTGATTTGTATTTTGAGTTTAATAAAATGTTGGCCTTAATATTTACTTAGTGTCTGATGTAGAGCATTTTTTATGTTTTTATGTATTACAACATATTAATTTTATCTTTGCATATAGATCTACACTTATTAATGTTTAACTTAGTGATAAAATGATGTTAGTTTAACTTACTGATACAATGCTGTAAGTTAAACAATAGATACATTTGACCAATTTTTTAACCCCTTAAAGCATTTGCCCGTGTCTGACACGGGCAAAATTCAAAATAAACATGCAATCACATTATTTACATTTTGTTTGAGTAACAATTTTTTTATAACTTTTAACTCTTTTTCCTCTGTAGTCTAAAATTGTAGTCCTCTGTAGTCCAGATCTAAAATTGCAAAAAATAATTTATTCTATACCTATATATTTTTTTCAGTCATAAAATGTATCATTTTTTATCAGTTTTTCCGAAAAAAATTCGTGCTTTAAGGGGTTAATACTCCAATTAATACAATAATGTAGTATGAAATCTATAGGAAACATGTGCATGTATTCGGTGAGGAATTGGTTGGGAACGAAATACTTAATACTTACTTAGCGTTTGATGTGTTACATTTTTTATAGTTTTTACGAATTGTAAGTTAATAATTTTATCTTTGCATATTTATCAACACTTATTAATGTTTAACTTAGTGATAAAATGCTGCTATTAATAAGGTAATAGATACATTAAACCAATTTTTATTACTCCGATTAATACAATAATGTAGTAGGCAACCTATATTAAACATTTGCACATATTCGCTGTGGAATTGGTAAGGAATGAAATACTTGCTTACAGTCCATGCTGAATTATTTTAGATATTCTAAATTCTTTCCCTTTGTTTCTACTTAAAACAAAAATTTATCGATATATAAATTGCACTTCCGAATGTTAACACAAATGCTTGAACTTATTTCAGTTGTTTACTTAGTTGAACGTTCAAATTTTTCTTTTGATGAGAAATAATTTTATTATAATAAAATTAAGGAAAAAATCATTGTACTTAGTTTACTTTTGCATCTTTCGTTAGATGAAAACGAATTTTATATGAAGTATAATAAATATTAAATTCAGGTTATTGATCTCACTATAACTCAACTTTACCCGTACATAGAAAACAACAAAAATAAACGTATCAAATTTACTAATCTGCAAAAATTTTTATTTCTATTTTGAATTTACATACAATTTTGGCCTTTATATTTAATTAGTATTTGATGTGGTACATTTTTTATGTTTTTATGTATTACAACTTATTAACTTTATCTTCGCATATCGATCTATACTTATCAATGCTAAACTTGATGATGAAATCCTGCTATTAATAAGTTAAACAATAGATACATTAGACCAAATTTTACTAAATACTCAGATTAATACAATAATATAGGAGGAATTCTATATGAAACATTTGCATGTATTCGCTGTGAAATTGGTAATGAAAAAGTACTTGCTCATAGTCCTTAGATCGATTAATTCAAATATTCTAAATTCTTTCCCTCTGTTTCAACTTAGAACAAAAGTTTATCGATATATGAACTGTACTTCCGAATGGTAATAAAAATTCTTAAATTTATTTTAGTTGTTTATTTAGTTGAATGCTTGAATTTTTCATGTGTTGGGAAATATTTTTAGGATGATAAAAAATTGTTATGGTGAGTTTACTTTTGTATTTTTCGTTAAATAGAAACGAATTTTATATGAAGTATAAATATTAATTTAGTTGATCTCAGTATAACACAACTTTACTCATATATAAAAAACAACAAAAATTTAACATATGAAATATACTAATTTAAAAACTTGTTTTTTGAATTTATATAAAATACTGGCCTTAATATATAATTAGAGTTTGATGTGTTACATTTATTTATGTTTTTATGCATTACAGCTTATTAATTTTATCTTTGCATATCTATCTAGTCTTATCTGTGTTTAACTTAGTGATAAAATGCTGCAAGTTAAATAATGGGTACATTAGAACAATTTTTTAATATTTTGATTAATACAATAATGTAGTAGGAAATCTCTATGAAAGACTTGCACGTATTCGCTGTTGAATTGGTAGAGAACGAAATACTTGCTCACAGTCCGTGTTGAATTATTTCAGATATTCTAAATTCTTTCCCTGTGTTTCAACTTAGAACAAAAGTTTATCAAATATCAATTGTACTTCCAAATGGTAACACAAATTCTTAATTTTTTTAGTTGTTTACTTAGTTGAATGCTTAAATTTTTCTTGTGTTGCGAAATATTTTTAGGATGATAAATTTAAGGAAAAAAAACTGTTATGTTAAGTTCACTTTCGTTAAATAAAAAATAATTTTTATATGAAGTATAAATATTAATTTCGTGTCATAGATCTCAGTATAACTAAACTTTACTTGTATATACAAAACAACAAATAATCAAGATATGAAATTTACTAATTTAAAAATGTGTATTTTGAATTTATATAAAAGGTTGACCTTAATATTTAATTAGTTTATGATATGTTACATTTTATGTTTTTATGCATTAATTGTATCTTTACATATCGATCAATACTTATCAATGTGTAACTTAGTAATAAAATTTTGATAGTTTAACTTAGTGATAAAATGCTGTAAGTTAAGCAATGGTAACATTAGACCATTTTTTTAATAATCCGATTAATACCATAATGTAGTAAGAAATCTATATGAAAAATGTGCACGTATTCGCTGTGGAATTGGTAGGGAACGAAATACTTGCTGTCCGTACTGAATTATTTCAGATATTCTAGATTCTTTCAATATGTTTCAACTTAGAACAAAAGTATATCGATATATCAACTGTACTTCCGAATGGTAATACAAATGCTGGAATTTATTTTAGTTGTTTATTTAGTTGAATGCTTGAATTTATTTCTTTTGTCAGGAAATATTTTTAGAATGATAAATTTAACTAAACAAACTGTTATGCAAAGTTATCTTTCGTTAAATAAAAAATAATTTTTACATGAAGTATAAATATTAATTTCGTGTCGTAGATTTCAGTATAGCTAAACTTTACTTGTATATACAAAAGAACAAAAAATAAAGGTATTAAATATACTAATTTAAAAATTTGTATTTTGAATTTATATAAAATGTTGACATTAATATTTAATTAGTTTATGATGTGTTACATTTTTTATGTTTTTATGCACTACAATGCATTAATTTTATCTTTACACATCGTCTACACTTATCAATGTATTACTTGGTAATAAAATTTTGATAGTTTAACTTAGTGATAAAATGCTGTAAGTGAAACAATGGGTACATTAGACCAATTTTTGAATAATCTGATTAATACTATCATGTAGTAAGATAACTATATGAAACATTTGGATATATCCCACGTGGAATTGGTAGGGGGAAAGTACTTTCTCATAGTCTTTAGATGAATTATTTAAGATATTCTAAATTCTATTCCTCTGTTTCAACTTAGAACAAAAATTTATCTATATGTCAACTATACATCCGAATGATAACACAAATTCTTGAATTTATTTTAGTTGTTTATTTAGTTGAATGGTTGAATTTATTTCTTCTGTTGGGAAATATTTTTAGGATGATAAAAAAATGTTATGGTGAGTTTCTTATCTTTCGTTAAATAGAAACGAATTTTATATGAAGTATAAATATTAATTTCGTATCATTGATTTTAGTATAACTCAACTTTACTCGTATATAAAAAGCAACAAAATATAAACATATGAAATCTACTAATTTAAAACTTTTTTTTTGAATTTATATAAAATATTGGACTTAATATTTATTTAGTGTATGGTGTGTTACATTTTTTATGTTTTTATGCATTAGAAAGTATAAATTTTATCTTTGCATATCGATATACACTTATCAATGTTTAACTTAGTGATAATAATTTAAAATGCTGTTAGTTTAACTTAGTTATAAAATGTTGTAACCTAAACAATAGATACATTATAACAAACTTTTTTAATTATCCGATTAAAGCAATAATGTAGTATGAAATCTATATGAAAAATGTGCACTTATTCTCTTTAGAATTGTTAGGGAACGAAATACTTGCACACAGTCTGTACTAAATTATTTCAAATATTTTAAATTCTTACCCTCTGTTTCAACTTAGAACAAAAGTTTATCGATACACCAAATGTAGTTCCAAATATTAACACAAATTCTTGAATTATTTAGTTTATATGGTTATTTTGTTGGGAAATATGTTTAGTGCGATAAATTTAAGGAAATATACCATCATGCTGAATTTGCTTTTTTATGTTTCATTAAATAAAACTAAAATTTAAATAAAGTATAAATATTCATTTCCTGTCAATAATCTTAGTTTAACTCAACTTTACACTTCTATGCAAAACAGGGAAAAATAAACTTATTAAATTTACTGATTTACATTAATTTATATTTCTGTTTTGAATTTCCTTAAACTTTTGTGCTCAGCATTCAATTAGTGTTTAATGTGTTATATTTTTTTCAGATTTTGTGCATTGCAACTGTTTAATTTTATTTTTGCATATCGATCGTCCTTAATTGAAAATCAATGTTTATTGATGAAATGCTGTTATCAAAAATTTAAACAATATTTACTTTGTACCGAAATTTGTTTAATAAATTGCAAGGAATATTTTCACATATTATAATTATTTTACTAAGTTTTCACTTAGATCTTATATTTATCAATTATTAAACCTACGATTACCAACAATGAGATAAAAAGTTTAATTTTAATTTGCTTATAGGTGATATGGTTCT
>CM063504.1:155323627-155348627 GCA_032207245.1 Pardosa pseudoannulata | reverse complement strand
CATTTTATTCTTGAAAATTTACTTAATTAAAAGGAATTTAATATCCTATTTTGGTGTACTCACATTTGTAGAAATATTATAAAACATCCAAATTTTAACCATGTTTTAATACAGTCACCCAGTTATCAACAGTACAATATATTTTTAAAAGTTTTTCTCACATTTTATTCTTAAATATTTACTCAAGTAATAGGAAATGTATATCCTATTTTGGTGTACTTATAATTATAGAAATATTATAAAACATCGAAATTTTAACCATATATTTTAAAAGTCACCCCACATTTTATTCTTGAAAATTTATTTAATTAAAATGAATTATATACACTATTTTTGTGTACTGACATTTGTAGAAATATTGTGAAACATCTCAAATTTTAACCTTTTTTTTTAATACAGTCACCCACTTATAATCAGTGCAGTATATTTTTATTATTTCAATGACTCACATTTCAGTTGAATCCAGTAGTATATAATGTGTTTTAAGTTGATAAACTTTTGGAATATTTCAGTATTAAAACTTTGGTTATAAATAAGAGTTTTGTGTTATGTAGAATACACTCCGATTATATCTGGTTCTCTGAAATATTAATCTTAAACGGATTCATGGAGTAACAATAGATGCACTAATAAAAAGTATATACTCTTCAAAAAAAAACTTGTAAAAAAAAATTATAGAATGGACCTTGTGTACTGAATAGAAAAATAATTCACATGAGGGGAATTATAAATCATGTAAACAAAATTTTGGCTGTGTAGTATTTAAAATTTGAATAAACCAAAGATTCTATCCAAAAAATGCAATACATTTTTTAATTATCACATTTTTATAACTAGAATTACCGATGTTAAATATATGCATAGTTTTACCGGACAACTCAAAATAATTGATTTTTGATCATGGATTTCGTTGTAACTTTTAACATAGTTAATGTAAATAAAAGAATATAATTTAACCATAACAACGTTTAATATAATATTTGATTAATTATTATTAAAAAACAAACAGAAACACTTGTATTTGCTTTTATAGTATAACATATCTGACTTCAACAAACTACTCCTATGGAAACAAGTACAGAAGTAGGAAATATAATTCACAAAAAGTGAATTATAAATCATATAAACAAAATTTCGGCTGTGTAGTATGCAAAATTTAAATAAACCAAATATCCTATCCCAAAAATGCAATGCATTTTTTAATAGGCACATTTTTATTACTAGAATTACTGATGTTAAATATATGCCATAGTTTTTTACAGGACAACTCAAAATAATTGATTTTTGATCATGGATTTTGTTGTAACTTTTTAACATAGCTTAACCCTCTAAGCGGTTCGCACGTACAATTCCGCCAAACCGATGATGACTTCAAAACGTACAGTTTTCGACCTCTAATAACGCTCCGAAAATGGATGTAATGTACATTTTTGCCAGTGCTTTCCCCCATGGAGTTATGAAGTAGGAGGGTCAGTTCTATTGTTTAGAATCTGCACCCCTCTTTTACTGACATTTCTTGAGGGATGCAACCCTACCACCTGAGGCACAAAGACACCGATAGCTTTTCATGGTTTGTAAATCTCTATTTCGAAGTATTTCGATTGCTGTAACAGATGTATCTCTAATTGCACCACTTAAAATGTCTTGGATGACTTCCGTAAAAAAATAAAAATAAGTCTCTCAAAGAATATTTTTATATTGTACTTTTAGAATCCATTATTTCTTAATGGGGATAAAATTCCATACTTAAAGAGCTTTATGTGTATTAAAAATTAACAATCTATATTATCTATTTATATATCTATATGTAACCGGAAGTAAAGGGACAATAACGAGGGTGGGTTTTTCCATATTCCATTCTAGTCGACAAAGGTGAAGGTACAAATCATATAACTCTTTGGCCACTGACATTAGCGTTACTTGGAGAATTTTTTTTCTAGATGTGTTCACTCGGAGGGTTAATGTAAATAAAAGAATATAATTTACCCAAAACAACGTTTAATATAATATTTGATTAATTATTATTAAAAAACAAACAGAAACACTTTTATTTTCTTTTATAGTATAACATATCTGACTTCAATAAACTGCTCCTAGGAAAACAAGTACAGAAATAGGAAATATAATCCACAAAAGGGGAATTATAAATCATATAAACAAAATTTCAGCTGTGTAGTATGCAAAATTTGAATAAACCAAAGATCCTATCCAAAAATGCATTCTATCTTTTCACACTTTTATCACAAGAACTACCAATGTGAAATATATACCTAGTTTCACTGGAACAGTCAAAAACATTAATTTTTGATCAAGGCTTTCCTTATAACTTTTAACTTAGTTAATGTAAATCAAATAATATAATTTAACCACAACATTTAATATAATAATTCATTATTAAAAACAAATAAAAAACTTTTATTTACATTTATAGTATAACATATCTGACTTTTCACAAATTGCACAAAGTACTTTGTCAAGTTAGTACAACAGATAATGATTGAAACCTGATTACATTAACTAGTTAGACCGTTCAATTGTAAACTGAATCTTAATCGAAGCAAAATAACCCCGTTATAATAGATTCTGAACATTTTGGATCATTCAACTTTGCAAAATTGTCATTTTGACGGGTCTTCGTATAAATAGGTATAGATCAGGGGTCGGCATCCTGTTTGTCTTTAAGAGCGCAATACTAAATTTGAAAATCCCATTAAAAAAATTATAACTTTATTATGTTGGTCATGCATAATGATACATATAATTCAGTGTGAAACTTGGGTGTCCATATTTTCAGCTAATTTCTTATAATTGGGGATATATTTAGAGTTCCCGATCCTTAAACAATTATCTAAATGCGAGTCATTAAGCTTTGTTCAGTATTTTGATTTCAAATATATTTCATATTTGAGAACAAAGACTCGCAATTGTATGCTGTAATGAAGGGTTTTGAAAGGAAAGAATTATTTCGGATTACTTGGTAGTTTTAAATGCACGGTCTACGCGTGGTCAATCCGAAATACGATCACACACTAACAAAAATACGTGCGTTTTATTAGATACGCTCAAGGTTAGCAACTGCTCATCTATGCACAATCCTAAACTCAACTGACTATTGCTGTATATCGCCGTTTGACAAGAGTAAGTAAATCGCTCTGGCTATCGTACATTTACATTAGTCCAGCGAGGGCGCATTAAAAATAGATCGGGGGCGCCGCGTTGCCTACCCCTGGTATAGATCATACTGATTATGGATAATATGGTGAGGGAAATTGAATATTTAACTATTCTTATATTTATTCTTATTAAGCTGTATGTCCTTTTATATTTTTATGTTAGAACAATTATATATCCTAAGATGTATGGAAAAAAATAAATAACCAATTCACTTTTTTTCCTGTCAGTAGTAAAACCATTCTTTAACTTTTGCAATGTAAAAAATTGAGTGAAAGAAAACACTCTTCTTTTTCATACACAAACAAAATTTATATTACGTCACTATATAACACAAAAGATGTAAATGACATTAAAATTAACAGATGCAAGACAAAATACATGAAAAATGGACATTATACCAGCTGTCTTGTGGATGTGTTTTCTCTTGATGCAAGTACTAGAAAATTCTTCTCAATTTTGTAAAAAATTCATTTACGTCTAAAAATTATAATGGCTAATATTGATACATATTCGAAAGTTCTGTTGATCTGTTGCAAGGCCTCATAATGAATAACTAAATTAACTACTATTTATTTTTAATACATTTTTCTTTCTTTATCCTTTCAAAGGCCATGGAAAATATATTTACCACCAAAGAACTATTTTTAAATCTCTATGGTAAACACGTTTATCAACTCTTATTAGATCTGCAATTTTTTAGCAACTGAATACTGATAAAAGTATTACATGGACAGATAAAAGTATCTCATAAAGTGAATTCAACAACTAAGGCTGGAATCGGACGAAGAAATAGAAATAATATTAGGAAGATATTTTATTTGTTATAAAGATTCATTTTTTAACAAACGACTTTATCACATAACATTGTTAGAATGGATTCCCCTCATTATTATTAGATTATTGCATATCCCGAATAGTCCTTTTAAATATTCTGTAGTAAAACACAAAGAGAAATAAAAAAAGCATAAAAAGATAAACAATAGCCCTATAGTAGAAGCCTGTGAGGGTAGTACTAAGCTTGCTTTACCAAAAAAAAAAAGAATATTAATTCAACTAAATCTAAATAAATTTATTTTATTATAAAATCTTCAATTGAAAACATATTACAATATGTCATCACTACTATAAAAAATGATCTTATAAATGATTTTATCATCTTTTCGATAATAGTGTAATGATTTATTTTTGTCAAAAGTTTGATACTCTGTCCAAAGAGCTTATCAATTTATACTTTTTTTAAAACTCTTATCACCTCCTAACACTGTCACATTTCTAAAGTGTTAGATGATTAATGGGAAGATATTGTAAATATTTTCAACTTTCTGATAATAAAACTTAACTGTCTCATAAAAGAGATTATCTTTCAACAGTGATATACTTAGTATAAAATTTACTTCGTATATAATTAGGAATACCACTGGAAGTGTCAAAATTTCAAATCATTACCTTTCGTACTATGGCAAATTAGAACATTGAATTCGTATCTAGTTTATATTCTTAGAGTAGATAGTTCTACCTTGTATGAATACCTCTTGATTAATCCAAATACGCTTAGTGTTTTATTTTACTGAAATAATATTTGTAACAAACTAAGCCTACATTATCTAATGTCCGATAATTAAAAATCAACGTATATTATTATTCAATAAAGATCTAACAATTAGACAAGGTTCATAGATATAGTTGATATATAAACATTTTATTGTACAATAAGTTTCTCGATGATTTGGCCTGAAATATAAATTATTTAATTTTTGGTGACTAAAAATTAAACGTAACTATATCTAAAACACATGAATTTTAATTATAATGAAATTACATTTATATTTTCTTGTAAACCTTTAATTAAGTACGCATTTTCATAATATCGCAACTTATGCTCATTCCCAAATACTGGCAAATTATCTAAATATTTAGTCACTGATAACTTATTGGGAAGAATTACATTAATTCAGAAAAAATTGTTATAGATTTTCCAGTAAATATGTAGATGGTTATTAATTAGATAATAAAGCCTAAGAAAATTCTAAGCAAAACATTACTAAATGAAACACATACTTGCTTTTTCAATAAAAATCAGATCTAAATCGAAACTATATTTTAAATTTTTATTTGAATAGTCTTTGTTTTAACTATTTTAGCTTATTTGAATAGTCTTTGTTTTAACTATTATTGAAAAACTGCATCTTTCAAATTATTCGTATATAGTGGGAAGTAAAAATTATACCCATTTTCATAAAACAATTCACTGTAAAGTAGAAAAAAATTAATGTTACTACACCTAAAATTGAACCTTACAGTTATAATGAAACTCCATTTATTTTTCTTGTAAGCGCTTAATGAGATATATATTGATAAAGTACTATTATTTATACTCATTCTAAAATGCTTTTACTCATAAAATATTTAATTACAGAAATTTTTAATGTATTTTAATTGGAAATGCAAAAAACATTGATTTTCAAGTATACATGTAAATATTTATTTATCCATTTAAAATTTTAAGTTTTACGTATCTTATTCTGTCTTGTTAGATTTCAGTTACTCAATCTTAACCTATTGAAAAATAAAATTCTATCTCCCCTTCTCACATTTTAAGAAAACTTTTATGCCATGGAATAGAGAAACAAATTGTCTATGATACTTCTTTTACCTTTTTAAACAGCATAAAGATTATATATTGAATATGAAATTATTTGTGAGAAATTTCGTCATTCACTTTTTCAATCGTACTTTACAGTTATATTGAAACTATATTTCACCTATTTTTTATTACGAACGCTCAATAATTATAAATTATATCTATATATTATCAAAACATCATTATTTACGTTCATTACGAAATTCTCTTATGCTTATAAAAATTTAATTACAAAAATATTTCATGCATGTGTATTACAGAAATCGTTTAAGCATTTTAATTGGGAATACAAAAAAAAAACATTGATTTTCAAGTATACATGTAAATATTTACTTATCCATTTACAGCTTTAAGTGGAACTTATCTTTACCTGTCATGTTATATAACTCTTATTTAATCTTAACTTGAAAAATAAAGCTGGAAAAAATAAAATTACATCTGATCGACTCACATTTTAAAGAAGCTCAGAAACCATTTAATGATGAAACAAATTGTCTATGATACTACATTTCCCTTTTTTAAACAACATTTAGTATATATATTGAATATGAAATTATTTCTGAGAAATTTCTTCATTCTCGTTTTCAATCGTACCTTATAGTTATATTGAAACTGCATCTATTTTTGTTATGAACTCTCAATTATTATATATTATTGCTATACATTATCAAAGCACAATTATTTAAGTTCTTTACAAAATGGTCTTATCTGTATAAAGATTTAATTACAGAAATATTTCATGTATCTGAATTTGCAAAACAGAAAAATATAATTATTCATTAATTTTCAAGAATTATAATCAATTAATTTTCAATTTACAAACATAAATTGAAGAATAAAAGAAAATATATAACCTTAATGAATTTGCTATCCTATCATGTGGTATAATATTTTAAAGGACATTTTAAAATCTCATCCGGGAATTTTTCCCATAGATTAATATAGAGTGTGAGAAATTGATTATGCCAAGTGCATAACGATCTGAAATAAAATCTAGACATTTAAAAAAAGATCATCGAATGAAATATATTTTTGAGCTTCCTATACATTTAATATATAACCCAAAAATAAAATTCAAAAATTACATCTTTATTACAATGGAATTTGTTTTATGTATTGAAAAATTACATATTTCTCATTATTCTTATATCTTGTGGAATATAAATTATACCCAATTTCTAAAGAATCATATCAAATTGAAGAATAAAAGAAAATATATAACCTTAATGAATTTGCTATCCTATCATGTGGTATGATATTTTAAAGGAAATTTTAAAATCTCATCCGGGAATTTTATGTTTCCCATAGATTAACATAGAGTGTGAAAAATTTATTATGACAAATGCATAACGATCTGAAATAAAATCTAGACATTTAAAAAAAGATCATCGAATGAAACACATTTTTGAGCTTCCTATACACTTAATATATAACCCAAAATTAAAATTAAAAAAATACATCTTTATTATACTGGAATTTGTTTTAAAAATATATTGAAAAATTACATATTTCTGATTATTCTTATATCTTGTGGAATATAAATTATACCCAATTTCTAAAGGTGCATATCAAATTGAAGAATAAAAGAAAATATATAACCTTAATGAATTTGCTATCCTATCATGTGGTATAATATTTTAAAGGAAATTTTAAAATCTCATCCGGGAATTTTATGTTTCCCATAGATTAACATAGAGTGTTAGAAATTGATTATGCTAAGTGCATAACGATCTGAAATAAAATCTAGATATTTTAAAAAAGATCACCGAATGAAACACATCTTTGAGCTTTCTATACACTTGATATATAACCCAAAAATAAAATTCAAAAATTACATCTTTATTATACTGGAATTGTTTTTAACAATGTATTGAAAAATTACATATTTCTCATTATTCTTATATCTTGTGGAATATAAATTATACCCAATTTCTAAAGGAGCATATCAAATTCAACTAAAATATGGATTTCCCTAAAATAGGTCCTGTATCATTGTCACAATTTTGATTAATAGGCTTATTCGAAATTTATCTTAATCACAGCGATCAGTTCAACGCCTAATAAATCAGTTAATTTCATATTCCGTGTGAACAATTCAGCCTAACATTTATTATTAAAAGACAATGAGATGAACTAAGGCAGCGAAAATGACACAATTCTGATATTTTGGTATTCTTATTTTCGGTAAATTTTTTTCACCATTCTATAAGTGGATATAATTTATATCTAGGGAATATAAATTCCTAAAAAAATTCCTAAAAATTTCCTAAAAAAAATCACCTAAAACAAAGATTCAAATATACCGTGAATTATTGTCAATACTTTGATAAGAAAACATATTCGAGTTTTCACTTATTCATAGCAATCAGTTTAATGCACAATAAATCAGTTAGTGTCATGTAACCAATCAAGACTAACTGACCAATCGAAACTTTTGGTAGTAAAGGGCAGTAAGATAGATTACGGCAGTGAAAATGACTCAATAGTGATATATTTCTATTATTCTTTTCAGGGAATCTCGAAGTAAACGCACCATGAAATCCGATGCGCGATGTTAGTTATTTATAGAATTAACAAATGTTTTTCAAAGACATTGGAATTTCAGTTTGATGAAATTTGTTTCAAACTTTAATTTTAGTACTTACATTGAATATAATTACTTACATATATTATATTCCAAATTTTATATGCAATGAGTATTTCTTACCAACTAAAATATAAATAGTTATATCCATTTGGGGTACAAAACTGTAGCAAGGATATGAAATAAATTGACAAAAATTAGTTTACTGAGACAATCAGTTTTGCCGCTTAGTAGCCAAAACGTTTTACATTCGCTTATACAGTGCAAACCAAGGTGCATGGGTTGGATACAATCAAAGGTGTATATAGTATTTTATGTGGAGACGCTAACAACAAAAAAAAAGTTACTTAAAGTAGTTAAATAAAATTAATTGAGGCAAACAAAAAATTAGGTTGGTGTACTATAGAATTGCTAATAGACAGAATTAGTATACTGATTTGCCAAAATCTTCATTTTAAGCAAAGACTTCCCATTATTATGTCACCATGATTGAAAACAGTGAAATCCTAATCTGGCTGTGGTGAGATTGGGCATTAAGGCAGGCAAAAATACATTCGTGTTCATCATCCGTGTGGCATACCACATATCGTCGACGGTGCAATGTCCTATAAGTTTTCAAACGGTACCTATGGTGAAAATATACCATGACTGGTGGAAAGGGGTGCTTCTAGGCCACAACCATCCTACTTCAGAAAATTATTTTACCGTAGTGGCGCTGATCAAATAAAATAATATTACAACGGACTCTTTTCCACCTGATTTAAGCTTTCTTATACCAGAACACGAGTAACAACATCAAATCTCGATTAATTATTTTTAAAATTCAATTATGACTCAGCTGATTAGTTCCGTTAAAATGTTATATATATATATATATATATATATATATATATATATATATATATATATATATATATATATATATATATATATATATATATATATATATATATATATATATATATATATATATATATATATATATATATATATATATATATAAAAATATATATATATATATATATATATATATATATATATATATATATATATATATATATATATATATATATATATAATATATATATATATATATATATATATATTATATATATATACATATATATATACATATATACATACATATATACATATATATATATATATATATATATATATATATATATATATATATATATATATATATATATATATATATATATATATATATATATATATATATATATATATATATATACCCTGGCAAAATTATGAGGGACAGTAATTTTCTTCACCTATGTCTACCTGTCTTTATATTGTATATAATAAATATTATTTTTAATATATTCAAATATTATGTTGATTTGCTTGCTTGTATTACCGCAGTGCGTGCGGTACTAACTGCTGAAAATCACGCTTTATATGTATGGGCTACTGGAGAAGCACAGCATTCTATGGCACTGAGGCAAGTGCATCTATTTTTCCTGCACGTGGCATTCAGAATCATCCGGAGGTACGGTTTATTAAGCGTTATATCAGAGGGGGGACTTTCGTGCTGAAGCGCTTTTGTGTTTTTAACTCATTAACTGGCCATACAATTTTGCAGACTACTAATGTTTGAATTTATATATTGTAAGATTTTGTTTTCATGGAAATATAAAAGAAGTATTTCATCAATATGAAGTGAAATGTTTTAGTGTGGTAAATTAATTTCGTTGATATATTGATTGAAATAATTAGCGAAAAACAATGTTGTTTTATTTTAAAGAAATGAATTTTAACAGAACAGTCCAAATTTTACCATTCATTGTGTCTTACAGACAGTATATAAGTTATATTATGTAACACCATATCCCTGGTTTTGTTTTTAAAAATTGTCAAGATGTTTTTCGCAGAATATATGATTTCCAAATATTAAAAACAATTAATAAATATAATTTAATCCACTGACCGAACAAAAACAGTTCGCTCTATTGTGCCAGTGTGCAGCGAAATCCTCTGCACGTGGAATAGACTTACTTAGTTTTTCGACACCAATGAGCATTCGGATGAGGCACCGCAGCGGCAGGCGCCATGTGGTGCTACGTTTGCTGAACATATAGTTTTTTCGTAGAAGTCCGAAGCGTTGCTTTTTCGACTCCGATATGATACCATTCAACAAAAGACATGATTTTTGCTTCAGTGTTAGTAGAATTCTCATAAATTTAGCTGTTTTTATAGTTATAACTCGACTACTTGTAAGTAAATATTTTATTTATTGCAATCTTTAAATTTATATTCATAATAAATAACCCGTTTCAGAATGGAGAACTGAGATGTCTCAAAAATTAAAGATTTATTGGAAAATCCATGTTCTCTGAACACCCTTTGTGAAAACCTACAGAAAGCCATTGATATATACATGCATATAAAGGGGAGAGTAAATTCGCTAAATAAGCATACATCTAAACACTCATAACTTTTATGGATACCAAAACCTTTTATTGTTTTTTTAGAAGCTATAAATACTACTATTCTTTCGATTTTTTTTATTCAGCATTCAAATAGTAAATGAAAAAAATATGTAAAATATCTAGAAAAAAAAGCTAGAAATAAAATTATATAAGTGCTTTAGGTGATTTTTGTACGGATAGCAATTATTGTGTTCGAATATACGAATAAAATCATTAAATTTAATGTAATGATGCTTTAAAAATATTTAAAAAATAATAAGAGAAGAAAACGCTTCCTTTTTTTGTTAAATTATTGTTTTTTACTTTATAAAGGAAGTCTTTACAAATTTGTGCATAATTTAGATCCACATAAAATAGTTGAGTTATAATAATTTGCAATATGGAGAATAGAAAATAGAAAGAAATCATTAGGGTTTTAATTTAAACGGTCTTGTGGCATCATTATGCAATAATTACTGTATGTTTCCGACCTTAAATGACATACTTTAAAGAAGAATAAAGAAATATTTCCGTGTATTGTGAATGCATTGAGTCTGAAATTATGGGTTTTAAACCATGCTTTCAGATAAAAATAATTCTATTTAAAGAGATTCTCATAATAATAGTCGTTTTTAAAAAGGTTTTTGTGTGCCTTTAAAAGAATCAAAAACCACAGTTAAAAATAAAGTCTCGAGGTATAATTATAACTACACTGATATTACAAGATCCGTAGTAATATATTATGTACATCGCATGTCTGAACATAATTGTGTTTTTAAGAATAGCTTTTTTGTCTACTGCAGTATTAAAAAAATTACTTTATGTAAGAGAGTGATACTGCATAAAATATATTCATGGTAATATGCACATAACGCAACCTCAGTAAAATTTCTAGTGCCTACCAAAGTTACAACTAACAAGGCAATTTAGTTAACAATATTTAATGTTTTAAAAAAAAATATTTTATCAGATCATACATTATGGCTTCACACTTTTAAATACTAGGTTCAATGAGGGAAAATTCAAATTTTGAAAATTAGAACAACTTGCATTTTATCCATAACTTATTTTCTTCAAAAACTAGAGGCTGAAAATTTATTTTCTGATTCCAAAAACAGCAGGAGTTAATTAGTTCGAAATTAAGTAATCAGAAGGAAGAATAGGTTTACTTGGCCCATAATTCTATACAATGATCCCTCGCTGTTCGCGGTTAATGAGGGTCAGAACCTTCCTCAAAAGCTGAAAAACCGTGAACTAGGATTTACCCCTAGGAATTTTCGTGTATGCGAATACACGAATGTTTTAAATATGTAAACAGTATTTATCCTTTACACATTTAAGACAAAAATTACAACAATATACGTATTTACTTAAATATGTGAGTGCTAATTAATAAGGTTAATTATAAACCTTAAACAACAATAAACATTAATCAGCATTGCTTTCTGAGAAAGGCGAATAGTCTTGTTGGTGGTGGAAGAGAGGTCCTTACTTGACTCGTAGAAGCTTTAGGCTCTCTCGGAGACTCTTCTGCTGGAGGTGCTGACAGTAAAGCCAGGTGGCTTTGCCTTGGCCAGAAACATGATCACGGGTAGTTGTCTTTGTTTTATCTTTTCCTTCAAAATTCCCCTCTACAAGGACATAACCACGTCAACGCTATTGCTGAAATCGACAACTCGAACAATATTGTCGTCAATGTTTTGAGCAAATTCTTAAGCCATGTTGCACAATTGTTGCAGATTCTCCATGGTAAGGTCACGCTTTTCAGTTTGTTCCTCGTCTTACTTTCTTTCTCACTGGTAGACTTTGTTATTTCAAGAGCCCGTGGTACTCTGAGTCAACTCATTTCTTTGTTTGAAATGAAGGGATCCTGCTCTATCTCGCATCAACACGAAACAAAGTTCATTTCCTCAATGTGGCTGCCATGGTTGTATGTTTTTCATTTTTATTTTTTGATTAATATTTTAGAAAGATCCACGAATCACTGAAGCCGTAAAACATGAAGCACGAAGTAGCAAGGGAACACTGTATTCTATTTTATCAGTTAAAACTCAAATTGTTACATGTTAGTAAAATAATTTGAATTTTGTTTCTACGATTACTCTAAACGGATTTATAATAATCTTATTAGACATCACATCTCAAAATATACACTACAAATGAACGTTTATTCAAACCGAAAGATTTTTTAAAATCTCACACTGGTATTAAAATACTAGCATATTAATTCCTATGGTATCAGCTATTTTTAAATCTCGTATTTCACTGCTCTAAAAATATCTTACTAACAATGTTTGTGAATAGAAACAATGCAGTCATCTGCATTTTCCACCAATTTAATTCTTACCTTTTTGTCTGTTACAAGAAATATAATATCGCAAAAACATTTGTTTCATATGACTATTTTATTATAGATATAATGTAATAACAGGTTTAGCATAGACTACGAACAGAAAGATTTGCCTAACATTTCAAGAGATAATATTGTATAAATATGAAATTGATGAAACACATTTTCTCCTTAACATTTCAGTTTTCAACTCAAAAACATAAATTTTAAACAATGTTAGACTTTATGCTGAATAGTATTACAAACCTAATGCAGTTTATAAATTTATTTCATATGTTTGTAGTAATAATTTGTTTTCAAGCTTTAAATAGTGCAGTTTATCTATGTAATTATATGTATGTATATACACATATACATATATACATACATATAAACATGTATATGTATATATATGTATGCGTACACATACATGTTTTTGTAATGTATAAGATAAAATAGCAGCAGCAAGTATAGATTATTAAGAAAAATGTTTATATTTTAACATCAATTTGGAATGGTCTAAGTGATTTTAATTTACATTAAAATTAATTACATTTTCATTATCTTTCATTATATAATATAAAAGTATGATAAAATTACTTAACAAGCTTACAAAATTACAATATTATATTTAATTTATGTTAATGAAAATATTTATTAAAATTTAAAAATAGGAACTTATTTGAACAGAACAGTACAAGTAGAGTACAAAATTACAGCATAATTTTTAATGGCTGTAAATGGAAACATTTGTTGAAATTTAAAACTAGGTACTTATTTCTACAGAACACTATATGCAGAGTACTTAACAAGCTTATAAAATTACAGCATAATATTTAATGGCTGTAAATGGAAATATTTGTTGAAATTTAAAACTAGGTACTTATTTCTACAGACCAATTCATGTACAGTACTTATTAAGCTTACAATATTACCGTATCATTTTTATTGGCTGTAAATGGAAACATTTCTTGAAATTTAAAACTTGGAACTTATTTGAACAGAACACTACACGCAGAGTACAAACTTACAACATAATGTTTAATGGCTGTAAATGCAAACACTTGTTGAAATTTAAAACTAAGTAGTTATTTTTACAGAACACTACATGCAGAGTACTCATTAAGCTTACAAAATTATAGTATCATTTTTATGGGCTGTAAATGGAAACATTTGTTGTAATCCCATATTGGACCACAACAACTAAATATTTCTGAAAGTTATTAAAACTTTGTCCATATAATTGACATGGAGTAACTAAGCATATAAAATAAAAAAAAAATACTTTTAAATCTTAAATAAATTAGCTGTCCTATAAATAGGACAATGGTGCAATACACTACTAAAATTTAACAAATATCACTTACTATGCATTAGTCTGATTCATAGGTGAAATTTGGGTAAACAGTCAAGACAAAGTCCAACATTACATTTTAAGCACAATGTAGTTGGTTTTCTCTTGCAATTCTTGAACTGGCATATTCTTTGTCGTCCCTATGGTTTTTCCATCAATACATGTCAATTGTTGAGATTTAGGAGCTTTCTGTTACATTGAATAAGACCACGCTGTCCAATATTATTCCTTGGAATGGGGATACCTAAATAACTAATTGTGACAGATCTTCTGAATTCTAGGAGACATTGTGCTTCATCAGGGCAAAAACGTTTTAAAATTTTCCAGGACACAATAAGAAACGATTAAAAACAGTTTATAAAAAGTTGCCAGTACCACTTTTTCCCCTGTATGGATTCAAAATATGTTTTTACATGCTCGTCGAAGGAATCCACACCATTTTTATATTTATTGCAGTACATGCCACAAAATGGCATATTAATTTCCTTCCTACCACTTTTCATCACCCTCAAACCCTTCACCATTCTTCTTTGATTTTCCTTTTCTTTGATTTTGGCCGGTCTTTTTTAAAAATACTGAGCATTAACTCATTCCCTGTTTTCCCGGTACGCCGTACGAGAAAGCTTTCGGGCCTTTACTGATTTGCCGTACGACGTACGGGCAATCTGATTTCTATTTCGCTTGCACTGTTTCGGCTGTATTTTTTCCAGTTTTAGGAACAAATTATTCGTATAGTAATTTATTCGTCCAGTAAATGATAGTTTGAAGTTTATTGTATTTTCTACTCTGATTGGTTCAAAAGCGCGGTTTTTTCGCATGTTTTGTATCAGAAGACGAATTGTCATCTTTCAGTGTATAGCTTTCTGGTTATATTCTACTACTATCTATATTCTATTGATGTAAGAGTTGAATAATATATTTTTTCTTTTAAATAATGGATAATTCAGAGCGTATGGAGCTAATTTCTTATGATTCGAACTGAGACTCCGAATCAGAAACTGAATTACCTGTAAATGATAGTAGCGAAAGTTTACTAGATGACCTGGATAGTAGTGACTCTGATAATAGTACAGATGGAATCATTCAAGCAAGTCAATTTTTTTAAGATTAATCGTGATAATCTTTCAGATCCACCTCCTATATTTACTTTCAATGTTATTCCAAAAATTAACTTGGATGTCGATGAGACTAAAGGTAGACTTCATTTCCATGAGGATTTCACAGAAAGAAAAAAAGTTGTAATAAATGCTTAAAAATATTAGAAATGTTAGTTTTAATAACATATCTTTATTATAAAATGTAAAATGAACAAAAAAGAATGCAATAAAAAATGTGACATTTTATTGACCGAATTCTGGAAAACAAATGAGACCTGCATCTCGTTATCCTCGTTAATTGAAAGCGTCATAAATATTCTACACAGTACTCCCTTCAAACCATTCTGAATAATCTAAAAACAACAGATACTTCAAAGTTCATATATATTTAATACTAGAAAAGTACTATTATTAAATCATTATATTTCGCGTATTTACCCTAAGAATTTCCAGAAAGCATATTAGATGACTTTGATTATTGAATAAAAAGTATCTTGGATAGAAATATTTTGATTCCTATGGTAAAGTCGAGATAAATAGTTCAAATTTCATGACAGGAAGATAATTCGGGGATATACTAATCGAGTTAGCAGAAGCCAATTATGCTATTTGGTTTCGGAGTCTCGTTAAAGAAGATTTCACATATCTTTAGTTGCATCAAACTTCGAAAGCCAAAATAGTATTAATGCCGTAATGATGTTTAACGGGCACATAAATAAAAGCGAAATATTCAAAATCTTAACAGTATAGTTTGAAAAAGGCTATATTTATTCTATGAATGTGCAACACAAAACTGTGCTTTCTATGTTTAAGAAATTTATATTTTATAAATTATTTACTGTTTTATTTATTGTACTTTCATAGTTTAAAAATTTATTTCTTAAAGCGAATTTACCTTTGTGCAATAATTATAAACAAATCTTGTTTTCTCTGACCCATATTTCACCCATTTGTTTTTAATCATATATATCCCAATATACATTTGTACATAATAAATAATAAATATACTAAATATTTACTTATAATTTATTTATTTATACTGATTATCATTCAAATATTCTATTCTTCAGTTAACTTAACCTCTTAGATATATGTTTGCGCATAATAAAAGGTAAAATATGTGTGCTGTTATATATAGTGTATAAAATGCAAAGTTACTCAACTTAAGGTAAAAATATCGAGAGAGTCAGCAAATAATTGTTGTCATGCATTTGTGAAACCAGATTCGATCATTCAGGTTTTTAAAACAAATTATTACACAGTAAGTATGATGCCCACTGAAAACAACACAATGTCTGGATACTCTGTGTTACTAATTATGCATCCCTGTGTCGGCTTTGTAATACATGCTACATAAATGATACATCTATTTTCAGTCCCTTAAAACATTGGGAATCCAACCTTTTGCCTGTATTCTAATTACTAATATTATAAACATATTTTATGTTTACAAAAAGAATTTAACTCATTAAAAATGATTCAAATACATATTATCCGTTAACCTTCTGACTGCTCAATTTGTAAACTGAGATCTCTTTAAACAATTGCGTATTTTCTGTTGCATAGTTTACGTATAATATATAAGCATACTATCTATAATTTTGTTATCTAATATGACTATAGTTCTAGTCATATAACTATATTTATTACCTAATTAAATATATAATACTATATATAATTTATTTCACTGGTTAAATGATAAAAAGGCGAAATGTGCTTCTTAAAAAAAGAAGAAAAACACATGCCCTCGAAAATCGCGGGATGAGCAAATTTTGTTACATTTGAATTGCCCGTGGAAATTGCGGAATGAGCAGTCAGTCTGGTTAAATGCAATGTTAAAGCGACACCGTAATCCAGTGTACGTAGTATACTGAGGTCAAATTAGTGCATTTAGACACATTCCTGACTTTTAGTCAACTTCGTCTTTCTTTAAAATGTGTAAAAAAAATTCCACATTAGAAACAATTATGGTGTGTTGAAATTATTCCAGGGTAATATTTTATTCTAATATTTATCCAGACTTCTAGTCTTTTCTTTTTAAACTATCTGTAAAAAAATTTGTATTTTTTTCAAAATATCCAAATTTTTGCCGAATACTGGATTTACCATGCTAAAACAACGAAAATATTACTCCAATTTTAAACAGTAAAATCATTCTATAAATAATAGTTTAACATTAATAATTAAATTTTAACTGGCTACACTTCAAATAAACATCAAACATGAGGTAAAATTGTTTAAAATACCCAGGAACAATTTTAAAGAATTATGTTCTATTTGTAGCAGAACTACTTGTATCGTACATTAGAACGTTTTATATATAAAACCTAATAGCATAATTTATAATTATATTAAGTTAATACAGAATAAACTGCAATATGAAATGCATATTTTATATCCTTTTCCCACTAGTTAAAGGTTTAATTTGAATTACAAACAGAGAAACATTTATTTTTTAATATACCCGTAACATTGCATGAATTTAAACATATTTAAATTAGAACGACACAAGAATATGATTAATTACAAACTTTAATGCTGTGCTTTAAATAAATCTTCAAAATATTTCCTTGCTCTTTAAAAAACTATGATCTATCAGTTTAAAAAATAATCACAGTCGTTTATTGAAGAGTTATTGGAACATAATTGAAGAGTACTACATTTTTGTAAAATTGCTTTCGAATGATTTATAAAGAATGTTTATGTTTGCTAAAAGTAAAACGCGATCAATATTTTTTTTATCCTCTCAGAACATATTTAATTATCTCTTTACTCGACCTTAATGTTCACAATATTTCTAAAAGTTTGAATTTTTTCTGTTTGCTTTAAAGAGCATATCAAAAACACCAAAATGACTTTTCTTCTATGCTTTGCGCTAAGAGAAATGATGAAATACATGTACGCAATTTTTTATTTTAAAAACATAAAATCAATTTCAAAAGCCGCAAAGAAAATATTTACTTCTTCAAATAATGTAAAGAAAAAGTAACTTTTAAAATTAAAAAGGTATCTAAAATTAAGAAAAATATTCTAATAAATAATTTCTTTACTCTCAGTCAATAAATACTAATTTAATAGAAAGAAAAAATATGTAAATTGTCTTTAGCTTATAATAACAAATCATGAAAAAAGTTTAAACAAAAAATAGAAATATTCATCTTGAATTGCGTAATTAATAAATATGATACAACAACTATTCTATCTAGTTTTTTTCTTTTACTTTTTCTTTTTCTTCTTTTCTTTCTTTTTTATATATAAAAAAATATTAAAAATATATAAAATATATTATATATATATATATATATATATAAATATTATATATATATAAAAAATTTAATTTAAAAAAAAAAATAATAATAAAAAAAAAAAGAAAAAATAATTAAAATATATATATATATAATTAATATAAAAATATATTATATATATATATATATAAAAATATATATTATATATAAATTTATATATATATAATATACATATATATATATAATATATATAAACATATATATATATAAAATATATATATATATATAAACATATATATATATATATATATATATATATATATAATATATATATATATATATATATATATATATATATATATATATAATAGATATCTATATATATTATATATATACATATTATATATATATATATATATCTATATCTATATATATATATATATATTATAATATATATATATATATATATATATATATATATATATATATATATATATATTGCAGATTATATTGCACTGTAATCGAAAATAAAAACTCATCATCATAGAAAAAATAATAATTTATTTACTATCTTTTTTAGTTCTTATTGCTTTGATTATGCATTTTAGTAAACGCTGACTAAATCATTAAAATTAGACAATATTTCCCTAATGGCTATTTTTGTAGAGCATTTCACGATCTCGAATAAATTAAGTTGTATTATGTAATTTATTGACATCATGTACAATTTTCATTACGTAATTTTATTACATTGTAGAATTTATAATTGAATTATAACTTGCATAATGTAGTTAAAAATTAAAATAACATTCCACCTACTAAGAAAAAAAATGTTTAGATACAGCATTCGTATAGGACTCTCCATTGGCGACTTTACCATTAGAGTCTTTCTTTTAAATTGATTAGTTTTGTTTTCAATTAAAATTTTTAAAACATCGTATTTTTTAAGTTTCCAATTAGGGAAAGGAATATTGTTTTCCACATTTTATCAAAAATAGGTTTCAATTTTTTTTAATGCATAATATAACTAAATTGAAAAATAACGTGCAAAAGATTTTCAAAATGACAGGTGACATCACTAAATATATATAATTAGAAAATAGGTTAATTTTATATGATTTTTTTAAAATTTTATAAAGAAGAAATGCGACTGAAAAGATTCTTAATTTTTCACTTAGTATTGTTTTTGTTCGTTTCAATTATAAATCTTTTTGAAATGTCATTACATATTATTAACTTTAAAAAATGTACATTCAAGAACTTAATGTTTTCTTGAACAAATTATAATCAGTGATTTATTAATTTCAATTCTTTAAGCATTTGTTGAAATAAATAAAAAGACCAGTCTTTGGGAGACAACTATTCAAAAGGAAATTGCATAAAATTTGTCTAAAATTTTATTTATTTATGTTACACCAAATACCTTACAGGTTAAAAAAATCATAATTAATAATCCGTATCAGACTGCGTAATGAATGCATGTTATAGTGTTACCTAATACTATACATTTTAAATACATCTCTATATCCGTAATTATGTACTGTATTTCTGTACTGTATATCTGAATATCTGTAAGTGTATGTCTAAGTAATTAAAAAATACCATTCTTCGGTAGATAACTATTAAAAGGAAATTATATAAAATTTGTCTAAATTTTATTTTTTGATGTTAAACCAAATATATTACAGGTTTAAAAAAAACGTAATTAATAATCTGTATCAAACTGCATAATGAGTGCATATTACAGTAACACCTAATAGTACAGATTTTAAATAAATTTGTACTTCTATAATTCTGTACTGTATAACTGTATTGTATATCTGTATTTTTGTAAGCGTTTGTCGAAATACATAAAAGTCCAGTATTCGGTAGATAACTGTTCAAAATTTTATATAAAATTTGTCTAAAATTTTATTTCTTGATGTTAAACCAAATAATTTTAAAAAAATATTTAATAATCCGTATCAAACTCCATAATGAATGCATGTTATTGTTTTACCTAATAGTATACATTTTAAATAAATTTGTATATCTGTAATTCTGTACTGTATATATGCACTGTATATTTGTATATCTGTAATTATTTGTCGAAATAAATATAAAGTCCAGTTTTCGGTAGATAGCTATACAACAGGAAATTGTATACAATTTGTCTAAAATTTTATTTCTTATTGTTAAACCGTATACCTTACAGGTTAAAAAATTCATAATTAATAATCCGTATCAGACTGCATAATAAATGCATGTTATAGTGTTTCCTAATAGTACACATTTTAAATAAATTTGTATATCTGTAATTCTGTACTCTATATCTGTATATCTGTAAGTGTTTGTCCAAGTAATTAAAAAATACCATTCTTCGGTAGCTAACTATTTAAAAGGAAATTATATAAAATTTGTCTAAAATTTTATTTCTTAATGTTAAACCAAATACCTTACAGGTTAAAAAAACATAATTAATAATCCGTATCAAACTGCATAATGCGTGCATGTTATAGTGTTACCTAATAGCATAAATTTTAAATAAATTTGTATATCTATTATTCTGTACTGTACTTCTGTACTGTATATCTGCCTATCTGTAAGTCTTTGTCGAAGTAATTAAAAAATACCAGTCTTCGGTAGATAACTATTTAAAAGGAAATGATATAAAATTTGTCTAAAATTTTATTTCTTGATGTTAAACCAAATATCTTACAGGTTAAAAAAATCATAATTCACAATCCGTATCAAACTACATAATGAGTGCATGTTATAGTGTTACCTAATACTATACATTTTAAATAAATTTGTATATGTACTCCTGTACTGTATATCTGTATGACTGTAAGTGTTTGTCAAAATAAATAAAAATACCAGTCTTCGGTATATAACTATTCAAAAGGAAATTATATAAAATGTGTCTAAAATTTTTTATCATGATGTTAAACCAAATACCTTACATGTTAAAAATATTATAATTAATAGTCCGTATCAAACTGCATAATAAATGCATGTTATAGTATTACCTAATAGTATACATTTTAAATAAATTTTTATATATGTACTGTATATCTGTATATTTGTAAGCGTTTGTCGAAATAAATAAAAATCCTATCTTCTAGTAGATAACTATTCAAAAGGAAATTGTATAAAATGTGTTTGAAATTTTATTTCTTGCTGTTAAACAAAATACCTTACAGCTTAAAAATCATAATTAATAATCTGTATCAAACTGCATAATGAATGCATGTTTTAATGGTACCTAATAGTATACATTTTAAATAAATTTGTATATATGTACTGTATATCTGTATATTTGTAAGCGTTTGTCGAAATAAATAAAAATCCTATCTTCTAGTAGATAACTATTCAAAAGGAAATTGTATAAAATGTGTTTGAAATTTTATTTCTTGCTGTTAAACAAAATACCTTACAGCTTAAAAATCATAATTAATAATCTGTATCAAACTGCATAATGAATGCATGTTTTAATGTTACCTAATAGTAAACATTTTAAATAAAGTTGTACATCTGTACTGTATACCTGTATATTTTTAAGAATTTGTTGAAATACATAAAAGTACAGTTTTCAGTATATAACTATTCATCAGGAAATTGTATAAAATTTGTCCAAAATTTAATATCTTGATGTTAAATCAAATAACTTACAGGTTAAAAAAATCATAATTAATATTCGTATCAAACTGCATAATGGATTAATGTTATATTGTTACGTAATATTATACATTTTAAATAAATTTACTTTATGAAATACTGTTGATTAAGTATGTGCTTGGTTTTTTAAAATCTTATCACCGAATTGTGTTTAAAAGTAAAACTGAATGCAACTATATCTATGCAGCTATTGGATGAATTTAAATTAATATTTTTCGTTTGTGAAAATAAGACTTTAAATATTACACATTAAAACAAAATTACTTTTTAATAAAATATTAATTGTAATTCTGTTAATATTTTTAAGAAAGAAATCAAAATAACATGTACATATTCATTAATACAAGGTGGAATTTACTTGGAATTTTATTTTTTATCACATTTATTAAATGTTATAATTCTTTTTATATGTTAGATTGGATCTAAATACTTAAATTTAGAATTGTCTTTCAGACAGTTATCCATGTAAATATTTTACCCCATACCATGCACCTTACTCTCATTCCGCTCAAATAGATATTGCATTTTCTTGGAAAAAAAACTGATGATTATAGTTTATGTTCTGCACATTTCTAAGAACATCTCTTTGTTTCGTCCTTTCATAATATTATATATGTATATAGATGTATATTACTGTTTAATTTTAATTTTACGCATGAATAAATAGTAGATAATAAATCCAAGATATTTATTTATGCTTACATATAGAAATTTTCATTTAAAACTTTCTTTGCATAACATTTTCTAAATAATATTATATTTACATTATACATTTTATCATCTCTTTCTTTGAATTTCAGGATGAATTCATAAACTATATAAAGAGTTTACAGCAATGCTTATATTTGTTTACATTATTCCCGTTATATAAAATAATTCAACCACACTACAGATTTAAAAAGATTTTTTAATAAATCAATTGAAATATTTACGTTTCTCACATAAACGCCTGCTTTGAATCGGAATAAAATTGAGGACGAAATTTATATTAAAGTATGAGGCAAACAAAATTTTTATTAGATATTTTATTTTTGTGCATATTTTGTTTAATAAAGGTTGTTTAATTCAATTAACGCATGGATGATATTAAATTAAATTTTATTCCTTAGATATGGCACATAATAAAATATTACAATAAATAAATATATTCTCTAGATACGCATTAAATATATCTTAATAATTAGAAGAATCAATTGAAATCACTTTGAGGGAATAAGAGAAAAACTTTTAATATGTAGGTATATTAACTACTATACAGTATCAGGATATACTTATAGTTAAAATCTCTTTTATATATGTTCAGTCATATTTTGCATTTATTAAGATAATATTTCAATTTTCTGCTCTTGAAATAGCTATGTGTATCTCTTGTGCATTCGGGAAACGAAACAATCACATATTCTCAAAACACTATGTTCAACTTGATTCAATAAGCAAGCAACAAGTCCTATATAAAATATGAATACTCAAATGATAATGAGTAGGGAAGATCAATGCTTGGAGATTATTAAAATTAGTAGATTAGTCACCTAAACTGCCTTATGTATGCTAATCCACTACCTCTCAGAAGGTTAATTTTTAGGTAGATTATGTTTAATATCGATGAAAAATCGTTTAATTCATTTACTAGAAATTTGCGTTCATAGAATAACTGCATATGTATGGCAAATAATAAGGTTACCCAAGCACAAAGTCTTACAAGATTTTTTCTTATTTTCTTCAGGAGAAGTTTTATACGAATATATATATATATATATATATATATATATATATATATATATATATATATATATATATATATATATAGATATATATATATATATATATATATATATATATATATATATATATATATATATATATATGTATATATATATATATATATATATATATATATATATATATATATATATATATATATATATATATATATATATATATATATATATATATATATACATATATATATATATATGTGTGTGTGTGTGTGTGTATATATATGAATTAAGAACATACAAGTGATAACGAGTAGGGGAGAACAACTCGTAGATATTATTGAAATGTGTAGTCACCCGAACTATAGTATGAATAAAATCCTAAATGTTATTCACTTGCATGCTGTTGTTTTAATAGGTATGAATATTAACTACTCTACAGTATCAGTGTATATTTATAGTTAAAATCTCTTTTATGTATCTTCAGTCGTATTTTATCATTTATTAAGATAATTTTAAATTTTCTCCTCTTGAAATATCTATGTGCGCTTCTTGTGCATTTGTGAAACAAAAAAATAGCAGACTCTCAAAACACTGTGATTGTCTTGATTCAATAGGCAAAACGGGTGAATTCCAAGTCCTATATAAAATAAGAACATACAAATAACAACGATTAGTGGAGAACAACTCTTGGATATTATTGAAATGAAGATTAGTCACCCGAAGTATTGTATGAATGAAATCCTAAATGTTATTCACTTCCATGCTGTTG
>CM063504.1:155301127-155313627 GCA_032207245.1 Pardosa pseudoannulata | reverse complement strand
CATGAAAAAAAAATGTTTCTTTTCTAAACGATCAAGTGAAATATAAGTATATATATATAAAGAAATATATATATTATTTGCCAGTAAGATTATTATTTTAAAAAATGATATTATATAAAGATGCAGTCACATTCACACACCATAATATCAGTTAATATACTGTAAAAATTTTAATTATTATTTTTTGAGTGTTTGCTTTTATGTTATTAAAACTCTTTTCATTTTTAGAGTAAAATCCTTTTTTGCTGCAGTGAAAAACGTCAAACTTAACCTGCATGATATCTTACTAGATAAAACAGCATGACCACTGACTACATAATAATTAAATCTAAACGTAAAATATTGATGGAGTATGATTTCGGATTTACAATTAAGATTTAGAGTGAATTCTATGGCTTCCCAATAACCTAGAGGAAAATTGATATAATGATACATTAAAAATAGTTTAATTACTATTTTTAATGTATCATTAATTCATTATTTATTCATTAATAAGAAGTTTTTTTAATCAGAATTCACAGTATTAATTTTAGAAAATTCAATTTAACCCCTTAACGTGTATGCTTTAGTTAACTCGAGCGCGCTAAACTGGCCAAACTGAGAACACACGAGATAATTCGAGCAGCGTTGTACTTTTTGTTTTTATAACTTTTTACACTCGAATGTAATCGAGAATTGAAAATTACAATATGAAAGCAAAAAAAAAGAAAACAAAACAATAATTTTATTGATATTTATCATTTGCATGGGATTGTAAGTTATAACACTTACTTATTCAAGTATAAAATCTATATATTTTTTCTACTTATCACTTACGACTTATCTCTTCCTTGCGAGCCACTTTCCGACAGCGTATTGCCGAACGATGGCCGAATGGTAGAGCGCTGCTCTTCGGAACCGGAGTTCGTGGGTTCGAATCCCACTGCTGGCATGGATGTTTGTAGCCGTTCGGAATCGGCTTTAAGCTGTAGGTCCCGGCCTCATTAGCTTTCGTGTGCAAAACAGTAGACCGTAGCGCTCCAAACCAAACCAAACCAAACCGACAGCGTATTCAGATTCTGATTCACTCATTTTTCAATATATATAATGTAATGTTCAATATATATTATGTAAAATAAACTATAATTGCTAATTATTTTATTATTTAGGTGTGGATGTAAAGACATCCTTGACTCGAGGTGTCCTTTACATACTTTATTCTTGAGATATGAAACAAAAAGGTTTCATATTTGATACCTACTCATGACACATCATAATGTCAATTGGTGACTGGTCAAATTGTATATATTCGACTATCCTATGCAATGTTATCGAAATTCCAAATTGTATAAAACTTTTATTATTTTTGTATTTTTATAATTTTCTTGGCAAGACAACGTTCTAAATTTTGTTTTTAACATTAAAAAAATTAATTTTTGAAATAAAAAAAACTTTGCATTAAGTTGTTCATACTTCTAACATTCTTAAAAAGTAAAATTTTTAAAGTAAGATTTATTTATTCTTTTATGGGCATTTTTTTGAAAACTTATTAAAGATGAAGTTTTTTTTATCAGTTTTTATAAAATTACCATTTTTATGGGTAGATATGTGTTCATTTTTTTAGTCAAATTCCGTCAAATTATTTCGCCAATTAATGTGTTCAAATTTAACGTCTGCATTGTTAACCGACCTTTTTTACGCATTTATATTACACGATTTGTTAGGCTACTTATCTATTCTGTCTACTGTGTTAATACAATGTGACGTGCACTGCGGTATCATTGAGTGTACAAATTCGTCAGGGATAACTTGTTGAATGTTATGCGGCGACGGTATACTGGCAGTTAATTTAGCTGAGTTTTTCTCACTTTAGTTTAAACTTGTAATTAATTGGGATCCACGACCTACTTTTCGCAGCTGTGCACCCTTGCCTATAACTGAAATTGACCCACATTTCACCCCTCTTACCGGCATTACTTTGGGGAATTTTAGCCGTCCAGATTAGGGGCTGATAGGTTTTCTGATGCGTCGTTTTTTAGGGTGATTAGTGCATCTAAAGAGATGATTCCTTTTTCAGAAGGGATCAAAGTTCCAGAAAATGACTCCCGAAGAAAGGAGAGAGGTGCAGTTCAGTCAGGGAGTCCACGGAGAGCTACGAGAAGGTTTGATTTTCTTAGGAATGCTACGGTCTACTCCTTTTAGCAACACTAGAGCTAATGAGACCGGGACCTACAGTTTAAAGCCGATTCCCAATGACTACGAATATTCCTGCTACAGTGGTATTCTAACCCACGAACTCAGGTACCTAAAGCCAGCACCCTATCCAATCAGCCATCGTTCGGTACCTTTCGAGAAGGACAAAATCTCCCTGGTTGGACGGATATAAAGCAATACCTGTCTTTGATGCATAAAGCCGCTCGTTCACCTGATTCGACTTTCATTTAAGTTAGGCTCCTGGACCCAAAAATATGATTTTTGTCCTCTATTTCAATTACATAATTTTGTAAATTAAATTTGTGTTGTCTGTTTAAGCCTTGAAATAATTATTTTTTATGCATCCCAGAGACAACCGGACCATACATGTCCCAGTATAGTAGGCAGACATGTTGCACACTGGCAAAGAACCATGGCAACATGCGGTGCTTTGACAAAACTGTTTCGATATTAATAAGTATTCCTGTAGTTTAGGAATAGGAAGTTTTCTTTTCTTGATGATTTTAAACATTTTTCAAAATAAAACTTTTTAGAAAACAACATAGAGAAATGAACAAACAAATCAGTGTAAAATTTACTGACGTAATTGCTAGAAAAATGACAGATAAAACTTTTCGGTTTGACTAATGGTTCCATGAAATCCATCATCTTTATCTGGATTATGTGTGCTACTTATACATCTGAGAATTTATCAAATGGGCATTTGTATTTTAGGTTAATTGTCCCGTCGCAGTGCATAGACCATAGGTGCTTATCTACCCGAAATCACGAAATTTCAAAATCAGAGGTAAAGGGTAGCTTCTAATTCAGTATGCAACACAAAAAAGCCAGTCTTAGCTGAAAATATTATTATATAAGAACACGTTAATAAATCATTATTTTCTATTACCCATTATCATCTTGATGAAATTATACACATCCAGGTTAAGTTATGCAGATTCAATCAGCCAGTTGGTCCTCAAACTACTACATGCATACTCACAGAAAATGAAAAAACAAATATTCGCCTCACTGAAAATTTGAACTGTTGCAGAGGACTACGCGGTCAGAAGACAAAATATCCTGTCTCAAATTATATTAAAAATAGTGTAAGAAACTAAATCTAGGAATGAAAAATGACTTAGTTTCTTAGAGTAGTTAGTATGATGTGAATATTCACCATGTTTTAAATCAGAGGTTCTCGTTAGAAATACAGTAATATATATATATATATATATATATATATATATATATATATATATATATATATATATATATATCTATATAATATATATATATATATATATATATATATATATATATCTGTGTGTGTGTGTGTGTTTTAGAGAGAATCAACACGAAGCAAAGAATTATTTATTGATATATCAAGATGTTTGATTGTTTATGTACAATTCTGAAAAGATATGGGGACATTTTAATTATTATGTATAAAATATATCCGATAATATCATGTAAAGAAGTCATATCGTACCTCGTTTTACCTAACTTTCCTTGATATTAAACGGAATAAAACAACTAGCTTGATACAAGAAACCGATTATGAAACAATAGATAACGATTGATATCAAGTAAAATATTAATGTTAGTATTTTTGTTCCCATTTTATTATATATATATATATATATATATATATATATATATATATATATATATATATATATATATATATATATATATATATATATATATATTTGCTAGGAAATGCAATTTATAAAATTTTAAACATGAAATAGAATTTCTACCATTAATATCAAAATTCGGCAGCTCATATATATATTCTTCGAATTTAAAAATTATTAGAAATATTATGATTTTATTCTGAAATAATCTTTTCAGAGATTCTGTTCTGAATTTATTGTGTTGTGTTATTCTATTTGTTGTATTATAAAAGACTTTTGATAAACATAATAACAATGAGGCTACCGTTCTTACTTCGGGAAAAATTCGTATTCTTTAGATTTATATGTTTTTTAACTATAAAAAGGATACAAGTAGATTTGGTTTATTCTTATACATTTCACTCTTCAATAATTGACATCTGATTGTTTCCACTGAATTATGGATCACAATAATTTTATTTATTTTATGTATATATATTTAAGTGTTTTGTTTTCATGATGTTGAATCTCTTTATAAATTTAGAAATATTTTTCTGAATATTTCTAACATGAGTTTGTTTTTTCTAAAATTGAAAATAAAGGTTTAGGATACTCACAAACATATATTTTTACTTTTGCAACATAATTTCTGATTTGAGATGGATATTTATTATTTTCATAGGCTCTATATCAGAATATATGTGAGTATGTAAAAGAATGACATATTTTGCTTTATCTTATTTAGAAATGGAGACAAATAGCATAACACATTTAGTAATTTTAGAAAATATATTTTATAAGAAATTGTTAGATATTATTGCATATTAGATTTAAGTTTTCTTATAAATTTATACTTTTGTTTTATACATTTTTAATGCTATTCAATAATGGTAATTAAAAAATAAATTTGACTTTATTAAACTGAATTTGAGAAAATTTTGATTGAGATATGTTTATATTGAATATTAACAAATTTCAGGTATTAATAGATGCAGTAAATGGGGAAGTCAAAAACAACATATATTTTTACTTTTTAACGCAAAAAGACTGGAATTTTTATTCGTATAGACTTGTCATACAGTGAGAATTTTATTTAATAAGTATATTTTTAACTTAAATTCAATGTATAGATAAGAATAAATGGATAATAAAAAATACTGATTACTGTTACTGGTTCATGACTTGTAAGCACGAAAAGTATTTCATATTTGTTTTGAATAGACAATTATATTTAATATTTATATATATGAAATTTATATATATATATATATATATATATATATAATTTATATAATATAATATATATATAGCCTATATATTTTATTTCTTTTTTTCTCAAAACTTCCATAAACATTAAAAATTGTTTATAAAGAAGTTAATAGCAAACAAGGCATCTTTAAAAATAATTCCATTAATAAATATTTTATGTTTTAACTATGAATTAAGACTAAGCTTTTATTTACTAAGGTGTATTTTTTTCTATACTATTAATTTACTTTGCTGAAACTGAAATATTATCATTAATGGTTATCTTTATTTTTCGTTGAAGCTTATTTCACCTAACACTGTACAATGAAGTCTTTTATGATTGCTCTTTAGTTGAGTAAAATCTTTCCATAAGTAAAGATTAACATTCCTAAACTCAAAAATTCTTAGCAGCAGAATGTTTAAATTTCTTATTTTGAATCATAAGAACTACATCATCAGCTACATTTTTGTTTGAAACTAAGCACTATATGAAACATAAAAAAGAAGGCACATATCGATATAGTCCACCCAAATTGAAGAGCACTATGGTGCTGCCATGATAAAAGGAAAGAAAAATTTTACCTTATGCAAATATGCTAATATGCAAATTATATTTATGATTATAATTCATACAACAATCTTAGTAGTTCTTTATAATTTAATAAGCATAACGAATACCTATGCTGGCCACTTTAGATTTGTTATATTTTTAATAATCTTAACGAGTATATAATGTATTTTTGCAGCAGATTATTTAACATTTTTAAAATTTAATTATTTTTTGGTTATTTTTTACATTTCAAACATTTCAAACATTCAAATCAATGGCTGCCTTTGCTCTGAAACCAAATGATATATTTGTTTCAGTAGCTCTCCGTGTGTTTGCTTCAGCGTGTGTGAATTTTCAATAGAATCGATTTCTTGTTTCAAAAAAGACAATTTTTTTCTCCGTATGCAGAAAGAAAAAACTAAATTATTTCACAAAGAATCAAAAGACGTTGACATAAATGTATCTAGTTTTTGAAGAATACAAAATACAGCAAAATCCGTAATGAAGCATAATTGAATATAACATCTTATGGCTCCGGAGTAAAATCCAATTTACTTCTCATTCTTTTATACGCTGTATTTAGAAACTTTAAAACTTCGAGAATAAGCTCTAGATGTATTTGTATATTTATGTGTGTTAGGAAAAGTAAACTAGGTCGAGAAACTAATGTAGGCATTTAAAAAAAAATTCTAAGACAACGCTAGAAAATTCTCAGGTGTTTTCAAATCTTGAGAAATGGGCAAAAATTCCCGAGTCCTTTTGCTTTCCCCTTTTTAACCCCTAACCTAAATTGGCCACTAGAGCTACAGTTTAAGCCCTCAGAGATGGGGTTAAACAAATATAACTCTACGTTGACCTAGCAGCCAATTTAGGAAATTTACAAACAAAAGGGAGAAGCATGCATGGAAGCAGATTTTCCTAGAGATTTTACAACGGACTTTGGCTGAGATGTTGACCCAGGTGATAAGGACCTTTTACTTATAACTGCATGCTATCTGATCCCTCAGTTTGATCTGCTCTTATAATGAAGCAGGAACCCTCCTCCAACGTTATGTTAATAAAGTTCTGTAGCTGAAACAGTGTCATTTTTATGACTGCAACAACCATCTTGAAGTTCGTCTTATTATATATATATAAATATATATATATATATATAGATATATATATATATATATATATTCATATATATTATGTGTGTATAAAAATATATATATATATATATCAATATATTTATATTTTTTTTTTTAATTTAATTTTTTCTTTCTATATATAATCATATAAAATCCAATTTGAAAAAATTTCCCCTTACACCGAAAACCGAAATTAATATGATTCAAAACAGACAAAACTAAGAGGCAATAAACGCTACACACAAATCTCCAACAACAAATTAACGATCAAACATATGCTCTATAAACACCACCTAAGAAACACATACCTATACCACATAAAGGCCTCAGCAACCCACATACACACAACAGCTCTAAAAAGAGAACAGACGAGATAAGTCTCTGAATTAAAGATGATAATAAAAACACACACACAATTACAGCACGATCGAACAACATTAGCGAGACTTTCAGCCTAACACACCTAGGAAATAAAGAAAAAATATATTTTTCAAGTGTGGAAGATATATATATGCATATATAATATATATAATATAATATTCTAAGATTGAAATTTAAGTGCATTTTGTTTTCGTTTGCATAATATAATACGAAAAAACGTGCCGTACAGCAATTATAGTACATATAACGACGTAAGCTAAATAGACATTGCAGAATCTGCAGTACAATATAAGATTAATTTTAACTTTATAATATAGATATTTAATATATAAATAATGATATTTAATCTTGTGGGGTTAGATCTAACTGGATAATTTTTAAAGACTAATATTTATACATTATAATATTATATCTATATATATATATTATGATCTATATATGTAACATTATTTAATATAGTATTATTTAAAGTGTCTGATATTTTCTAGTATTCATATATATTGTTTATCGTATATAAATATATATGATATTTAAAAATAATTAAACTAAGAGCATAACAAATTTGTTTTCGTACAGCAATGTACTTAATGATAAAAACTACGAAAAAAAATTTGCTGATACAGCAATGCAAAAACAGTACACTTATAACAATAAATAAAAAAGTAAATTAATCTACATGAAAAAATAAACATATTTATTTAGACTAATTATGTGTCTCTATTTTATGTAACTTTATATTACTACACACTAACGAGTATCTTGTTATTAAATTAAATTACTTGCATTTGTGAATCTTGTTTTTGGTATTAGATCTAACACTGGCTTAGTTTTTAGTCTGAAGTGAGACTTAGGAGGACATCTTAATATTGCATATAAGTGTTATATTAATTAATATAAGCCTATATTGTTAGTATTTGTTTCATATATAATATATATATATATATATTAGTATTCTCTAAGTATCTAATTTGAAACAGATAATTATACTAATATAGAGAAAATGAAAGCAAATAAATAACAGAAAATTTGGTAATGATAATATTTTCCATAATTCTTGTTTATTATTTTTATTAGTTCCCAAATCAATGTGAAAGAAACAATTTCAAACAAAATTCTCTAATTTCAATTTTTTTATAGTTTTAAAATACAAAATGAATGGCAAAGCTCTAAAAAAGGATACATTTAAACTTTAAAATATATTACTATATTACAGCATTTATTTATTTGATTATTTTAGCTTTAAAAACATTATAATCTTATGAAATATCCTGCCATGTAATTTCTCACAGTCTATAATTAATACTTCTTAAATAAGCATTCAAAGGTTTGTTTTTTGTTTTTTGGTTTGGAGCACTACGGTCTACTGTTTTGCACACGAGGGCTAATGAGACCGGGACCTACTGCTTAAAGACGATTCCGAATGGCTACGGACATCCATGCCATTGTGGGATTCGAATCCACTAACTCCGGCTCTAACCAATCGGCCAGAGTTCGGCAAGCATACAAAGTTAGTTAATATTTAATAAATCCACATTACATAATTTAACGTTGTATTTACTTCAATTTTGCGTCCAAATTTACACGTATAATAAAATCTATAAAAAAAACAACATAAGCATATGAATAATATCGAATACTAAACGTTGGTAAGCTAAAAGTATATGAGTTCCAGTAAAAGTAAGATAATAAACCATAAGCTTCATAAAATTTGCTTATATATAAATTAGATACTGGAATAATACATATTAAATGAGTATTAAATACTTAAATGAAAAATATTTCAATTAAATAAACATACAAAATGAAAAAAGAAATTTATTTTACATAGAAAAACTGTATCAAATGTTAAGTCACTAAATTTTAATATCACTCTTTACGGATCATGGAATACTTGTCGAAAAGTTTTGATTATTACACTGTTACACTTTTAGATTATTTCTTTTCAACTGCAATAAATACTCCAACAGAGGTTTAATTAAAACTGCAATACTCAGAGAAAATTCAGTAGCCCGAAAAATTGTTTCTGTTATTATACGCTTCTCTATAAACGGTGATATGTATGTTTATATATATATATTATATATATATATATATATATATATATATATATATATATATATATATATATATATATATATATATATATATATATATATATAACTGAAAAATAAAAGTCCAAGTTTTATCTCCTTGAATTACAATAAATTCATGCATAATATTCATGCAATATATATGTTTTAATGCTGAAAATGTAGTACTATATGTGAAAACTGATGTGGGACCTACAGTCATAGACAGATAAATCGTTCAATTTGTTATTGCTTTAAAAACATCGTCAATATTTTGTTGTTGGTAATTCCTTTTTCTAATTCCAAATACAGTTTTTGTGTGAAACACTATTGTGGAACGCTTATGTGAAACGTATCTTGGCCTTAGTGTTTAATTTGTAGTTTTACAAAAAATTGCTTTCTTCTGAATTTCCCTGGATAAATTACTTACTATTATTAGGATTGAAATATGTAACATTTTAATTGATATAGTTGATAATAGAATATAGAAATACTTAGTTATGTGGACATATGTGTGTGTGTTTGTTGGTTGTTTTTAATGTGTGTGAAAGTGTGTCTAAACAACTATCTTATTATTTACCATATTTTAAATGTTCTTTGAATGAAAAGAATGGCAAATAAAACTAGATAAAATCCTTTTTCTAGTCTCAAAAATAAATCTGGTTATGAATCTGTATTTACATTTTTCAAAATAGCTGTTACAATGTGAGAACACTGTCATAACTTCATTTATTATTTCAATTTTTTCTTTATAATTATTTTATTGCCATATTTATTTTTATACATATTTTAAATGTTTTACAAATAAAAAGATTTGTAAATGAAACTAGATATAATCCTTTTTCTAGTTTCAAGAATAAGGCTTGTTATGAATCTGTATTTACATTTTTAAAATATCAGTTATAATTTGAAACTCCTGTCATAATGCCATTTATTTTTATATTTTTTTCTTTATAATTATTTTATTTCCATATTTAGTTTTATACATATTTTAAATAATCTACGAATAAAAATAAGAGTAAATTAATCTAGATATAAATCCTATTTATAGGCTCAAGAATAAAACTGGTTCTGAATCTGTATTTACATTTGTAAATAACAATTACAATTTGAAAACGCTGTCAAACTTTTATCTATTTTTTCAATGTTTTCTTTATAATTATTTTATCTTCATAGTTAGTTTTATATTTGTGTAAATTACCAATTATACCATGCGTTTTTAATTTATTATCAATTATAAAAGACTATTTGAATCTTATTAGATAAGCTTGGAATGAATCCCTACAAAATATTTATTGGGCATGTTCATCATTCAAAATTAAACTTTTTCCGTATAGCATAAATAAGTATGTTCAAACTTATGTAAATGGGTAATAAAAGCATTTTCTATGTAAAATAGTATTACTGCAAATTAAATTTATTGTCTTTTACCAGCAAATCATATAGTATTTTTTCTATTTGTATAAGCATGTTGAAAATGAAGTGAATAAAAATTTAATACATTATGTATATATCACACACAATATGTTTTCAGAACCATTTTCTTAACCTATTATGATTTATTATATTTTATTCCTATTTGACTAGTCTAGTGTAATCTTTATTAACAAAATCGTGAGAATTCTGTGTACTACTTGTGAATATCTTGTGTTTGTTATGTTAAGCTATATCTTATATGAACATATGGTTATCATTTTTATTAAGTTTAGCTTTTGTAACTAGTTTAGGATATATAAGACCAACTCGTAATAAAATTGAGGTTGAACTACTCAATTAGTACAGCCTATATGAATAAATACCTCTTTAAATTTAGGTAGTTTTATTTGAGTATTTATCTTTCCTTAAATACATATATATATTCATTAATTGAGCCTTTTAAAATATCCTTGCGGTTTTCAGAGGTTTTACTAACTGAAATCTAATTTGCTTTTAGTTGAAAGAAGGTAGTTTTAAATAATTATAATTTCAAATTTAGTCTCCCTGCAATCAAATTCCTTTGTAACTATAATTGCAGCGAAAAGATTATTTTTCAATCTCAGATATTGCAACATAAGCATAAAAAAAGACAAAAGTAATTTTATAGCAAAGCTGCCAAGCAAGTAACTTAAACTACAAAGTTTCAGTTTAAATTTTGAACATATCGGAGACAGATAAATCGTGACAAGAGATTTTTAACTTTCAAAGTTTCTTTTGTGATTTTTATAGAATCAAGGTATTTTTTTCAAGTTCTTTCAGGATTATATAAACTTTATTTCTTTGACATTTATCTAGAAATTGTGAATTTTACAGAAGAGATAGATCACATTATTCGATCTATGATACTTATTTGGTTTAGATTTGAATTCACAATAGAAGTAAAATGTAGAAGTATTTCAAAATTGTAAATGCATTCTATAAATATAATTTTGGCATCGTTATGCAAACTAGCAAAATTAAACTTACGCATTTAACTTACGCACACACTACAGAATGCATTCAATTAAATGCACCTCAAAGATAACTATTCACATTAAAAAATTATTAGTAAGAATGAAATATGTATTTTAATACACGTTTCTAATCAATAATTAAAAGTGTGCAATTTAAAGAATCAGTAAAAATATATCCATTTTCTTTTAAGAAAACAATTTATTTTAAGTTTTCCCATTTAAATAAAGCATCAGAAATATTATTCACTTTTAGTAAACTTTATTTTTTTTTTATTTGTATTAGTTAAATAAATGTCTCCTTAAGCAATTTGAAGAAGAATATAATTTTAATAATGTAGTTCTATTAATAAAATATTCAGTTCTAATAATAAAAATAAAATATACAGTTCTAATAATAAAAATAAAATATTTAGTTCTAATAATAAAAATAAAATATTCATTTCTAACAATAAAAATAAAATATTCAGTTTTAATAATAAAATAAAATATACAGTTCTAAAAATAAAAATAAAATATTCAGTTCTACAATAAAAATAAAATATTCAGTTCTAACAATAAACATAAAATATTCAGTTCTAATAATAAAAATAAGATATTCAGTTCTAACAATAAAAATAAAATAGTCAGTTCTAATAATAAAAAAAAATATTCAGTTCTAACAATAAAAATAAAATATTCAGATCTAATAATAAAAATAAAATATTCAGTTATAACAATCAACATAAAATATTCAGTTCTAACAGTAAAAATAAAATATTCAGTTCTAAGAATAAAATTAAATTTTCAGTTCTAATAATAAAAATAAAATATTCAGTTCTAATAATAAAAAAATATATATTCAGTTCTGATAATAGAAATATTGTTTGCTTTATATTCCTTAGTTTTATATTGATGACGTAGGG
>CM063504.1:155276127-155291127 GCA_032207245.1 Pardosa pseudoannulata | reverse complement strand
TTTCCTAATTCATGAGATATATCGACAGAAATAATGACAACTTTATTTATTATGATTTTCCTTTTATTCGTGAAAGTAAATAACTTTTTTATTCCGATTATCCTTTATTTTAAAACAGCATTGCATAATGTTTAATTGTATCATGTATCATTATATGGTGATCCGCGGTAGCAATTTTTCTCTTTTTGGGATATTAAATGGCAATAGTATAGCACATAAGTAGAAATCCATAAAGTTTTTACGAATGTCTTATTATTTATAAATTTGTCATTTGGATTGACTTATGATTTTTCGAGTCTCCCACACAAATTCCCTATATCATAATATACATCTAACGAAATTCTGACAAATATCTTTATTTATTATGATTTCGTTTTTGCACGTAAAAACAAATAACTATGTTATGCATATTTTTCTTTATTTAAAAATAGCATTGCATAATGTTTAAAAGTATCATGTATCATTATATGTGGATCCGTGGTAGCAATTTTTCTCTTGTAGGGATATTAAATGGCAATAGTATAACACATACGTAAAAATCCATAAATCTTTTACGCATGTGCTATTATTTATAAATTTTTCATTTTGATTGACTTATGATTTTTCGATTCTCCTACACTAATTTAATAATTCATGATATATATAGATATATCGACAAAAATTCTGACAAATAACTTTATTTATTATGATTCTGTTTTTAGACGGGAAAGCAAATAACTCTCTTATACCGATTATTCTTTATTTAATAATAGCATTACATAATGTTTAAATGTATCATGTATCATCATATGATGATCGTTTTAGCGATTTTTCTCTTTTAGGGATATTAAATGGCAATAGTATATCACATACGTAAAAATCCATAAAATTTTCATTCATGTGCTTTTTTTTTATAAATTTGTCATTTGGATTGACTAATGATTTTTTAAGTCTCCCACGCAAATTTCCTATATCATAAGATACATCTACCGAAATTCTGACAAATATCTTCATTTATTAATATTTTGTTTTTACACGCAAAAGCAAATAATTATCTTATGCTGATTTTTTTTATTTAAAAATAGCATTGCATAATCTTTAAATGTATCATGTATAAATATATGGTGATCCGCTGTAGAAATTTTTCTCTTTTGGGGATATTAAATGACAATAGTATAGCACGTACGTTAAAATCCATAAAGTGTTTACGTATGTGCTATTATTTTTAAATTTGTCATTTGGATTGACTTATGATTTTTCGACTCTCCCACACAAATTTCCTATACCATAAGATACCTCTACCGAAATTCTGACAAATATCTTTATTTATTATGATTTTGTTTTTACATATGAAAGCAAATAACTTTTATGTCGATTTTTCTCTATTTAAAAATGGCGATGCATAATCTTATTTTTAAATAGCATTATGCAATACTATTTATAAACAGAGAAAAATATGTATGTATGATAATATGCATAAAATAATATGTATGAAGATATGATATAATAATATAAATAATATACATCCCTATTGCATATTTTTCATATGCATGAAAAATTTGGAATAGAAAAAAATTTGTATAATACATGCATAATGTTATTTATAAATAGCATTATGCATGTATCATGTATCATTATATGAGCAGTTCAGAGCACACATTGACTAACACCATTTTTTGGGTATTGACAACCTGGAACGCCAATGCACAAAATATGCCACGCAGTTCTCATTCTAACCAATATTCCACAATTTTAGTTATCAGCATGGATTAATGATACATTTTTGGAGTTAGTGGGTTGGTGAATAGGCGACTCGTGGCATCTTTTAAGAGTTTTTATAATATAGTTGTAATTTTTAAAAAATGGAGTTAGTCAATGTGTTCACTGAGCTGCTCATATGATGACTCGAGGTAGCTAAGTTAGAACTGGCAATAATCAATCTTGTAATTTCAGGGTTGTGGTTTCGGATATGGACTAAGTCTAATGTCTGCAGTTTTCGTTTATGACGACTGTGGCACTTAAATTATATCTGTGGTTACAATTTCCTGTAAGGTTTCAAATGTAACCTATGTGGTGGCAGCCCATGCCTTGCAACTTCTTTTAACAAAATTGAGTCAGAGTTAAATTTCGAAAACAAATTAAGCATCAATTTGCTATTGTAACATGCATAATGACTCCACAGTACTTTCTGACGTAAAAGAGTTTCGCAAATGTGTTTTGCAAACAGCTTGCATTTTTATGCCATATTTTGCATCTGAATTGGGGAGACTTCTATATTACATGTTTTTTTAAATGTTCTGTAATGTAGACGTTCTATTGTTATTTTTATCATATTCCCAACTTTATAAGCAGATAAATTCCAAACGAGTGCTAACTGGTAAAATATTTTTTACAATACATTTCAAAGATAACTCGCAAAGGTCAGTATTCCTTAGCAACCTAACCCCCTATGACTGCTCATCCCTCGATTACTATGGGCAACTCAAACGTTCGCTTTCATGTGTTTTTAATCCTTTATTATGGAGCATATCCCTCCTTTTCACTGTTTAACTAGTGAAAAATATTGTATATAGTATTATATGTTTAATTATGAAATAAATAGATTTATGTGACTAGAACTATAGTTATATTAAATAATAGAATCATAGACATTATGTGATAAATATAAACTAACTGTAATTCAATTGAAATCTATTGAAAATTAAGTTTTGTATGTGATAACATCTGAAATTACTTTTTCTGACAGCTTAGTTCCTCATGATAAAAATCAATATAAAAATTCTTTTTTAGAAAGACAAAATCCGTATTTCAATTCTCCAATATATATAGATTTAAAATATGAAACAAACCGCAATTTTTGAAGCTGTTTGGTTTTACAAATTGAGCAGTCATATGGTTAAAAGTAGTATCCATCAACAAAACAATAACCTAGCAAAAAAATAAGTAATAGAGTAGCTTACGTATGTACGTAAAGTCAGCTTATAAGAGGCGCTATTAGACTAACAGCTAATGTTGTCTAGTGGTGACTTTACATTTTATAACTATTACACGATATCTGTAATCGTAACAAAAATATATTCTATTGAAAAACTGAGATGAATATAAAAATATCTATTCTTCCTAAATCATACATGTTTAGTCAGTTTATAGAAAATACAAAATCAGTTTATAAGAGAGTACACATGACTAAGAAGCTCACTTCTTGTGACTTTACATACAACAATGCTATCAGATCTGTAATCGTAAAACATACCCGTTAATAAACATCTAAGATTAATATAAAAATATTTATTATTCCTAAAACAGGCGCTGGTTGCTCTGACAACTTTTCAGATATGAAGATTCTAACCAAGCTAAACTAGTGACCTTCTCAAAAATTGAAGGCAAACGGAAACAAAGAAGAACCCCCACCAGGTTTGATACATTCTGTAGAGGGGGATTTAAGAGAACTGGGAGACCATCATTGACGATCTATTGCCTTTGATAGAGTCAGCTGGGGGAAGCTCGGAGAGACGGCCTTGGCCTGTAACAATATTAAGGCTGTAGTCATTTGACTCAGATTATCATGTTGCCTCTTCTTGTGAATTTACATTATATAACAATGCTACCAGATCTGTAATCATAAAACATACCCGTTAATAAACATCTACGATTAATATAAAATATTTATTATTCTTAAAACAGGCGCTGGTTGATGGGACAACTATTCAGATTTGAAAATTCTAACCTAGCTAATCTAGTGATCTTCTCAAAATCAAAAAAGAGGTAAGCGAAAAAGTGGAAGACCCCCTGACCAGGTGGATAGATTCTGTAGAGAGGGATTTAAGAAAACTGGGAGTCCATCATTGGCCATGTATTGTCTTTGATAGAGTCTGGTAGAGGAAGCTCGGGGAGACGGCCTTGGCCTGTAACAATATTAAGGCTGTAGTCATTTGACTCAGATTATCATGTTGCCTCTTCTTGTGACTTTACATTATATAACAATGCTATCAGATCTGTAATCGTAAAACATACCACTTAATAAACATCTAAGTATAATATAAAATATTTATTATTCCTAAAACAGGTGCTGGTTACTGGGACAACTTTCCAGAAATGAAGATTCTAACATAGCTAAACTAGTGCCCTTCTCAAAAATTGAAGGGAAGCGAAAAAGAGGAAGACCCCTCCACCAGGTTTAATATGTTTTATAGATTCTGTAGAGGGGAATTTAAGAGAACTGGGAGTCCATCATTGGCGATTTACTGTCTTTGATAGAGTCAGGTGGAGGAAGCTCGGGGAGACGGCCTTGGCCTGTAACAATATTAAGTCTGTAGTGCTGACGACGAAAAAGAAGAAAACAGGCATATTTAGTCAGTTTATAAGAGGTACAATGAATCTTATAGGAGAAGATATCTGACTCAGATTATCATGTTGCCTATTCTTCTGACTTTATATTATGTAACAATGCTACCAGATCTGTAATCGTAAAACATACCCGTTAATAAGCATCTAAGATCAATATAAAATATTTATTATTCCTAAAACGGGTGCTGGTTGCTGGGACAACTATTCAGATATGAAGATTCTAACCCAGCTAAACTAGTGACCATCTCAAAAAAATTGAAGGTAAGAAAAAAAGAGGATCATCCTCTAACCAGGTGAATAGATTCTGTAGAGAGGGATTTAAGAGAACTGGGACTCCATCACTGTTAAACATTTTTTTCTTTACTTATGGAGATATTTTTTTCGGGGAGACAGCATGCCTTTAACATTTTAAACTGACAACAGATAGTAATACTACATTTAATTGATTTTTCCTTTTGAAATATACGTATTTAAATTTGCTAAACCTGGAAAGTCAGTAATTCCATTTTTCTCACTATGACTCCAAATAAAAATACGTGTCCAAAACACACTTATAAAATGTTAAGCTATATTTATAAAATATTATTATTTAAATTTTAACAACTATTATATTAAGATTCTAAAAAACTAGTTAATCAAAAAAAATTGTCAGTTAAGAAAAAAAGAGGTATCCTCTAACCAAATAGATTCTGTAGAAATTTAACCCTTTAGGTATAAGATTGATTGAAACATTTAAACATTTTTTTTCTTTACTTTTATGGAGATATTTTTTTTCGTTTTTTTATGCCTTTAACATTTTAAACTGACAACAGATAGTAATACTACATTTAATTGATTTTTCCTTTTGAAATATACGTATTTAAATTTGCTAAACCTGGAAAGTCAGTAATTCCATTTTTCTCACTATGACTCCAAATAAAAATACGTGTCCAAAACACACTTATAAAATGTTAAGCTATTTATTTATTATACTATTTTAAAGTTATTTAAATTTTCTTCTTCCAATATAATTAATATTTAAAAAAGTATTATATTCACACTGTACACGGAAGTAGATTTGTCAGTTAAACCACTCCTCAAAATCCTAAGTATCCTCTAACGCAAACCCTTCTAAAGAATGGAAAAAATCATATATTTTACAGGTATACGATTGATTGATAACATTTATAAACTTATTTCATTAAATCCTAAGAATTTATGTAGGTGACCTTTAAAGGGTTAAGAGAACTGGGAGTCCATCATTGGCGATCTATTGTCTTTGATAGAGTCAGGTAGAGGAATCTCGACGAGACAGCATTGTCCTGTAACATGATGTTATGCTGACGACGACGAAGAAGAAAACAGGCATATTTAATCAGTTTATAAGAAGAACAATGCATCTTATAGGAGAAAATATCTGACACAGATTGTCATGTTGCCTCTTCTAGTGACTTTACATTATGTGGCAACGCTCTCTGTAATCGCAGAAAATAATTATTATTGAAAATCTGAGATTAATATAAAAACATTTATTGTTCTTAAATCAGTCACAAAGTGCCCTCTTAGCTAATATTTCTCACAGAACTTTATTTTCATCAGATAGAATAGAAACAAATCTAATGCAACTTCTTGCAGAGAACCTCAGATGTGTTACTAAATATGTTTTGAATGAAATAAATCATCGAAAATAATCGTATGTCTAGCGTAACATCTAAATCTTTTGATATGAACTCAACATTATTATGTCTCAAATATGCTCTTTTCTAATACTTTATTTCGTTTTCTCAAGATCTTTCTCGTTTTTTTTTATATTAGATATAACGTAACCCTTTTCTCAGCAGCGGTTATTAGGTCTCTAATCTCGGAAATAGTGTACTTATTTTTCCAGCTTTTATTAAGGCTTAAGTAGTTTCAATCAAACTCATAAAGATAAAAAATGTGTTTGATTCACCAATACAAAGCACGTAAATCCTAGAAAGAAATTACTCTCTCTATTCTGTTCATATTATGACGCCCATGAATAAAATATGTCAGAAAAATGCTTAGAGGACATACTTAGTTTTACCATCAAAAATTTTTACGTTTAATATTATTAGGTATATAATTAATAAGTTCTATTAGTTATAAGAGTGAACAATTTTTGCATAGCAAAATTAAATACTTCAAACATATTGTAGATATATTTTGTTCTCACTATTGTATAAATAATTTGTAATGATATTATAGTATAAATAGGTTAATGCTATCTAGTCATAAATGTATATATCTTTTTTTCATTCATTAATTACTCATTTAAAACCAATTGGTAATATTGTAAAACAATGTTATTGAAAAGCTGTGATGAATAACAAATATATGGTATTTATAAATTATAGTATAAATATACTAAGAAATATATTAAGAAACTAATTAGAAGCAAAATCAACAATAATTAAATAGTTTCTCTCATAATTGTAGGTGACCTGAATGGCCACAGTACTTTGTGATGTAACAGTACCCTAAATAAAAAAACCTGTCATTAAGTAAAGCAAACTAATTTCCCACCTTCATCTGTGCATTTTCAATAAGAACGAACATGCATACATTTATTCTCTTACCAGAACTTCCACTCACTAGATTTAGTAATCGGCAGTCCTCAAGTTTTTCCTTTTGGGACATTCGTTGTGGATTCCTACCTATATTGCAGTGACCACGTTTCTATCATCTTATCTCAGAATATTAGCTCACATGCCAGTCAGCAGATACCGCGTTATTTTCTAGCTTCCATTGATTGGATCTCCACAGATATGGTCCAAAATAACCCTTGATTATCGAGGCAGTAAATAAAATCATTAAAGCTATAATTTTTGCAGCGAAGCTGCTATCCAATATTCTTCCTGTACAAACTAACCATGGTCGAACCAAGAACGTAAAAAAATCATAAAAAGAAAAAAATGCTTTCTCAATGTTTAAATTGCCCTTCTACTGAAAACTTCATGCCCTTCTACTGAAAACTTCATAAATCATAAAAAAAAATGCGAAAGCATTTTCTGACGCACGTTGAGACGTTGCCTAAGATATTCGTGGATACACTATATTAGCAACATATCTTTGTCCATTACTTATAAAAATTTATGGGTAAAAGTTAAGAGCTATAAATTAGCTATTTAAATAAAAATAATAAATTAATATCTTCTCATGATGACATTACCAACACAATAGCCTCATCATTAGCTGGTATTGCTTCTAATTCAAACTAATTAACTTTTAGGAAACTGAAAAATGTTCCAGAGTCAAAACTAGAGTGGTTAGTTAATCATCTGTTCACAATCACACAATTAGATCCGGTCACTTATCTTAACTCATTATAATATTAAAAACTTATTGTCTTATAATTTACAAAATTCATGATGCAACATTGTATTGTAGCCATTAATACAAATTTAGTAAAAAAATAAGTTAGCTATTCAAATTATCTTTAATATTCTTTTGTTAAGTATTTTAAATCCAGTCATTCTTAATATTTTGAATCTATTTCATTCATTATACGCAATTCATTCCATAAACAATTTCAGTCTACAATTTCAAAAAATCTATCCAAAGAATTTAAGTTACTCAACAATATTTCTTTCCTACTTTTAAACCTATTTACCTATATCTACTTTTCTAGCTCCATTTTATACAAATCTTTTAAAACATTTAAGATTTTAATTGTGAAATCTCTAGTACTTAATTTATTGACTATTTATTTTCAAATCCCGCAATTCATTAAAACATTTTAATTACATTATATAATGAACTGATATAAGAGACTAATATATTTTGATACTTAAAGAAAAAATGATTTAGAGTCAATGTGATTTTCATCCGCGTTTTATAGCAAAATAATTGAATAAAAATACTTATATAGATTCTCAATGTAAGAGATAAATCCAATACTTTCAAGCAGCTTTTATAAAAAAAATAAAATACGAATATGATCTTTTAAAAAAATTTTCAAAAGAGATAAATTGTTTTTTCCAAGATATTAAATATGATAAAAGCAGCAAACCAAGCTGAAATTTAATTTACATTTTATACAAATCTTTTAAAACCCTTTAAATTGTAATTTGAGAATCTCTGGTACTTATTTTATTGACTTATCTATTAATTTTCAAATTCCTCAATTCATTAAAATATTTTAATTACAGGATATAATGAACTAAGAGACCAATGTATTTTGATAGTAAGGAAAAATAATTCAGAGTCTAATGTGGTTTTCATCGGTATTTAATAGCAAAATATTTTATTATAAATACTTATTTAGAGTCTGAAAGAATGTAAGAGGTAAATCCCATATTTTCAAGCAGATTCTATAAAATAAGTAAAATAAAAGTGTGATCTTAAAAAAAAATTCAAAAGAAATACATTAATTTTTCCAAGAAAGTAAATATGATAAAAGCTGCAAATCAAGCTAAAATTCAATGTACATTTTATACAAATCTTTAAAAACCCATAAGATTTTAAATTAGAAATCTCTAGTACTTAATTTATTGACTTATTTATTTATTTTCACAATCCTCAATGCATTAAAACATTTTAATTACATGATATAATGAACTAAGTGACTAATGTATTTTGATATTTAAAGAAAAAATGAGTTAGTCTAATGTAGTTTTCATCAGTATTTAATAGAAAAATCGTTGATTATAAATATTTATTTAGAGTCTTAAGGAATATAAGAGAAAAATTCCATACTCTCAAGCAGGTTCTATAAAATAAATAAAAAAAGAGTATGATCTTTAAAAATTTTTTTAATGAGATAAATTATTTTTTCAAGAAAGTAAATATGATAAAAGCTGCAAACCAAGCTAAAAACCAATTTACATTTTATACAAATCTTTCAATACCCTTAAGATTTTAATATGGGAATCTCTGGTTCTTAGTTTTTAGACTTATCTATTTATTTTGAAATTCCTCAATTCATTAAATCATTTTAATTACACGATATAATGAACTAATATAAGAGACTAATGTATTTTGAAATTTAAAGAAAAAATGACTTAGTGCCTAATGGAATATTCATCAGTATTTAAAAGCAAAACAATCAATTATAAGTACTTATTTAGGAGTCTCGAGTAATGTAAAAAGATAAATCCCATACCTTCAAGCAGATGCTATACAATATATAAAATAATAGTATGATCTTTGTAAAAAATTTTCAGAAGAGATAAATTAATTTTTCCAAGAAAGTAAATATGAGAAAAGCTGCAAACCAAGCTAAAATTCAGTTTACATTTTATACAAATCTTTGAAAACCCTTAAAATTGTAATTTGAAATATCTCTGGTACTTACTGTATTGACTTATCTATTTATTTTCAAATTCCTCAATTCATTAAACATTTTAATTACAGGATATAATGAACTAATATAAGAGACTAATGTATTTTGATATTTAAAGAAAAAATGATTTAAAGTTTAATGTGATTTTATCAGTATTTAATAGCATAGTAATCGATAAGTACGTACTTAGGAGTCTCAAGTAATGTAAAACGATAAATCCCATACTTTGAAGCAGCTTCTATAAAAGAATAAATTAAGAATATGAACATTTAAAAATATTTTCCAAAGAGATAAATTTTTCCAAGAAAGTAAATATGATTAAAGCTGCAAACCAAGCTAAGATTCAATTTACATTTTATATATCTTTTTATTATCTTACATTTTATATATCTTTTTTATTATCTTTTAATACTCTTAGATTTTAATTTAGAAATCTCTGTTACATACTTTATTGACTTATCTATTTATTTTCAAAATCCTCAATTCATTAAAAACATTTTAATTACAGGATATAATGAACTAAGAGACTAATTTATTTTGATATTTAAGGAAAAAATGATTTAGAGTCTACTGTGATTTTCGTCAGCATTTAATAACAAAATATTCGATTATAAATACTTATTTAGGAGTCTCAAGTAATGTAAAAAGATAAACCCCTTACTTTCAAGCACATTCTATAAAATAAATAAAATAAAAGTATGATCTTTAATTTATTTTTCAAGAGAGATAAATTAATTTTTCCAACAAAGTAAATATGATAAAAGCTGCAAACCAAGCTAAAAACCAATTTCTTAAAAGTCAGGAGACAGAGTTTTTTTTTATAAACAATGATATATCATTAATTACATTGTTTTTCTATTTAACCACCCTTAGCGGTTATTTATTATTAATAACAGTAAAATAAACACCACTAGGTATTTTACAGCACATCTGTTTTTCTTTCCACCGATGTCATAGATGATTAAAGAGAAAATACATTCTGAATACGCTCTTATTTTTTAAATAAAATTATGAAGAACTAAAACAATCCTAGTTTGTTTTTTTATCTCGCTTACATACAGCATTATATCAAAACCTAATAGCTTATCACATTTTTTCAGAATATAAATAATAAGAGCTAGAATCATATATTTCATTTTTTTTCTGTATATACGTTTGGTGAGATACGATATTTATAAAGTTGATAGGCAATAACAAATTATCTTTCTTTTTTGTATTCCTGTTTAATTTACAGTTCGATTAATTTTAAAAACACTTTCAAAACGCAATTTGCTCAATTTTATTTATTAGTTAATTATATATTTCACCCAAATACTTTTAGCTATGTAAATAAGTATATTGATAAATAATAATATTTTCTAAATATTCTCTTTTACTATTATGTACAGAAAAATATATATTTATTAAAAATAATAAAAAATGTTAGAGGAATGCTTTCATTTAATATATTTACATATATATTAATACTTGCATACATTTACACACACACACACACACACACACACACATATATATATATATATATATATATATATATATATATATATATATATATATATATATATATATATACACACACATACATACGTGTGTGCTTGTATGTAACCAGTGAAAATATTAAAGGTGAAATTAACTCAAAATATTTGTGCTGTTCGGGCTTACTGGGGTATAAGAGAACCTAAGTGAATTTCAGTCGTTTCTCTAATAAAAAAATCGAATGTTGTGGAACTTTAAAATTATTGCAGCTAAAATTGAATGTTTTTGCATGGAAAGACGAACTTTGCTTCGAATGGTAAGAATACACATTTCTTTCAGAAATACAACCAGGGAATGACACAAAAATGGTCAATAATACAATTTACAAGAAACACAGAATAGTTACCTACTAAGTTTTACAAAATTAAAAAATACGATTACATTTATTTGCAAATTACATAACACATATATCACTCTGTAGTCAAAAATTGATAATTATTAGACATTTAAATAATCTATTACTTCAGAGAACTATAAAATCAGATAAGAAATAAATAATTGAAAAATCACATAGTTTTTAAAGTATACCGCAATATTATATAAATTCTGAGAAAAAATTTGCATTACGAAATGTGCATTACGAAACATGGTCTTGTAATATCCAGAAGTATATAGAAATATAAATAGTTTTTTTTCAGTATATATATGATGTATAGCATACATTTTTAAAGATAATTCCTTTTCTAAATGTAATTCCTTTAATTTTGACCTCAATCTTTACAATGAGTTCTACCAATTAAAATATCAAGAGCATTTTCAAATAATTATTAGTGTTTTATGATATTTTTTTATAAAAATCCCGATTTATATTAATGTTATTGAGCCGCAGGCAGAGATGTAATTATTTTTATACACTTCGTTGCCGCATTTTGAAAATATTATGTCACGTTAATCTTTATGAATGACTTCATTAAGGAAAATTTTTAGAGATTTATATGCTGTTACATAAGAAGAATGCAGTGCACAGTAAAAGTGCATTAAAAGAGATAAAGGATCTTAGTCAAAATAATTAAAATTATAACTAGATTTCGGCTTTCATTTCCTTTTTGATTAAGAATATTGCAATATTAATGGCGCTGATTACATAGAATCTCTTATTTTTTTCCACTCTTTATATATATATTAATATATATATATTTTTTATATATAATAATAATATTATATATAGTTATATCATTATATATATAAATATGTTGTTTTATATAAATATTATGTTGTTTTTATAACTAAAAATTTATAAATTGTTAAGAATAAATTTACATAATAAGTTAAGCAAGAAAACAAAATTTCAAAATAAATCAATTTAAATATTACTTATATACATAAACTATTTAAAACCGTATTTAAAAAATTCTACTATTAATTAAACTTTCCATCTTAATAATTAAATTTAGAATTACACATTATCTAAAAAAGACTAAACTCTTTTTGTTAGACTTAAAACGAAATTTTATAACGTAAAATTTATCAAACCTTTTAAATATTGGACTAAATAAATTATTTATAGTACATTCCTAAATTTTTATTTTTAGAAAAAACTATTAATAAAATGTAGCACAAGAAATACGGTAAGATTAGTGAAAAAAGCTAGTACTCATTTATTAGAGCATATACGATCTTCCTTTTATCTGTAAAAAAGAATTTTTGCTGCAAATAATAAAAAATGTTCCGGCTGAGGTGTTCCAGTCCTTAATCCGGCTTACAATTAAATGCTCTTTCTGTCTCATAATTCACTTTTATTATGTAGAACTCGTTTTGTTAGCAATAAATACTTGTAAAAAACAAGTATAAGGAATGCTAATTGAAACATTTATTTAGATAATTGCAGATATGTTCGAAAAAAATATTGAATAATTAATCTTAATTTTCGCAGATGTGGAACTCTCACAGATAAGGTATTTATAAGTGTACATCCTAATATTGTGTCGAAAAGAAGATCTACAAATATATGGCGGTTGTGTTTCATTCGCAGAGAGATACTTAATTTTATATGTAGAGCATATTTCAATAATTTTATTGTATCCCTGGTCTAATAAATGAGTACCATAAAATATTTTGACTAAGAATAAGTTATCTTCAATTGCAGGGCTGTGAGATGAAGTATCTTACCTCAGTAAACTATATCTGTAAATTGCTTTATCCGCAACTTTGAGTGCAACGAATAGAGTGATTTCACATAAAACTCGTCTGAGGTAAAGAATTGTAGGGTTATGTATATTTTCAGGTAATTTATTTTTTCAGTATCCTATTGTTTTTAAGAATGTTATTTGTATTACAAGTTAGGAAACATACACGATAACACGTATTAAAATTGATTGGTTGGTTTGGAACGCTACTGTCTACGGTTCATCTGCATGAGGGCTAACAACCTACTGCTATGAGACTTACTGATATAAGGTTAGAACTGCGTAGCATAGGCCATTTTGACCAGAAAACTATTCTTTGTCCAATATTCTGAAAAAGTTAGGAACGAATTTTAAATCGAATTTTTTTTAATTTTAATAAGTTTATAAGTACAAATATTTTTAAAAATATAATATTGGAGAATCTATGCATATGCGAAAAATGTTTCATGACTAAGATTCCAAGTGTAGATACAAAACTGTATAAATAATAGTTCTAATTGTAAATACACACTATATAAATATATATATATTATATATATATATATATATAATATATATATATATATATATATATATATATATATAATTATATGTATATATATATATATATATATATATATATATATATATATATATATATATATATATATATATATATATATATATATATATATATTATATATATATAAAGTGTGTTTATAGAATACAGACTCTCACTTCTTTATTCTTTTACCACAAATTTAGCATTAAAAAAATTCAATTATAGTGTGTTAGCATTGTATTTTAATTTTTAAGTAGGCTTTGATAGCCTGCCTGTTTGTATACTTTATGTTGGCACACTATCTTTCAAGTACAAAAGTTCTTTATAACACGACCAATTCTGATTGAATAAAATTAAACCTTTCGCTGTGTTTAGAAAAAAAATTCTTAGATCTTTCATTAGCGTCTGACTTTAGAAAATAGCTTTGTTATATGAAGCAAAACATTGAAAAACAAAAAGAGTAATTTATCAAGTACAAAAAATTGAAAATGTACATAATTCCATAGCGATTTCTGAAGATTGAAAATTTAAAACGAACATTTTTATGCTTTTCATGCTTATTCTTCTAATCTCAATTCTACAGTATTATGAAGAATATATTTGAATTTATAGCATGATAAAGAATAATTTCTGTAATTTATAATTTAAGATATATTTTTTATATTCGAAATCTTTTTCTAAATTTAAAATAGACTATTGTAATCAAGAATATTTCAGTTCGAAAAGTACCATGTGTCTTTTATGACAGCATATAATATTAAAAATATAATGTTAAATAGATTTTATTGAAAATGTAATATCTCATTAAAAATATACTTATGTAAATATGTATACAAGTGTATGTATAATTTTTATTTATTAACCCTTACATGGGTTATTTATTTCTCACTCCAATTTTCCAAACTTTCAAAACAGAACTGATATATTTATTCAATCGATCGGACAATTGATGACAGCAGAAAACCATAGGGCGAATCAGTCTTCCCGTCGTTTCAATAACAATACCAGTAAATTATAATGAGTTTTGCGGTTCCCAAATGTGTATTTTTTAAGATCGTGTAGGAGGAAAGTAATCTTCCCACGGCCCACGAAAGGGTGAAGTACCTACATTTTTGAATTGAGACTTATGGAAATGGTCCCATGTGTACTTATTTTACACACATTAATCCCATTTCAATTTTTAAGTTCTA
>CM063504.1:155243627-155266127 GCA_032207245.1 Pardosa pseudoannulata | reverse complement strand
TTAAAAAATTTATATGGACAAACGAAATACTAACAGTTAAATTTCTAATTTGAGCTATTAAAATTAACCATGTAAATTGAAAAGATTGATTCATAATTTAAGCAGCTTAGTCCAGTTTTAAAATTCAAGTTTAAAAACCAAAGTATTTGATTGGAAGCTCTACGGTATGTTGTTTTACTACACGGGGTAATACTAAATGATTCCTTATCAACGAAGATGGGAGGAAGATATAGTATTTTTAGTTTATCTATATTGCGATTAAGAAATCATACCAGATTCGCCAGTTTATGTGAATAAAAGATCATTGTTGAATTTACAGCATCACTATAAAATATAAAGGTTATGGTTTGAGGTTTAGAAATGATTACTGTTAGTATTGAAGCAATATAGTCAAATTTTAAAGTTGAAAGTTAATACTATATGAGTTTTAACCAATAACTATAACATGATGTAATAGTTGTTTATATATATATCGTTATTAAGATATCGTTAATAACATTGCATCGCTATTGCAATGTTTTCAAAAGTTTATATTTACAAACGAAACACTAACAAGTAAATTTCTAATTTAAACAATAATGAAAGTTGTAAATATTTATGATTCAAGGTTTGAAATTGACCACTGCTTTTGATTGCGTAATTTAAGCAGCGTAGTCAAGTTTTGAAATTCAAGTTTAAAAACCAAAGGATTTGATTGGAAGCGCTACGGTATGTTGTTTTGCTACACGGGGTAATACTAAATGATTACATATCAATGAAGATGGGAGGAAGATATAGTATTTTTAGTTTATCGATATTGCGATTAAGAAATCATACCAGATTCACCAGTTTATGTGAATAAAAGATCATTGTTGAATTTACAGCATCACTATAAATTATAAAGTTTATGGTTTGAGGTTTAGAAATGATTACTGTTAATATTGAAGCAATATAGTCAAATTTTGAAATTGAAAGTTAATACTATATGAGTTTTAACCAATAACTATAAGATGATGTAATAGTTGTTTATATATATCGTTATTAAGTTATCATTAATAACATTGAATCGCTAATGCAATGTTTTCAAAAGTTTATATGGACAAACGAAACACTAACAAGTAAATTTCTAATTTAAACAATAATGAAAGTTGTAAAGATTTTTGATTCAAGGTTTGAAATTGATCACTGCTTTTGATTGCATAATTTAAGCAGCTTAGTCAAGTTTTGAAATTCAAGTTTAAAAACCAAAGGATTTGATTGGAAGCGCTACGGTATGTTGTTTTGGATAAAAGATCATTGTATAATTTACAGCATCATTGTAAATTATACAGGTTATGGTTTAATTTTTAGAAATGATTACTGGCAATGGTGAAGCAATATAATCAAAGTTTGAAATTGAAATTTAACACTCTATGAATTTTAATCAATAACTATAAGATGATGTAATAGTTGTTTATATTTATTGTTACTAATATTAAGTTATCGTTAATAGCATTAATTGCTATTATAATGTTTACAAAAGTTTATATGGATAAACGAAATACTAAAAGGTAAATTTCTAATTTGAGCTATGATGTGAATTGAAAAGATTGATTCAGAGTTTGAAATTGATTACTGCTTTTGACTGCGTAATATTAGCAGCGCAATCATGTTTTAAAATTCAAGTTTAATACCAAATTGTTTTACAAAAATTTTGAAATTGAAATCTAATACTATATGAGTTTTAATCAATAAATATAGGATGATGTAATAGTTATTTATATTTATCGTTATTAATATTAAGTTATCGTTAATAACATTGCAATGTTATTGCAATAATTTCAAAAGTTTATATGGACAAACGAAACACTAACAAGTAAATTTCTAATTTAAACAATAATGAAAGTTGTAAAGATTTATGATTCAAGGTTTGAAATTGATCACTGCATTTGATTGCATAATTTAAGCAGCGTAGTCAAGTTTTGAAATTCAAGTTTAATACCAAAGGATTTGACTGGGAGCGATACGGTCTATTGCTTTGCTACATGAAGTAATACTAAATGATTTCTTATCAATGAAGATGAGATGAAGAAGTAGTACTTTTAGTTTATCAGTATTGCGATTAAGAAATCATATCAGATTCACCAGTTTACGTGAATAAAAGTTCATTGTATAATTTATAGCATCATTGTAAATTATAAAGGTTATGGTTTGAGGTTTAGAAATGATTACTGGCAGTACCGAAGCAATGTAGTCAAATTTTAAATTGAAAGTTAATACTATATGAGTTTTAATCAATAACTATAAGATGATGTAATAGTTGTTTATATTTATCGTTATAAGTTATCGTTAATAACATTGCATCGCTATTGCAATGTTTTTAAAAGTTTATATGGACAAACGAAACACTAAAAAGTAAATTTCTAATTTGAGCTATATTGTAAGTTGTAAAGGTTATGATTCAAGGTTTGAAATTGATCACTGCTTTAGATTGCGTAATTTAAGCAGCGTAGTCAAATTTTGAAATTCAAAGTTAATACTATATGAGTTTTAATTAATAAAGATAGGATGATTAAATAGTTGTTTATATTTATCGTTATTAATATTAAGTTTTCGTTAATAACGTTGCATCGTTATTGCAATGTTTTCAAAAGTTTATATTTACAAACGAAACACTAACAAGTAAATTTCTAATTTAAACAATAATGAAAGTTGTAAATATTTATGATTCAAGGTTTGAAATTGACCACTGCTTTTGATTACGTAATCTAAGCAGCATAATCAAGTTTTGAAATTCAAGTTTAAAAACCAAAGGATTTGATTGGCAACTCTACGGTATGTTGTTTTGCTACACGAGGTAATACTAAATGATTTTTTATCAGCGAAGATGGGATGAAGATATAGTATTTTTAGTTTATCAATATTGCGAATAGGAAATCATAGCACATTCAGCAGTTTATATGAATAAAGGATAATTGTATAATTTACAACATCATTGTAAATTATAAAGGTTATGGTTTAAGGTTTAGAAATGATTACTGTCAGTATTGACGCAATGTAGTCAAATTTTGAAATTCAAAGTTAATACTATATGAGTTTTAATCAATAACTATAAAGATGACGTAATAGATTTTTATATTAAGCGTTATTAATATTAAGTTACCGTTAATAACACTGTATCGCTATTACAATGTTTTCAATATGGACAAACTTACTAACAGGTAAATTTCTATTTTGAGATATATTGTAAGTTGTAAAGATTATGATTCAAGGTTTGAAATTGATCACTGCTTTTGACTGCTTAATTTAAGCTTAAATTAAGTTTAATACTAAAAATTAGATTGGGAGAACGGTATTTCGTTTTGCTACACGAAATATTACTAAATGATTTCATATCAATGAAGATGCGATGAAGAAATATTATTTTTAGTTAATCAGTATTGCGATTAAAAAATCATAATAGATTCACCAGTTTATGTGAATAAAAGAACACTATCAGATATTAATTCATTCTCTTTTGTTACATATCCAATTTTGGTACCATAGTTAATAAAAAAGGCATGAATCAAAGATTAGAATAAAATTCTGTCAGCATTTCAGTAGCGTAATCAAGTTTTGAAATTCAAAGTAAATACAAAACGATTTCTAATGAATATAGACGAGATGTCTAAGAAGTATTTTTAATTTATTTTTACTAAAATTAAAATATTATGGTATCTTTACAAGGTTATATAAAAAAATCCCTAACAGACAAAAGAGCATTTGTATTATGATACATTTTGTATTTCAACATTTTTGTAAATTATAAGCGTTTAAATTTTATTAATCTTTTAAGCATAGTAAGTATCAGATAAGCATAGCAGTGGAGTTTTGAAATTCCAAATTAATAACGGAATAGTTTATGTCCAGTCATATAGAATGAAATAGTACTCGTTTCAGTGTATCTTTGTTTAGATTTGCTTTGTATTATAATAGTTAAAACACAACAATTGAAATGTTATTACAAGCATTTCTATTAAACCGGTAGCTATTGTTTTCCTTTGGATATTAGAAAAACTATTATTTAAATTGTAAAGTTAAGGAAGCTATAGGGAAATAAATAATGATATAAATGTCAGTATACATGAAGTATATGATTCAAACATTTGTTGCAGATGTAATTAATCATTATAGCCAAGGTCATTCTTCAGTCATTAAAAAAATTGTAAATCGTATGAGAATATATATGAAATAAAATTAACATGTTTTTCCACTGTAGTTGCCCGGTAAATGCGCCGAAATCAGGTAAAACTATACACAATAAAATTGCATAATGTTTTCTAATGCATGTAAAAAATTAAAAACAATTTATTTTAAAGGCATTTCATAACACCACTACGTTTTTATCACAACGTGTTACATATAAATTAGTTAAAAATTTTTTTAAATTAATTATGGCTACGTATTATTTAGAAAGCAGAAAATTTAATTTTATATGATCATCAAATTACATATTTTACTAGAGTTTGGTTAATCCGATAGAAAATAATGATTGTTTAGTAACAGCGTGTTGATTGCGTGATTTAAAATAATTAAATGAGATTTCATTAAATTGATGTTTAATATATGTATGACGTACTAAATGGACTAATTGCATCATTTAACTTTAAATAATACAATATCAATTTAAATGTATATATTACTCTTAAGTTTTGCAAGAACATTATGATAATTAATATAACTTATAAGAAATAATATACCTTCTATTCTCTTCCAATCTTTATATTCTGTTTGCATTTTAAATGCAATTTTACATTTATTTTAGATATAAACATTTCTCTTAAACCTTAACATTTTGCTTCGATTCAAAAGCTCGGAAAATATGCAGTCGAAGTAAGAAACAACATTTAACTTAAGGTATTTTCTGTAAATGCATGCCGTTGTTTCTTAAATTCACTTTAGTTTTCAGACATTTCGTCTTGAAATACATTTGATATATCTTCTTGCATCTAAAACTTGCTGACTATTACATATTTTGACGTCGATGGTCTCTTAAACTATCTTAGACATTAAAACTATTCTCAATACTTTCAAAATACTTATAATATAAACGTATATTTTCGTGATTTTGCGAAATTTTACTATAATGAATTCTTTAAATGTAAAATGACGTGTACCGTACTACAAATATAGTCAAAAGTTAATAGATCCTCATTCAGCACTTTTGCCCATATTCAGCAGATTTAACTATAGACTATAGATATTACAAAAAGAGAATAATGCGCAGTTGCTTTAAGGTTGTTCAAACAACCTCGATACAACCTTCAGAGCAACTAGTTTTTATATAAGAAATTACATAAGCAGTCCTTCAAATTATGTTATTTTTCCATACCTTATTTTTCCACGATGATAAAATACCTCTTGGAAATACAAGCAATCTGTGGAATATTTCTCTTTTTAATAATATTTCTTTAAATAAAATACTGAAAAAATGATAATACTACATAAAAAGTAAGTATCCATGTCATAAACTTTATACTCAGATTGATATATTTGAAAATATTTTGCCATGACAGGTTCTAAATTTTGTTTTTTATTTTTACCAAAAACGTTTAACATGCTAGCGTTTAATAATTTTCAGTATAAACTACTTAAAAAAAGTTTTTTGAGCTGTAAGTAAGATATTAACCATCTCTCTCACGACTGTGGCAAAAAAGAAAAAATAAGAGAAAAGTAATATTAAAAATCTGTATTCATACCTTATAAACTTTTATTTTATACAAGAAAAATTTAAGATTTATGATGGTTATAAAAGTACCTAAAATGTTTAAAATTCTTAAATTCTAAATATTTGTTTTAAAACTCTCTGAAGTATTTATTAGTATTAATAGAATTATTCATCGTGACATTAAAATTCATGAATTATAAAGATTAAGATATTAAAACAAACTCTAAAACTTTTTATTCTTAGTTATATTTACCAATGTAATATAAAAGAGGCATAAAATATTTAGACAATTTTGTAAACCATTTTCATCGAACTGAACATTGCAGCCTAAACAGCTTAAAAACTGTAGCATTAAAAATTATGTCTGCTTTATAGGTGTCTTCCTATATTGAGTTTAATAGCTTTTTATGAAAATAGGATGTTGTTTTTTTTTAATATTTCCTTTAACTTATTAAGATCCACACACTAGAATTTAAATGTGGTGTGGTTCCAAGCCCAACAGCCTAAAATTTGCAGTTGCCTTCCGTCAGTCTTTTTTTAATCCCCTGTCAATCTAAGTAAAAAAGTTTAAAATCAAATAGAGTAGCATTGGTAAGTTTCATGTTACCTAGCAACAAGTAGTGTTTCTCAACGTGTTGTAAAAACCCCATGGGAAAATATCTGCAAATATCGGATATTTACAATAAATCCTCTGTTTAACGCTATCAAGCTTCATCTACGGCTAGGAGCAGCCACGCCTCTAGGTCGGAAAGAAATTTCTTTAGATGGCTTAGACCATTCTGGGACCTAGAGGTCTTCGCTATCAAGGGCTATTGTGGGACTTACATGGTTAATTAAAATTGTGTTAGGTTTGACTCTTGTAGGAAATCTTCTACTTGTTCCATATTTGTTTATGCTTGAATTTTTTTAAAATAATAAATTGATATCTCGGATGAATTTCTTACACTAGTAATGAAACATAGCTCCTTCTGAGTAAAGAACACTTTAAAATCATATACATGGGTTTAGAATAGTGAGCTTCCTTTCACATTAAGACAGGTGATTCTGGCAGCCTGTTCTATATTAATATCCAAGGTAGCAATGGTATTATAGTTGATATCTATTATTCAATTAACAACTAATTACATGTTCAGTAAACGTCATTCTTAATTCAACTCACTTCTGTTTATTATTACAGAGAAAGTCTACACAATTGTGCAACTTATAAATAAATAAATATATGAATATATATATATATATATATATATATATATATATATATATATATATATATATATATATATATATATATATATATATATATATATATATATATATATATATATATATATATATATATATATATAATATATATATATATATATATATATATATTATGTATATATATATATATATATGTATATATATATATATATATATGTATATATGTATATATGTATATATGTATATATGTATATATATATATATGTATATATATATGTATATATATATATATGTATATATATATATAATAATATATATATATATATATATATAATATATATATATATATATATATATAAATAAATAAATATATGAATATATATATATATATATATATATATATATATATATATATATATAAAGATGGCGCATACTTTAGTTCTCATTGTTTGAAACGTGCTGTCATTGATTATATAAGACAAATGGACCGTGGGGTAGCTCAGTCGACAAAGGCAACGATCTCGTAAGTGAGAGGTTGCGGGTTCGGACCCGCCGTGTTCGTTACAGGTGATTGGGGTACGTAGAATATGTTCTTTGTCAAAAGTTCTCAATCAATACTTCCCGGGTTGGCAGGCCAAACCTATAGGTTTAATGAGTAAAATTAAAATAAATAATGCATGCATACACGCTATACATTATCATTCGTTATGTGTTTTAAATATTATTCCTTAAGATATCAAACTAAACAGAGGCTGATTAAATACTCCTAATTTTTTTGCAAAAGTATCTTACATTGTTAATGCAAAGAATCACACTTTAGGATGGACATAGGAGTTTTAATTATTTTGAAACTTCTTATAAGAATATATTGAACGTTTTGAACAATAAGTATACTTGATATATATCGAGGAATGACAACTTATTTATTCATTATACAAAAGTTGACATTCATTATACAAAAATTACCCCTCAAAAGTTTCACAGAAAATTTTAATGATTTATGTTAAGGATTTTATATCAAGAAGAAAAATTTAAATAAATATATTTCTTTATAAATAAAACATGAGTGAATAATGAATAATTTAAAATACATTATTTTACATCATCTAGACATCTCTTGCCCTTGTAAATGTCCGCAGAGTTTTTAAAAGCATCTATTTGTACAGCAATATTTCGTCTTTTCTAACTCAGCGAGCCTTGCACAATTTTCTTGTTGACTTTCAAACTTCGTAAGATAATTATTGAGCTCTAGTATCCCAATGAGTTTATCCTTGTCATCACAAAAACGCTTTAATTCAGTTCACTTCCGTTCAAGAACTCTTGGAACCCGAATAAAAGTGAAGCAAAAATAACTTTTAAAAAGCTCTTGCAGAACTTCAACTTCGAAACGTGAGCAACGTAACATTCTTTTTGACGATCTACAGTAAAGAAAAGTGCGAGAAGTAAATAATAATGAGCGAAAATAAGACGTGACGAACATTTTTAGTTTTCAGCCGAGAAGAAAAACCGTCTGTTCTTCTCGTTTTGAAAGGGAATTTAGATAAAATACAAAAAAGTCTTATTAAAAAACAAATTACACATACATAGGAAAGACTCGGTTGCTTTAGTAGGAAATTCTTTCTTCTTGTATTCAATTAAACTTTATCCTTGGAGCTGAAATTTCCTTGTAATGGACCAAAAAAAATTCATTAATGTCTGCTTTGGAAAAGATTATTTTCGTGCTTCAGAACAGCATTATAAGATCTGAGTCTGTTATTTTAACTATATAAAATGATTTTTTTAAGCTAATGATATAAAATTAACCTTTTCAGTTTTAAATATATTAGCTTCTATTTAAAACACTTATAAGAAAGTTGTCTGAATATAATACATTACAAATTACTTTTAAATTTTGTGATAAAGTAAATTAAATACTTTAATTAAAAACAATGCATTTTTATAAACTAATTAAATATACTTTTTATGGTGGTTTAAGTGAATAATGTTAAATCAAAGCATTGAATATTTATGCTGTTATGTTAAAATGGTATATATATATATATATATATATATATATATATATATATGCGAGTTTGTGCTATGTGTTCCTGTATTACAATAAATATGACAATATGTTAAACATAACATATACAGCTAATTTATATTTGTTATATATATATATATATATATATATATATATATATATATATATATATATATATATATATATATATATATATATATATATATATATATATATATATATATATATATATATATATATATGTCAGGTCTAAGAAAGGGGTAAAAAAGGGGTCTAAAAAAGGGGAAATTATGTAAGTTAAAAACAATTCTTAAAAGAGAAGGTTTTCGATGAGCTTGCAAACAGATAAGTTGGAATTTGGCGTGTGGACATGGAGCGGTCAACACCTTCAAGCATAGCTTGGCCAAGAACATTGAAAATGACGCTTGTTGCTTTTCGCAAGAACGATGTGTTAATAAAACTTATTATTATCAAGAAGACTGTGTTAATCTGCACATAGTATTTATATATATATATATATATATATATATATATATATATATATATAGGCGAGTTTGTGCTATTTTTTCTATTTTACAATATGACAATATGTTAAAGATAACATGTACAGCTAATTTACAATTGTTTGATATATATATATATATATATATATATATATATATATATATATATATATATATATTATATATATATATATATATATATATATATATATATATATATATATATATATATATATATATATATATATATATATATATATATATATATATATATATATATATATAGGCGAGTTTGTGCTATTTCTCTCTATGTTACAATATGACAATATGTTAAAGATAACATCTAAAGCTAATTTACACTTGTTATGAATGATGAACGCAAGCATTTTAGAATAGAGTAAGATTCTTTCCGCCGCTAATAATATAACCTAAGCTTTCAAAACGTCTATAGTTAAATTAATTAAGCTAATATTGTAATTTATGATAACCACAGTACAAAATATTAGAAGTAGTTAATTTTACCGCATGTAAACATTGTTAATACTTAAAACCGTGGTGTAAACCTACTCAAAGTTTAGTTAATTGTGTTTACGCAAAACGTCATTAAATTAATTAATTATAGAGAGTAAGATGCTTAAGATGATGTAATAATAAGGTTTATATATTCTTTAGATATTCTTTTTATTCTGTTTTAGTAATACAAATATTTTTACCGACTTTTCAAATTGTTCTAAAGGTTTTTACACTTTTACATATTTATTTTTTTATCATACAATAATCTGTGAATAAAGGCGTCTTTATTTCATAATATACATATCTATTGATATGTATGTTTTAAGAGATTTTCCAAAGTGTGGTACTGGTAATTACTACCACAAAAAAGCGAAACTGTTTGTTTGAAAAGCAGTGATTAACCTTTTAAAATATTTTTTTTAGATTAATATATTGGAAAAAGCGTGACACTACATAAAAACAGTTATTTTCTTTTGCTAAAGCTCCCTTTAAGATCTCCTAAGTAATATATATACCTAAGTAATATACTATATTTACACTTGTATGTAAACCCTTGTATGTAGCTCAATTTACTTCGATGTTTTACCCGTCTGCATTTTTATTACCAGTAATTTTTGAATGATATCAATGATAACGTAAATAAAAAAAAATGGTTTGTTGCACTGCTCTGTTTAGTTGCTCTACGACTTCTAGCACCAGATAATACTTGGCGAAGTCAATACTTTTTATTCATGGTCTTCAAATAATGTCTCTACCTTTCCTTAACTGACACACTTCGATAAACAAAGTGACTAACAATTGTGGCTCTGCTTCAGGAACCTTACTCTTCACCTCGCTTCGGTTAACTATACGTTCTCATTTAACATTTAAAACTACGATTTGCTGTTTTGATGAATAATACTTTGTAAAACATTTCGCTTGCGTATAGCACATGAAACTCGTTTTATACTTTTTAAACCTCTATATTTATCTCCTATATTTTAATGCACGAACTTGTATCTAACTCAAATCATTTTTATAGTGTACAGCATTGCGGTTTGACAAATTTCCTTCCTTATAGCTCTGGGATATGCTCTTCATGTAGCTATGTATCCATTTCGTAGACCGATACCTAAAACACTCTATTCATCTTTATATATATTTCGTTTTATTGATATCATCAGAGATTTGACTAGTGTTACGATCATCACCAAACTTATTTGTAAAGTTGAACATTTCACTTCTCAAATCACCTTGGACTAATTATATTCAGCTTTATCAATTGCACAGCTATTATCCGACCTGCAATTTTTTATACGTTTTACTACTTATGTTATCTTTATTTAATAAACACAACAGTAGAATACATATACATACGTGTATATAAAATTTTAGAGCTGACCACATCCCTTTATTAGATTACTACATATTATTTATTTGTATCATTTGAACAATCTCTTTTCCAAAGCATAGTCAAATAAAACACCACTCCGATAACTTTCCGTATTCAAATCTTCACACCCTTAGGATTCACAAGATAGTGAACACATTTGAACAGCAGTTAACTTGACAGCAGCTAATTTCATCAGAATATCTCTCTCTACTACTCCTATATATATTACAAGGAGATATTATGAAAACTACTCACTTCTTCCTTTTACTTATTGAAGTACACACAGTTTTCAACACACTTGTAGGTCACAAACACACTTGTAGAGATGAAGATATTACTTAGGAAATCAAAGTGATATGGTGAATTTTATTAATTTGTAATCATTATGAAATGATCACAATTAAAAAAGTGAAAAATAAACTTACTGTAAACCAATCATGAATAAATAAATAAAAGAAAGAATGAAAATGAATGAGATCAGGGAAATGTTCATTATTCATTTTTCACATTCCTCATTATTCTTCTGTCTCTATTTGTCTATTGAATTCACTAATTTTTTCCAAAAATTGGCTTGATTATTACTGCTCTACTTTATTAAAATGTGGGAAGATTTGTGATGTACGCACGAAAGAAATTTTAAAAAGTATTAGTTAATGTAAAAATAAACTATTTATAACCTTTTATTATAACATTTTAAACACAAATTAAGATTTATATTTCTATAATCCTATATAGATTTATGTTATAAATTCAAAATGCGATATATCCTACACAGGAAAGTGTATTCCGCTCTAAGTGTTTAAGTAAAAATATACGTTTTACTTACGACGTTATTAAATTTTCTCTTGGAAATCTTTCTCAAAACGCATTGTTTTCTATAATTAAATTCACTCATTACAAAATCAATTATGTAAAAAGAGCAATATATTTAAATATATTGTAAGGTTTTATCTTACATAAAACTGAACTATATATATATATATATATATATATATATATATATATATATATATATATATATATATATATATATTACTCAAGTAGTAATTTAAGAGTTTAGTAACTGGTGAATTTGAACTGATTTTAAAAATTTGTAATGAATGTATAGAGAACTGTCTTGTTTCCTAAAAAAACAACAGGAAATCTTAGTGTAGACAAGCATCTAAAGTTTTTTATATGAAGATAAGTGTAAATTCATAGTGCATATGACAATTAAACTAAATGTATTCGATATTATCGTATAGATACTAGTTGCTATAAATTGAAATTTGAAATGCAATGAATCACCACATCTTGTGAAAGACAGTCAAGGTTGATACTGAAAGCTTCCACGAAAATAGTGTAACGTATTTTTTAAGTCCTTACCCGAATACAGATTGGAATGCGGCATCAAATATTTTTATTTACCACTGGCTAACAGACTTATAGTAAAAATACGTTTTTCAGGCATATTACAAGGTTTTGAAAAAAATTAAGTATGAAGTAAGCAAATCCAAAAATCAGCTTCATAAAATTGATTTTCTAAAGAATGGAGTACATGCGTGAAACCAGGGTATATGTGTGAAAATGTCCTCAAACTGCATACAAATTTAGTGATAACTTTATAAATTATATCACTGACCTATTGAAGGTTGTAAAAAGACTAAAACACATGGTATGTGTAAAATATGTTCGGATTATTTAGGTAATAAAATGTATTTCTAGTATTGAAAAAGATGTGGTGTATAAAATTTGTGAAATTGAATAAAATTTTTATTTTATGAAAGGTAAAAAAAAATTAGCAAAATTAAAATGCACACGAATATTTTTTAAACATGAAATTTGAATATGAAAATAATAATGAGATATATTTTTACTGAATGAAAGAAATTTGTAAAAATTCCAAAAATCTTACTCTAAATATATCAGCAGGGAATATCATTAAACTCCTAATAATGATTTTTAATATTTCTTCCTCATATAGAATAAATAATCTATTATGTATTTTCTTATCTAGCCTAAAAAAGATGCTTTCTAAAATGGAACTAGAATATTGAATTCATGTTTTAGATATTCCTGTATAAAATATTGTATCACAATCGACAAAATGCATTTATATTTATAGAATGTTTTTTTTACTTAAATTACAATTTCGTATTTGTTTAAACATTTTATAAATTATGTGTGATTTTTCAAAAAATATATATTGTAGATAAAATATATTGAGCTGTCGAAATGAATGCAAGTTTAAACGAAAGCAACTTAATCTTCATAAATATAAAACATAAGTTTACATGTATGTAAATATACGTTTTATGGCAAAAGTAAAACAGTAAAATATATAATCTATTTTAGTTTTATAATAAAAAAATTACTTTGTATACCTTATCAACCTTTATCTTATATGAACAGGGTTCTATGATAAGTGAAAATTTTAAAATGATACAAGGTATACCTAAATGAAATGAAAATATTTTTCATATTCCTACATGCTGTTGTGCATCAATCTTGTTGATATTTATTGTAAAATGGAAAAGACATATTTTTAAGTAAAAACATTATCCTATTTTGATATTAATGATAAATATATCGTTTATTAAATTTGTTTTTCGATAACATCGCAACGCACGCATATTAATATATACACATGAATGTTCCAAAACAATTGATATGACATACACACACATATATGTATATATATGTATATATGTGTATCTCTCTCTCTCTTTCTCTCTCTCTCTGTATATATATATATATATATATATATATATATATATATATATATATATATATATATATATATATATATATATATATATATTTATATATTGTGTGTATGTAAATAGAGAGGGAGGGTGGATATGTGTGTATGTATAAGTAATTTATGGGTAAAAGTTTCATTATTAATTTCTGTTGAGAAGTTTGCCTCAATATTTAATTCTAAAAAAGCCAAACTGCATTTCTTCTTCATGTTGATTCAGCAACAGCGTTGTATTTTAGCCTGATTTGGGGATCTTGTAGCAATAGAGAAGAGAAAACTCAATAGAGAATTCGAAATATTAAAAAGAAATAGATTTTCCTAGCATATACCACTGTGGGGAATAGGCCATATCGAATTTATCTATGAATTTCATGTGCCTTCTACAAAACCGACTTGTAAACTTGATTACTACTGAGTGATAGTAACCAAATGCGACTTCCATCCCTTTGGTAATATATGATGAATAAGAGGTACTCAGCTCCATCTCGAGTTTGTCGGCGATGTCGAGAAGTGTAGCTTGACCGAACAGAGGAAAAATAACCTTTATGCTACAGAGTTTGGGACTTTCATTAAACAGTCTCAAGGAGAGAGGTCTGCAAGACATTTGATAGCGGTAACTAACAGCTACCAGAAAAAATCGCTTTTTCAATAACGTAGTGAAACTTTTAACTTCCCATTTTTGTATTTGTTCCTTTAATTGTCAATAGTGATAAAATATTTAAAACTTTATGTAAATATTACAGCTTAAGCAGAGCCTTTATTAACGTGTGTTTCAGCTGATAATATTTTGCCTTTATTTTTTAAGCTTCATTCCCATATCTAATTTTCCAAGGAATGTTTTAGTGGTATGGCGTAAGCTATTGAATATAAGCATCTTTCTAATAAAACATATAGTATAATTCTTCCTATTGTTGTTCAGCTGATAATATTTTGCCTTTATTTTTTAAGCTTCATTCCCATATCCAATTTTTTAAGGAATATTTGGTGGTATTGCCTAATCTATTGCATATAAATATTTTGGTAATAATATACATTATATTACTCCTCCTATTGTTGTTTCTATAAAACAGGTGCAGCCACATCTCTTTGTAAAAAGTATATAAGCTAAAAACCATGGAATATAATTATTGAGTTATATAATATGCCATTTTTTATTTCTCTCTTTAATATTTTTTTTCATTTCTGGTCACTTCTTTCTTTAAGTTTCAAAATCTATCTGTTAGAAATAAAGCATCAGTGAATTAATTATATTTCCAGCAGAGACTGTTACACAAATTAAACATCTAGCTTCCTAAAACTCTGAGTAAAAAATAAATGAGACAGCAGAAGCATGCTATTACGAATTTAAACTTAATTCTTCTAAATTTAACATTCTAATAATTAAAATATTTAATATTAACGGAGAGCATATTTTAAATTGAAGATGCTGCTCTATGTACTTTATAAAATATGTCGAACAATGACCTAATGGTAGAGAGCTGTTCTGCAATACCCGAGATTTCGGGTTCGAATTCCGCTCCTGGTGATTCTTTAAAACACTATAGCTGTGTTTTGTATTTCAATATAAGCTATATGAAAATATTACTATATGAATAATTATACTATTTCGAAAATTATCAATCCGCTCCTGGCGATTCTTTAAAACACTATAGCTGTGTTTTCTATTTCAATATAAGCTATGTGAAAATATTACTATATGAATAATTATACTATTTCGAAAATTATCAATCAGCTCCTGGCGATTCTTTAAAACACTATAGCTGTGTTTTCTATTTCAATATAAGCTATATGAAAATATTACTATATGAATAATTATACTATTTCGAAAATTATCAATCCGCTCCTGGCGATTCTTTAAAACACTATAGCTGTGTTTTCTATTTCAATATAAGCTATGTGAAAATATTACTATATGAATAATTATACTATTTCGAAAATTATCAATCAGCTCCTGGCGATTCTTTAAAACACTATAGCTGTGTTTTCTATTTCAATATAAGCTATATGAAAATATTACTATATGAATAATTATACTATTTCGAAAATTATCAATCCGCTCCTGCTGGCGATTCTTTAAACACTATAGCTTTGTTTTCTATTTCAATATAAGCTATGTGAAAATATTACTATATGAATAATTATACTATTTCGAAAATTATCAATCAGCTCCTGGCGATTCTTTAAAACACTATAGCTGTGTTTTCTATTTCAATATAAGCTATATGAAAATATTACTATATGAATAATTATACTATTTCGAAAATTATCAATCCGCTCCTGGCGATTCTTTAAAACACTATAGCTGTGTTTTCTATTTCAATATAAGGTATATGAAAATATTACTATATGAATAATTATACTATTTCGAAAATTATCAATCCGCTCCTAGCGATTCTTTAAAACACTATAGCTGTGTTTTCTATTTCAATATAAGTTATATGAAAATATTTCTATATTAATAATTATACTATTTCGAAAACTATTAATGTACAGCTGCATTGGCGACATTTTGCCTTTGCTATATTTTCCTAACACTTAGCCAAACACCGTTAATATCGTACACATTCCGTATAAATTTAATTTGTACAACTTGAATTAAAAAATGTGAGGAATAAAATTTTACTTTATAGAAGAAACATTTATTGATAAATTAACACGGAAATTTTAAATTCCCCCAAGTTTACATCTGTTACAATTTTTGGAGATAAATTCGATAAAGAACAGGAAGTAAAAGATTGTCAATTTACTCGTAAACTAAAGTTGTACCCACAAACCATTTTTTTCATAGGTGAAAAGATTATACTATTTTTTGAATTACAATACATGGTCACTAAATAATGTAGTAAGAAGTTCAGTGAATCAAGTTCAAGAAATGATCCGCAAATTTTGGCATTAGACAAAGTTTAAAAAATATTGTTGATTTTGATAGCAGTTGTTTAATAATACCGTCCAGAGCTTAAGTATTTTAGCAGAAATGGATGTAAATATTAATATCCTGGTTAAGATAATTAGTAGTTTACATTCAAAATTAGTTTTATATAATAGCAAATATAGTTTTCACTAAATAGTTTAGCAAATATAACAAACAAAATTTTCGCTAGTTAACTTTGATTACCAACTCCGAAGACTCCAGTTTAAAGCGGTTGAACTGCTATATTTATTCCAAAGTATTATTAATGTAAACTTTGGGTAAATATTCACAATAATAATTAGATAAAATTAGTTGAATTAAAAGTATTTATAAGAAACTTTCGACTTGCATTGTTAGTTAATGCGTTAAACATCCATATAATGTAAATGTTTAGAGAAACAAAGCACACAGATCAAATCAATGACAAAAGATTGAAAATGAAAGATTGAAAGATTGAAAGATTATTTGATCATTATTAACGTAAGCATTGAAATTTTGGATATAAACTTTTAAACATTTTTAACCATTATATGCTGAAATTTCGATTTATCAGTATGTATAAATTTAAACAAACAAAATAATAAGGAGATGCAAGATTAATAAATAAATAAAATGAGGATATTTTTCGTTTTTTTTTTGTAACTTAATGTTACTGACATTTTTATATTTAATCCATATCATTTTTACTTCAATTTTATGCATTCCTTTCAAAATCACATTTATTTTTAATTCAGCATAAATAAAACAGTAAATAAACTTAATTATCAAAATTAGAAATGACATCCGAAACTCACATTCATTCCCTAGTATTAACATCATTTTAACATTTTTTCGTCTTTAAAAAACACTCGATTTTGATAGAATTTATTTCATAGCATTCTCCAAATCATAGGTATTTTAGCAGAATACGATATAAAATATTATTATTTTGGTTAAGATAATTAGTAGTTTAATTTCAAATTTAGTTTAATATAACAGAAAATATAGTTTTAAGTAAGTATTTTAGCAAATATAGCAAACACAATTTTCTTTAAGGAACTTTAATTACCTAATCCAAAGTCTCCAGTTGAAGCATCTAGTATTAAATAACTGTAGCATTTATTCAGAAGTATTATTAATGTCAATTTCGGGTAAATATTCACAATAATAGTTAGCTAAAATTAGTCTAATAAAAAGTATTACAAGAAAATTTCGACTTGCCTTGTAGATAACTTGACGACTTGCATTAAACATCCTTATAATGTAAATGTTTAGAGATACAAAGCACACAAATCAAATAAATGACTAAAGATTAAAAATGGAAGATTAAAAGATTATTTTATCATTATTAAAGTAAGCATCGAAATTTTGGAGGGAAAATTTTAAACATTTTTAATCATTATATGCAGAAATTTCGCTTTACTAGTATGTATAAATTTAAACCAACAATAAACATAAGGAGATGCAAGATAAACAAATAAAACAAATTATGATTATTTTCTTCTTTTGTACATTAGTGTTACTGATATTTTTAAAATGTAAGCCTCGCTAAGTGCAGCTTAGAAGCTACCGTCTAATTAAAGCTATTTATATAAATTAAGTTCTTAATGTTATAAATCTGTGGATTTTATTTATTGCTTTTGTTCTAATTTTAGTTTGGACAAAAACATTCTAAGTTATCTTAATTGCAGTGAAATTTATGTAGGACGATGTGATTAAATTTTTCTACTTCTATTGTCATATTATATATATATATATATATATATATATATATATATATATATATATATATATATATATATATATATATATATATATATATATATATATATATATATATATATATATATATATATATATATATATATATATATATATATATATATATATATATATATATATATATATATATATATATATATATATATATATATATATTATATATATATATATATATATATATATATATATATATATATATATATATATATATATATATATATATATATATATATATATATATATATATATATATATATTATAATAAAAAGAAAGAAATAATATGCTTATACTATTTATTTGTCTTTTGCTAAAATATAAGACAAGCTATTTTAAGACATATTTTATAAACTAAACTGGTTTATTCATTGAATTATTAAAAATCTTCTTTTCTTTTGCTGTGTATTTTAATACGATTAAATAATATATGCAGTTTTCAGGTTTCATTCATATAAGACATGTTTGGCGTCGTTTTGGTATTCAAAACCTTTTCATTGCCTAGTCAAACGTCGTTAATATCGTATATATTACATATAAAATTTATGTTGTAAAGTGCATATTATAAAATTAAGAAGATGTTTGGCGTCATTTTGGTATTCAAAACCTTTTTATTCTTTAGTTAAATATCGTTAATAACGTATATATTACATATAAAATTTATAGTGTATTTTATATATTATAAAATAATACAATAAGAAAAATGAGATGTGAATGTGGTTGATCCAAAACATTTTACACATACATTTGTAGGGAAATTTTAAATTCTAAAACAGAACACTTTTTGTATTAGGCCCAAAGCTCTATTCTATATTTTAATTAAGTTAAGCCAACACTTAAGAATGCAAGTTATGTTTAAGATGTTCTTTTTTTTACACGGATCAGTAAAATTTCACTTTACAAAACATTTTCAAAATTTATTGATTTTAAAACTAGATCTTTAATAACACAATTGGAGATATTAGCATTGTAGAAGAATAGTAAATTATCAGAACTTTGGTCATGGTAATCAAATGCATGATTCTATGATTTCTAAAATATAATATATAAACTAGTTCGAATTATAAAATTAATTCTTCATTTAGAACCTTTATTACCCCGAAATAAATTTAGATACGAAGTGGTTATTCTCACACACACACACACACACACACACACACATATATATATATATATATATATATATATATATATAATTACTTATTTATTTATATTTATATATATTCCATTAGAACGTTTACACCGCAATAGAATATAACTAAAATAATTAGGGATGAATATAAATAATTTACTTTATTATTGGAATAAATTGACTATGATAATGATATTAAGGTGACTTTAAAAGTACATAATTTCAGTTGTAATATTTACTGAATTTTCCAGATAAAAGAATATATATCACATTAACATGTTTTTACCTTATAGAAATGTAACTCAAAATGTGGTTCAATACATGCAATTTAATTTATGACCCAGAGAAAAAAAAGCCTTTAAATTACATATGATAGAGATATTTTGAAAGAACATAATCTTTTGAAATATACCTCCTTTTCATTTCATTTCTATGGGTATAAATTTTCCAAACTAAAAGTTCCAAACTTTCGCCTCCTCTTGAATTGGTCAATGAAGATATATAAATCACGGTTATTCCTTTAGTGTCTGTTCCTTTGAGATCATTTCCTTCATTTTAAATTACTTCATCACTCAACATTTATATTCCGAAATTATGATAGCTGTTACCAAAGAAGTAATGCAAGTTTGGGAACATTTACGAACGGTTTTGATTCTGAAACGTAAGAATTAAAGAATTTTTACTGTTTTCTACTTATAGGGGCCATTTATTACTTTCACTGTAATTGTGATATTTCTATTTGTAATACCACTGTAAAGTACTTCTGTACACACACACACACATATATATATATATATATATATATATATACACATTTATAACAGTTAACCATATATTTATACAATCATACATAAAATTAAAGCTCATTTATTTGTTCTATATTAGTGCTGATTTCTAACTGCATCTTTATCCCATTCAAATTTTTCAATTAACTTATGTAAGTCCAAGGCGAAATTAACGATCTTTATTTTCTAAGTTGCCAACGGTTAATAATTTTGATAATGTTTCTTGTGCCACTAAGTAATAATAAAATTATATAATAATAATAAAATTATATATATTTTTTTTATGAAAATGTTCTGGTTGGACGCAAAGAAATGCATGTACCATACAATGAACATAAATAGAATATTTATAAAGATTTAATTACAATAATCCTCTGTCATCAAATAATGTATAATATTTTTATAATTATTTAAATGTGTTTATAGATACAACTACAGATTGTTTAGATTTTAATAAAATATTTTTCTTAATTCACATTAAATATACTATTTTTGATATCACTTTTACTGTTAACTTACTTAGAAATAGGAACTTCAAGAAAATTTTAGTTATACGTTAATTCATGTAAATCATGCGCCCAAACAACAAATTAATTATACAACACAGGAGTAAGACAGAAAAGCATTAAACTAATTTCCTTCGCGAAATCCACTCTTACACGGAATTGGTGTTTGTTGTAACCGCTGGATTACAGGAAAGTGTTATTTAATAATACAGAGTAAAGCCACATATAAAGTAAAATATTTATATCTGCGTACATGTATATAAACATAAAGAGTAGCTATGCAAAAATTCCTCATTCTCAAAATGAAGCTAAAAGTAATATCTGTCACGAAATTATTCCTTACCAAGAGTGGAATCGTCAAACTAATAAAGATAAATGCGTTTTAACTTAAAGAAATCACTACATCGTTGTGACAATGCTTGCGTTTGAGTTAAATATAAAAATAAACGGAAATCGTATGCATTTTTAATATTCTGAAACAAAGAAAAAATTGGTAGATTGGTGTTTTCTTTTACCGGAGTCAGTAATTTTGAATCTGGTTGTTGGCATACATGTTCGTTGCCGTTTAGATTAAGAGTTAGTAGAATCCATGATCAGTAGTACAACTTAAGCAAAATTAGATGGATAATTAAAACAAATTATTACATACTCCTTAAATACTCCACAGATCCATACGCACCCACTCCTGCACCCCCCCCTATATATATTCACACACACACGCATACACACATATATATATATATATATATATATATATATATATATATATATATATATATATATATATATATATATATATATATATATATATATATATATATATATATATATATATATATATATTATATATATATATATATATATATATATATATATATGTATATATATATATATATAGTATATATATATATATATATATATATATATATATATATATATATATATATATATATATATATATATATATATATATATATATATATATACTTTCACATAAGAGCAAAAACAGATTTATACTTATGTAGACATTATGTAATGTTCAAATTTGTTTAAAGATCATATTAATCTTTCACAATGCAGTCTAATATATCTTAATTTAAAATTTTCATCAATACGGAAGTATATATTAGTTTATTAATGTGTTAGTAGTACAGTCATCACTATACAGCGTAAAAAGTTTTTCTATTAATCTATGTGAAATGATTTCACTTTTGAGTTGTTTACAAGTTTTTTTAATTTATTATCTAAATTATTTGACTCTTATTTTAAGCAATATCAAAGTAACTGACCAATATTTTAAGTCACTGCTTTTTTAATTGCATACATAACTGTGTCATATTTATAACACCTAAAATGTAACTTCAGAAATTGCCTTACAGCCGAGTCATACCA
>CM063504.1:155226127-155231127 GCA_032207245.1 Pardosa pseudoannulata | reverse complement strand
CTTGAGTATATACATGTTTGGAATAGTATCTAGAAGAAATATTATACTATGAATAGAAATGTGAAAACAAATAACAAAGTAGTATGTTGATTGGTAATATTTTTTAATTCTTTTTATAAAGGCAGAATTATATCAGTAATGAAATTATTGCTTAGTGATGTGTTTCTTTAGGTGATAAATTATACAGGTATTTGTATATTCTAAGTTGGGTATATACATGTTTGAATTAGTATCCAGAAGAAATTCTATACTATGAATAGAATTGTTAAAACAAATAACAAAATAGTATATTTATTGGTGTATTATATTTTTTTAAGTTATTATATTATTTTTTAATTTGAAAAAATTGTTTTATAAAAAAAAAATAAATTAATATTTATATAAGCAATTATTATGTTTAAATGAAAAAGATTAAATTTTTAGCTTTAGAATAGGAACAAAACTTATGAGAATGATTTTTAATCTTTTATAAAAGAATTATGATTAAAAATCTTTTGTGTAAAAATAAATTAGTTATATAATGTAATATTAACAATTTATTAAAAAAAAACATTTATAGCTTAGAATTGGGAACAAAACCAAAGAATTATTTCTAAAAATTTTTATAAAACATCATTATGAATAAAATATCATTTATTTATTTTCAAGTGAAAGTAAGAAAAAATTAGATAAATAAACGAATTTACTTGGAAAGACTCAATTCAAAGAAGTTAGAAGTAGAACATAGCGGAAAATAAAACACACGCTATAGACACATTCGCTGGAAGAAGATTAAGAAGAATGCAAAAAGTAAAAGCCGTTCTACTCTGAATCAATTCAATCCTATTTGGGACGAAATTGCTTGGAGCTTTTTTGTAACGCCTTAAAGAATACTTCAATAAAGTTTCGGGTTTAGTGGTGATAATCCATTATTTCTATCAGTGATTTATGACAGTCGGTTTATTTTACGATGCTTTTATAAAGGCACTACATCTTCATAATTTTTATATAACATTTTCTCAAAAACCGTACGAACATTAATCATAAATTTGAGATTTCATTACTCTATCGATCTTTCATTGTATTGAGACGCACACTTTTCGACCATTTCTCTTCAATGGCCTTTTGAAATGTGATATAATAATTTGATGTATTGATACTTTAATACGTTTTTCGAGAATTTTATGATTTTGTTTCTACAGAGCAGGGTAAAAATGTATTTTAGTTACATAAGCATTTTTGATGGAGGAATTTAATTCAACCCTTTTATTGTAAGAATGCTTGGATATAATGTAGGCACTCTTTAAAAATATCCGTAGAGTGAAATCTCTATTTTAATAACCTATTTTCTATCTAAAGAAGCGAAATGTAACCTTTAAAGTTGTTTTGAACAATGGTGGTTATAAAAGTATATGTTTTGTATTTCTTTAAATTAACTTTTTACAGCATATTGTACTAAAAATTTACAAAAGTAAATTTTTGAAAAGAAAATTATACAAATTTGATTTTCGATATAAAATTTCGTACGTGATTACACTAATTATATTTTTGTATTCAAGCATTTTTGAAATGCTTAAATATGTAATTCGTTTCATTTATTTTAAAAATGCTTGGATATAATGTAGGCACTCTTTGAAATATATGTAGAGGGAAATACGTATTTTAATAACCTATTTTCTATCTCAAGAAGCGAAATGTAACCTTTAAAGTTGTTTTGAACAATGGTGGTTTTTGTATTTCTTTAAATTAACTTTTTACAGCATATTGTACTAAAAATTTACAAAAGTAAATTTTTGAAAAGAAAATTATACAAATTTGTTATATCGAATATAAAATTCCTCGTACGTGATCACACACTCAAATTATATTTTTGGTATTCAATGAATTTTTGAAATGCTTAAATATGTACTTTGTTTCATTTATTTAAAAAAAATATTTGTGGATATAATGTAGGCACTTTTTTAAAATATCAGTAGAGGGAAATACGTATTTTAATAACCTATTTTCTATCTCAAGAAGCGAAATGTAACCTTTAAACTTAACTCTTGAACTATGGTGCCTTTGTATTTCTTTAAATTAATTTGTTACCAGGGTTGGAAAAAATACATGCTTTTCTTATAGCAAAAAAATCAGATTTATTTGATTTAAATCAGATTTTTTCGTATTAAATCAGATTTATTTGATTTTTTTCTGAATTCTAATTTCAATTATTGTTGTGTTTTTATGTTTATTGCAATACTACATAGAATAGTTTGTTATAAGTAACAACTTATCTATCTAGTATATTCTACACACTAATTATCTAAAATTAAATACATAAATTTTAATCTAAATACATTTCATTATTTTGTAATTGGATGGTGCAAACTAAATAAAATGTAAATTTAAAGAACAAATTAAATATTCATTTAATGCAAACTATTTATTTAAAAACAAAACAAAAATCACAATTATTTCAATACTTTTTAAGCAACGAATTATGCATTTAACTGTTTCAATAAAAACACTAGTTTCGATGTCGTAATCACTCCTAATTGATTACAAAGGTTAGAATGAACAATACCAAAAGAAGAAAACTGCCTTTCCATTCTAGCAGATAATGTGACAGCTGTTGTTATTTGTTTGACAAACTGGATTTCGAGTTCTGTAATACTCTCTTTACCCCCCAATTACATAAAATGAATTGAACTAGTCATAACTAGTCGTACCTACCTCTACTACATACTTTCTGATAACAACCCCTAAATTCTTAGAAAACATGCTATCTATTTACACATATATACTTATTGATATTTCTGTGCTGACTGATTTCCAATTCTCCTGTCTTTCGAATGTAAGTTTTAAGAGAAGTGAAAAAAATGATTTAAATCGTTGATTTTTTTTAAAAAAATCAACTGATTTAAATCAAGATTTAAATCATGATTTAAATCATGCCAACCCTGTTTGTTACAATATTTATAATAAAATTTTACAAAAAGTAAAAATTTTACATATTTCTTATATCAAATATAAAATTCACCATCTGTAATTGCACACCCAAATTATATTTTCCATGTTCAATCAGCTTTTGCAATGCTTAAATATTTACTTTTTTTCATTTATTTTAAAAATATTTGGATATATAATGTAGGCACTCTTTAAAATATCCGTAGAGTGAAATCGCTATTTTAATAACCTATTTTCTATCTAAAGAAACGAAATTTAACCTATAAAGTTGTTTTGAACAATGGTGCTATTGTATTTCTTTGAATTAATTCGTTACAATATTTTGTAATAAAATTTTACAAATAATAAATTCTTGTAATTAAAATTTTACGAATTTGTTATATTTAATATAAAATTCACCGCCTAAATCACACACATAAATTATATTTTTGTTGTTCAATCAATTTTTGAGATAATTAAATATGTACTTTTTGTCATTTGTTTTAAAAATATTTCTAATTTATGAATATTTTTTTAAATAGTCCATAGTCGAAAAGTATGTTGTAGTATCAACTTTTATAATGAATAAAGAGAAGAAATGATAATATCTGGTTTTAATACATTGGTAATAATAAAACTAAATATATCTCGTTTGATAATTTAATAAATTTGAGACTATAGCTGGAATATTGCATGAATTCATTACGCACAATATACATGATAGATATCGATATCATTTTTAATTCACTAACCTTAAAATGTAGTTTATACGTATAGTAAAAATAAAATATATTTTATATATATAATTATAGTTAAATATATTTTAGATATAGATTTATATTATATTTATACATTTAAATTAATTTTATATTTTAGATGTTTGTACTTTATGAATATGAATTTTTAAGTACTCGTAGTCTAAAAACTATATTGTAATATCAGTATTTATATTGAGTAATTAATAAAAAGTATCTCGTTTTTACGCAATAAATATAATAAAATCAGATCTTGTTTGATAATTTGATAAGTTTCTTTGATAGGTAACTCATAGGTATTGCAAATTTATTACACATTTTTTAATAATTTTTTACAAAAAGTAAATCTCTGTAAATAAAGTTTTACGAATTTGTTATATCGAATTTAAAATTCACCGTAAGTGATCGCACAGCCAAATTATATTTTTAGTGCTCAATCAATTTTTGAAATGTTTAAATATGTACTTCGTTTAATTTATTTTAAGAATATTCGTGGATATAATGTAGGCACTCTTTAAAATATCCGTAGAGTGAAATCCCTATTTTAATAACCTATTTTCTATCTAAAGAAGTGAAATGTAATCTTTAAAGTTGTCTTGAACAATGATGCTTTTGTATTTTTTGAATTAATTTCTTACGATATTCAGTAATAAAATTTTACAAAATGTAAATACAATTTTACAAGTTAGTTATATTGAATATAAAATTCAATGTGAGTGATCACACACCTAAATTAAATTTTCGGTGTTCAATAAATTTTTGAGATACTTAAATATATATTACTTTGTTTCATTTATTTTTAAAAAATATTTCTAATTTATGAATATTTTTTTAAAATAGTCTTTAGTCTAAAAGTATGTGTTAGTATCAACTTTCATAATGAATAAAGAAAGGAAACGATCATTTCTTTTTCTTATACATTGGTAATAATAAAACTAAATATATATATCGTTTGATAATTTAATAAATTTGGAAACTAAGTTCCAATGTTGAGAATTCGTTACGCAGAATGTACATGATAGATATTAATGTCATTTTTAATTCACTAAGCGTAAAATGTAGTTTATATGCATAGTTATAGTAAAATATATTTTAGATACATAATTATAGTTAAATAATTTGAGATATAGATTTATATTATATTTATACATTTAGATTACTTTTATTTTGCTTTATGAATATGAATTTTTAAGTACTCAAAAAACTATGCTATAATACCTGTACTTGTATTAAATAAAGAATAATAAGTATCTCGTTTTTACACAATAAAAACGATAAAATCTTACTTTGTTTAATAATTAGATAAATTTATTTGATAGGTAACTGATAGGTATTGCATAT